>CM044559.2:28899543-29207043 GCA_024416835.2 Perccottus glenii
TGAAACTTGAAACTTGAAACTGTTAGTCTGGGTCTGGTCCTGACTTTATGGAACAGGTTTTCTGAAAAACCCCAGGTGAAGAGACAAAATCCCATCTGTGATGGTTAACACCAGCCTTGATGAGAGGCTCAGTGTTGACCAGTGTGACTCTGAAAAACAGTGTTAATGTTTTCTTGATTACTTTGATTTGATCTGTCCACTTGTAAAATGTGTTTAAAAACCCATTAAAAGTATTTTCTGTCTGGAGTTTGGAAGCAGCCTCTGACGTCACTAAACAAGACTCTTCTGGACACTTCTTTGAAACTCATTTCTCTTCTTTCTTTTGGCAACATGTCAAACATTTACTTCCCTTTACATCACAGAGTTTAACCCCACCTCACTTCTTTTCTCTAAATTCCCACAGAAACCAGTGATAAATCTCCTAAACTCCTCTCTCTTTCTCTACGGCTGTGGATACTTTCAGGAAACTCCCGCAGCTCCTTCTTCCAAACAAACAAACAAACAAACAAACACACAGCACTTTACTCTCGTCCAATCAGAGAGCTCTGTCCGGCATCAGGCAGCGATCGATATGGATTTAAAACTTAATGAGGGACGATAAACTGGACTCCAGGAAAGAGACAAAGTGGGTGTAGAAGAAGACTTATGCATTTAGCTTTAATAATGGACTCTGAGCTTCTACAGTAAAGGGTTAAAGGCATATGGGCTTTAAACACCCTTGTTTTGATTTCTTTATCATGTTACATGTGATTTCCCTTTTGCCACATTTGTGCAGACTGGTCAAAGATGATGGAGAAAAAAGAAACAACACTACACCAGCGAGTCCGGTACAAACACTACAGACAGACTGCAGCATTATCACAAGAACAACTCATGAGTCCAAGTCCAAGTCTATGTCGAGTCACGAGTCCCAAAACTGACTTCATCTGGATAATTTGTTTTGTAGCCCAATCAAAAATATAGTAAAAACAGTAAAACAGGGTAAATCCTGTGGAAATCCTGTTTTCCTGTTGGTAACACAGAATGTGACTGTGGCCATGCGTTTCTTCAGTTTAAACATCTACACAAAGAATGAGAGAAGTTAGGACTGGAGGAGTGTTTCCTATGATTTTACTCTGTATGGACTTGAATGAGTTACACAATGACTCGGGCAGGATGTCCCCTCAGAGTCCGGGCAGTGGGCCTTCAGACCCCTGTGTGTGGTTTTAGAGCAGCAGCAGGAGGAGGGGGTCAGAGCGGGGCCCGGTCTTTGTGGCTCTCACAGAACCATCTCCAATTACTGCACAAAGGCGTCTCATTCAGAGCTGCACCGTGAGGCTTTGCATAATGAGCTCCACTGAATGTTAAAAGGACGACACTTCACTGAATGAGACCAAATCCCCTCCTCTTTTACCCCACATATACCCCACTGTACTCCTCATGTACCTGACATATACCCCACTGTACCTGACATATACCCCACTGTACCTCACATATACCCCACTGTACCTCACATATACCCCACTGTACCTCACTGTTCCCCACTGTACCTCACTTATACCCCACTGTACCTCACATTTACCCCACTGTACCTGACATATACCCCACTGTACCCAGTCTGTTGATTGGATGATATGCACTATATTGCTGAAGGTATTTGCTCATCAGCTGAAGTTATGACAGACAAAGCTTTCCCCAAGTCTTATCTAAATGTGAGGCTCCTGAAGGAAAGTTTGTGTTGACGCCAAGTGAAAACATAAACTTTAACACAGACAGAGTTCTTAATCCTGTTTGAGAGATAAGTCGTGTGTGTGACAACTCTCGACGTATAACTTCACACAAATATTATTTACACAAAATGCCAGGTTTAGTTTCACAAAATTCCTTTAAACATCATTATCATTATTCAATTCTGAATTGTGCTGAGCTATGCCAAGAGTGGAAGACCTGGAGATTGCTGTTGTAATATGGAGTCATTTATTTTCACTAAACTAAACAGATTACATGTCATCCTTCTTTTGAGTAAGACAACTTCATACCTTTTTGTGGCTTTTAAACCCCACATAGAATTGAATTGAATCAACTTTCTTGTCTCTCATTTGTAAACAAAGGCATTTGTCTGTAGCTTGCAAAATACACATTTCCTTCACATACACGCGCAATCTATAGAACATTAAATAAAACAAAGACCTACATATACAGTATGTAAATAATTAAACGTGTGTAATAGATACAGCTCAAGGGCTAAGTGCTGAGGAAACGTTCACTCATCAGTTTACTGTTGAGAGAACTACAATTCTTTTTTATTACGTCACTTGTGTTTGTATTCAAAGTTGGGAGAAGTAACATTAGGTTTAAACTTTGTGGTCACTAACCTTATATCACAATGTCTTATTATAATTAATGTCAGTATCTTACTGCGCCACTACCATTAACCAAAGTATTACCATGTTGTTGTTTACATTTACATTTATTCATTTAGCAGACGCTTTTATCCAAAGCGACTTACATTACATTACATTACATTACCAGTGTTACAGTCACTGGAGGCAAGGTGGGTTAAGTGTCTTGCCCAAGGACACAACGACAGTATGAACTGTGGGGAGAGCGGGAATCGAACCGCCTACCTTCTGGTTGAAAGACGACCGCTCTACCCACTGAGCTACTGCCACCCCATTATTGTTATCACCATTATGGTTTTTTATCTGCTCTCATTTGCACACACAAACCCCACATATGCCCCTTTCCTTGTTTTTTGTTTGTCTATTATTTTTTGTTGTCTAGACGACAACAAAATCTGCAAAAAGTCTTGCCTCAAACTAAAATTCAGGAAGTATATTTATAGATGTGGTATTCTTGTGACCTTTATTATCTTAACATCACTCGCGACTTACTTTCTGACGTCCTGTGTGTTTAATGTCAGATACGGGCTCCATAAACTCACCATGATGACACACTTATAGGTTTAGGTTTAATTGTTTACCAGTTCAGTAAATACATCTGTGTCTAGAAGAAGTCTGGTTATCAGTTTTTGGTTCAGCCGGGCGTCTTAGGAACAACCGCTCACAACGTTATTCAACATGATGAAACAAAGCTCTGGAAAAAGGAAAGAAGGAGTGGAGGGCTTTTTCTAAAGTGGAGTGAAACAGTTAAAGCTGAAGCGAGCGGTGATTCTCTGGATGAATGAAGCTGAACAAACCCTGGACCAGCAGAAAACAAAAGCCTCGGTCCCGCCTCCAAAATCACAAAACCAGGAGAGGAGCCATTATGTAACAGAGTGTCTCATCATTAACCAGCCGCTCACATTCAGATACATCGAGCAGCAGAGAGGCAGGCGGGGGACACACGGGGGAGGACAGGGACGAAGATCTTTATTAAAGCCCAAACACAGATATAGTCCACTCTATGCAGCCTTTGAATCGTTCTATCGAGAAACAGTGTTTGTATCAAAATCTAAATGCACTTCTGAATGTTTTTGTGTTGTTGCTTTTTTCTGTGACGTCATAAATATAGGCTTCAAATTCTGAACAGAAATAATGGTACATTATAATGTAATAATAACCTGAAAAAAGCAAAGAAAGAACCAACCAGAATCTGAAGGTGAAGAGCCAAATCTATTCAACTCCAGTTTAGAATGAACAAATACAATAAATATACAGTTTAAAGATGTCAGCTTCATTTGGACAACAACTCTCTGAAGCAGATGGATTAGATCAGATTCTTTGTAAACTTTTCCAAGAGGATCTTTTCTTTGAACATTTTAAAAGTGACGGTTCATTATTAAAAAGAGCTCAGTCTATCCAACATCAAAATCTATTTTTAAACTGAGAGAAACCTAACAAACTTGAAGTATAACAGACTATTCCATTAAACGGGAGAAGAACCGTGAGAGCAAAGTGTGAGTAAGAGGTTAAAACGTCTGTTTACCACAACAACCAGAGCGAGGCACAAACAGAGCCGAGTGAAGCGCAGCGCACACTCTTTCTCTCATTCACAAACCCCGGCTGCTTTCACACGCCACGCTGCAGCTCATTTATTAATATGCACTGTCCTGATCAAATGAATAATTTAAGGCAACTTTTAAAAAAATGTTCCTTTGCTTTATTTTTCTTCTGGACAAAAACAATTTTGATGATGCACCTCTGGGCCACCGTAATGAACCCAAACCTAAAATAAAATTATATAAGCCCAATTTGTAATAAGTCTGGCCACAATTTAAAAAAAAAAAAAAAAAAAAAAAAATTCTTTCAGACATCTTTCTAAAAATACTGTTGCACTTTCTCCTTCGTTTCCTTCAGTTTCACTTCAGTCTGCTGCTGTTTTATATTTGATCCAGTTATTTTTTAGGCTTTAATGTTAATGTTATCTGTATGCACCGGGGACTGAGAGTAACGCAATTTCGATTCTCTGTATGTATGTACTGTACATGTGGAAATTGACAATAAAGCAGACTTGAAACTTGAAACTTGAAACTGTTAGTCTGGGTCTGGTCCTGACTTTATGGAACAGGTTTTCTGAAAAAACCCCAGATGAAGACACAAAATCCCATCTGTGATGGTTAACACCAGCCTTGATGAGAGGCTCAGTGTTGACCAGTGTGACTCTGAAAAACAGTGTTAATGTTTTCTTGATTACTTTGATTTGATCTGTCCACTTGTAAAATGTATTTAAAAACCCATTAAAAGTATTTTCTGTCTGGAGTTTGGAAGCAGCCTCTGACGTCACTAAACAAGACTCTTCTGGACACTTCTTTGAAACTCATTTCTCTTCTTTCTTTTGGCAACATGTCAAACATCTACTTCCCTTTACATCACAGAGTTTAACCCCGCCTCACTTCTTTTCTCTAAATTCCCACAGAAACCAGTGATAAATTTCCTAAACTCCTCTCTCTTTCTCTACGGCTGTGGATACTTTCAGGAAACTCCCGCAGCTCCTCCTTCCAAACAAACAAACAAACAAACAAACAAACAAACAAACACACAGCACTCTGCTCTCGTCCAATCAGAGAGCTCTGTCCGGCATCAGGCAGCGATCGATATGGATTTAAAACTTAATGAGGGACGATAAACTGGACTCCAGGAAAGAGACAAAGTGGGTGTAGAAGAAGACTTATGCATTTAGCTTTAATAATGGACTCTGAGCTTCTACAGTAAAGGGTTAAAGGCATATGGGCTTTAAACACCCTTGTTTTGATTTCTTTATCATGTTACATGTGATTTCCCTTTTGCCACATTTGTGCAGACTGGTCAAAGATGATGGAGAAAAAAGAAACAACACTAAACCAGCGAGTCCGGTACAAACACTACAGACAGACTGCAGCATTATCACAAGAACAACTCATGAGTCCAAGTCCAAGTCTGTGTTGAGTCACGAGTCCCAAAACTGACTTCATCTGGATAATTTGTTTTGTAGCCCAATCAAAAATATAGTAAAAACAGTAAAACAGGGTAAATCCTGTGGAAATCCTGTTTTCCTGTTGGTAACACAGAATGTGACTGTGGCCATGCGTTTCTTCAGTTTAAACATCTACACAAAGAATGAGAGAAGTTAGGGCTGGAGGAGTGTTTCCTATGATTTTACTCTGTATGGACTTGAATGAGTTACACAATGACTCGGGCAGGATGTCCCCTCAGAGTCCGGGCAGTGGGCCTTCAGACCCCTGTGTGTGGTTTTAGAGCAGCAGCAGGAGGAGGGTCAGGCAGAGCCCGGTCTTTGTGGCTCTCACAGAACCATCTCCAATTACTGCACAAAGGCGTCTCATTCAGAGCTGCACCGTGAGGCTTTGCATAATGAGCTCCACTGAATGTTAAAAGGACGACACTTCACTGAATGAGACCAAATCCCCTCCTCGTTTACCCCACATGTACCCCACTGTACCTGACATATACCCCACTGTACTCCTCATGTACCCCACATGTACCTGACATATACCCCACTGTACCTCACATATACCCCACTGTAGATCACGTATACCCCACTGTACCTCACTGTACCCCACTGTACCTCACTGTACCCCACCGTACCTCACATATACCCCACCGTACC
This sequence comes from Perccottus glenii, assembly GCA_024416835.2. Lineage (NCBI taxonomy): Eukaryota > Metazoa > Chordata > Actinopteri > Gobiiformes > Odontobutidae > Perccottus > Perccottus glenii. The sequence continues at coordinate 28,905,568 of CM044559.2, forward strand.
TCACATATACCCCACTGTACCTCACTGTACCCCACCGTACCTCACATATACCCCACTGTACCTGACATATACCCCACTGTACTCCTCATGTACCCCACTGTACCCCACATATACCCCACTGTACCTCACATATACCCCACTGTACTCCTCATGTACCCCACATATACCCCACTGTACCTCACATATACCCCACTGTACCCACTGTACTCCTCATGTACCCCACATGTACCTGACATATACCCCACTGTACCTGACATATACCCCACAGTACCCCACATATACCCCACTGTACCTCACTTATACCCCACTGTACCTGACATATACCCCACTGTACCTCACTGTACCCCACTGTACCTCACTTATACCCCACTGTACCTCACTGTACCCCACTGTACCTCACTGAACCTCACTGTACCCCACTGAACCTCACTGTACCCCACTGTACCCCACTGAACCTCACTGTACCCCACTGTACCTCACTGTACCTGACATATACCCCACTGTACCTCACTTATACCCCACTGTACCTCACTGTACCCCACTGAATTGGATGATATGCACTATATTGCTGAAGGTATTTGCTCATCAGCTGAAGTTATGACAGACAGAGCTTTCCCCAAGTCTTATCTAAATGTGAGGCTCCTGAAGGAAAGTTTGTGTTGACGCCAAGTGAAAACATAAACTTTAACACAGACAGAGTTTTTAATCCTGTTTGAGAGATAAGTCGTGTGTGACAACTCTCGACGTATAACTTCACACAAATATTATTTACACAAAATGCCAGGTTTAGTTTCACAAAATTCCTTTAAACATCATTATCATTATTCAATTCTGAATTGTGCTGAGCTATGCCAAGAGTGGAAGACCTGGAGATTGCTGTTGTAATATGGAGTCATTTATTTTCACTAAACTAAACAGATTACATGTCATCCTTCTTTTGAGTAAGACAACTTCATACCTTTTTGTGGCTTTTTAAATCCCCACATAGAATTGAATCAACTTTCTTGTCTCTCATTTGTAAACAAAGGCATTTGTCTTTAGCTTGCAAAATACACATTTCCTTCACATACACGCGCAATCTATAGAACATTAAATAAAACAAAGACCTACATATACAGTATGTAAATAATTAAACGTGTGTAATAGATACAGCTCAAGGGCTAAGTGCTGAGGAAACAAAACGTTCACTCATCCGTTTACTGTTGAGAGAACTACAATTCTTTTATTACGTCACTTGTGTTTGTATTCAAAGTTGGGAGAAGTAACATTAGGTTTAAACTTTGTGGTCACTAACCTTATATCACAATGTCTTATTATAATTAATGTCAGTGTCTTACTGCGCCACTACCATTAACCAAAGTATTACCATGTTGTTGTTATCACCATTATGGTTTTTTATCTGCTCTCATTTGCACACACAAACCCCACATATGCCCCTTTCCTTGTTTTTTGTTTGTCTATTATTTTTTGTTGTCTAGACGACAACAAAATCTGCAAAAAGTCTTGCCTCAAACTAAAATTCAGGAAGTATATTTATAGATGTGGTATTCTTGTGACCTTTATTATCTTAACATCACTCGCGACTTACTTTCTGACGTCTTGTGTGTTTAATGTCAGATACGGGCTCCATAAACTCACCATGATGACACACTTATAGGTTTAGGTTTAATTGTTTACCAGTTCAGTAAATACATCTGTGTCTAGAAGAAGTCTGGTTATCAGTTTTTGGTTCAGCCGGGCGTCTTAGGAACAACCGCTCACAACGTTATTGAACATGATGAAACAAAGCTCTGGAAAAAGGAAAAAAGGAGTGGAGGGCTTTTTCTAAAGTGGAGTGAAACAGTTAAAGCTGAAGCGAGCGGTGATTCTCTGGATGAATGAAGCTGAACAAACCCTGGACCAGCAGAAAACAAAAGCCTCGGTCCCGCCTCCAAAATCACAAAACCAGGAGAGGAGCCATTATGTAACAGAGTGTCTCATCATTAACCAGCCGCTCACATTCAGATACATCGAGCAGCAGAGAGGCAGGCGGGGGAAACACGGGGGAGGACAGGGACGAAGATCTTTATTAAAGCCCAAACACAGATATAGTCCACTCTATGCAGCCTTTGAATCGTTCTTATCGAGAAACAGTGTTTGTATCAAAAATCTAAATGCACTTCTGAATGTTTTTGTGTTGTTGCTTTTTTCTGTGACGTCATAAATATAGGCTTCAAATGTTGAACAGAAATAATGGTACATTATAATGTAATAATAACCTGAAAAAAGCAAAGAAAGAACCAACCAGAATCTGAAGGTGAAGAGCCAAATCTATTCAACTCCAGTTTAGAATGAACAAATACAATAAATATACAGTTAAAGATGTCAGCTTCATTTGGACAACAACTCTCTGAAGGCGGCACAAAGGCTCGACGCCTCAGATGGATTAGATCAGATCTCTTCACCTTCTTTGTAAACTTTTCCAAGAGGATCTTTTCTTTGAACATTTTAAAAAGTGACAACAAAGGTTCATTATTAAAAAAGAGCTCAGTCTATCCAACATCAAAATCTATTTTTTAAACTGAGGGAAACCTAACAAACTTGAAGTATAATAGACTATTCCATTAAACGGGAGAAGAACCGTGAGAGCAAAGTGTGAGTAAGAGGTTAAAACGTGTGTCACGTGTTTCAGAGCGTGCTCTGTTTACCACAACAACCAGAGCGAGGCACAAACAGAGCCGAGTGAAGCGCAGCGGCTCTTTTCCCACACACTCTTTCTCTCATTCACAAACCCCTCGGCTGCTTTCACACGCCACGCTGCCGGCTCCGGTCGCCACGACGACGGCAGGACGGGCCCCGAGCAGCTCTCACAGAGGGACCAGCGAGCGGGGCAAATGTTCTCAGACAGAGACAGAGCAGGGGCCACAGTCTCACCTGGTGGAGAGCTTTACAAACACATTTAATCCTCACGTTAGAAAAGACTCATTACCTTTACATCCATCATCTTCGTCTGATCAGGGGCCGGGTCACAGTCTGCCCTCTCCCCAGACACTTCCTCCTTCCTTCTTTCCTAATTGAAAGAGGTACTTTAGAAAGAGTCTCAGACAGAAAGATGTCTGAGGTTTTGTTCCCGCAATCGAATGATCCTGTTTGTTTAAAGTATAAAGTCGTTCAGAGGCTACAGGATAATAAGCCACATTATTCACTAAAGATACTTACTACAGAGAAGTGTTAAATCTGCAGCTCTTTTGGGACTTATGCTGCTCAACAGTTTAAACAAAGCACTAATAAAAGAAAAACACAAATGTAATGCAATGAAATAAAGAATTGAGAGGTAATGAAGTTTTAAGGAGTAATAGCTATATATACTTCCACTGCACATGTATATTACAGATCCAAAACTTTGAAACTCCTTTAGCTGTGAGCTTCCTTTGAAAAAAAAATAAAAGCTAGTTTTTCTATATTGTTTGGATAATGACAGGATTTTAAAGTTACCCAAATAAAAGCTTGAATTGAATCACTGTTTAGTTTTTGTTTTACTTAGTGTCTAAGATACAAAATAGCTCTTATTTAATCTAAATTATTCTTGAATAGACGCTTTTCTGAACGGGGTTCGCTGTTTCTGTTCAGAGGACGTAACGCGGTCGTCTCTGTCGCAAAGATAAACACTTAACGACAGCCGTATTCCGTTCTGCACAGGGTCCCACACGTGAAAGTGTAGCATCAGAGAATCTTTATAAAAACAGTTAAATCCGGGATCTCTTTGTTATTTTTGGCCCGGTGTGTCCGTGCGCGCGCTGCTCGCTCCCGTCATGGTGCTGTTCCTGATCGGGCTGGGTCTCGGGGACGCGGAGGACATCACGGTGAAGGGGCTGCGGGCTCTGAAGGGCTGCTCCCGGGTTTATCTGGAGGCCTACACGTCCGTCCTGACCGCGGGAAAAGACAAACTGGTAACGAGCCGCGGGAAAACTATTTTTAATAAAGAAATGAATACAATGGCTTCCACTAATGTCACTGTCACATCCGGAGGAAAGGGCAGTGCAGGGAGTCCTGTGTCAAAATAAAGTCCTGATCGTTGTGGAAGCAAAGTCTCAGAGTGTTCTGGTCCTTTTACAGTGTTTCTCAAAGGCTTTTCTGGAAACAGCTGTACATTTCTCTAAAACTAAAACTGCATTTGTCAGAGTTCAGTGGTTAATCAAATCTTCACCACACACTGTTTATTTTCAGAATCAGATGCTAGGTTTTGTGTGAGAGATATTAAAATCTACACAGACACGTCCAAAAAGACACAGCAGCGGTATGACAAGACTCACGAACTGAACTTTCAGATGCTTTCGTCTAGATTTAAATTGTCCACTGTTGGCTCCATCATTAAACACCAGCAGCATCAGCAGAATGTAGAGCTATTAGTCCTTTTTATGAGTTTAACTTTATGAATTGCCAACTGTGACTCAGCTTTTGAAGACGGTTTACTGGAGAAACCGAGGAGGTGATGACCTTTACTGTGTTTGGATGAGGATTGTTGTGTTGTTGTTGTCCTTTAGGAGGAGTTTTACGGTAAAGAGCTGATCCTGGCCGACAGAGAGCTGGTGGAGCAGGGAGCAGACGAGATCCTCAGAGACGCAGATAAAACCGACGTGGCCTTTCTGGTCGTGGGAGATCCTTTTGGGTGAGTTCAGACCAGATTTCCTGATACAGCTGTGGAAAAAGGAGAGAAAAGATCAAATGTCCTGACGTCAAACAAACTAAGATGTAGTTAGTGGTTAGTGTTGAGGGAACGTGGAAAGAGTCAAACATTTTTTTTAAAGAAACTGTAAAACAATAGAAAGATAAAAACAAATACTGATTGGAATGATATTGAATTGACAGTGACATCACAATAAAACATAAAATATGGTTAAATATAAGTTTTGCAGTATGCCCCATTCAGCAAAAATATAAACTGAAATTGTGAACACTAGAGAGAATATATGGCGTGTTCAGTTATTGGATCAGTTTCATCGTGTAATAAATATTTGTGGGTCTAGAAGCTTGTTCTATACGTCTGTAGGTCATCGCTGATAAATCCCTGGAAAATGTCGTCCAGAGTAAAGCCGTCTCTGCAGGACATCTGCTCTGAGCTGTTTGTGGGAACAGTCGACCACAGCTCTCTGTCAGAGTTAATAACAGGCTTCGGTTTGATTCTCCTCTTTCACCGTGTGACGCTTTTTCACTTTCAATAAAAACGTCAGACTGGAGCTCAGTGCGTCCTGCTGCTCTTCACAGATGTGTCTCAGACCCAAACGGTTTTTACTATCTTTTATCTCAGAATTTGACAAATATCACTCTTTTAAGTTGCTGTAGAGCTTTGAGTTCTGACCCTCTAAAGCTACTGTAGATCGAGTTCTGACTCTCTAAAGCTGCTGTAGTTTGAGGTCTGACTCTTTAAAGCTGCTATAGTTTGAGTTCTGACCCTCTAAATGGTAAATGGCATGCATTTATATAGCGCTTTTTTGCACCCTTCTCGGGCACCCAAAGTGCTTTACATCGTGCCTCCACTCACCCCATTCACACACATTCACACACATTCACACACATTCACACCTGGGGCAGACAGAGATGGTGGCTGCTACACAAACGGCGCTCAACCTTCTCCTACCTCCACCAAACACACCTCTACAGTCACACACATTTATACACCAGTGTTACAGTCACTGGAGGCAAGGTGGGTTAAGTGTCTTGCCCAAGGACACAACGAAAGTATGAACAGGGCAGAGCGGGAATCGAACCGCCAACCTTCCGGTTATAGGACGACTGCTCTACCACTGAGCCACTCCGTCCCTACCTCCGTCCCTCCGACCCTTTAAAGCTTCTGTAGTTTGAGTTGTGACCCTTTAAAGTTGCTGTAGTTTAATTTCTGACCCTTTAAAGCTGCTGTAGTTTGAGTTCTGACCCTTTAAAGTTGCTGTAGTTTGAGTTCTGACCCTTTTAAAGCTACTGTAGTTTGAGTTGTGACCCTTTTAAAGCTACTGTAGTTTAATTTCTGACCCTTTAAAGTTGCTGTAGTTTGAGTTCTGACCCTCTAAAGCTGCTGTAGTTTGAGTTCTGACCCTCTAAAGCTGCTGTAGGTTGGGGTCTGACTCTTTAAAGCGTTCTTATTTATGCAAAATAAAATGATAGTGTTTTTTTTTTTTTTCTCCACAGAGCGACGACCCACAGTGACCTGGTGCTGAGAGCAGTGAATGCTGGGATACCATACAAAGTCATCCACAACGCGTCCATCATGAACGCAGTGGGCTGCTGTGGGCTGCAGGTCAGTGAGCTCAGAGCTGTGTTAAGGGCCGTTTCCACTGGAGCGTAATGGTACGGGTCAGGTTCCACTCCAGTCTCTGTCTCCTCTGCATTAAACAGAGACAGGATGGAGACAGGACGGAGACGGGACAGAGACAGACCCTGGGTTTAAAGTTTAATAAGAGGGGAATAAAGCAACATTCTTCTTCTACTGTTTCTGCAGCAGCTCCTCATCACTGCACTTCAGAGTTTATGAACTGTTTCTGCAGCAGACGTCTCTCTGGACACAGCTCAGAGGAAACACAAGCCTCTTTAGAAGAAACTCAACCAACCCGCTCCAGTGGAAACAAGGCTTTAGTACTTTTTATTCAACATGGCGCTAAAAACACTCCACAAACACTGGTCTCCACCAAATAATGTAGTCAGGGTTTAATTCCAGTTCATGTCGAGGAATAAAATGAACAGGTTTATCCTAGAGCTGTCGGCGAATAATGAACCGTTAAATGTCATCGTCTGGAGTCGGGGGCTAATGTCCATCTGCCTCTGGGACAGCCACCTGCCTCAGAGGGACAGTAAACGCACCGCGACAGTGAACGCACCGCGGCACAGTGGGACCTCATGAATAACAGTCTGTCAGAGCAGCGGCCAATCACGGAGCAGCACTCGGCTCTCATTAGCATTAGCGCTAACACAGATGCAATATGTATGCTAATGAGGGGGAGGGGCATGCAGATGGGGATCATTCTCATTCCCACCATGCACTGCTGCTGCTGCTCTGGGATCGAACCCTCCCCCAAATTAGTCAAAAATCTGTATTAAGTTTGATTTTCAAACATAAGACAACTTTTTTTATTGTGTTGACTCGATTTTATTGGACATTATGCTCATTAATACATGTTTACTTATTGCCTGGTTTTATTTGGATTCAAAGACTCGATAAAGGCTCACGGAGGGTTTGTCGAAGGCAGAGGAGATAAAGATCAATTATGTACGTTTTCATTTTATAAAAGGAAAAATACAAACAAATAAACAAGTTTTGAATTAAAATCATAAAGCATTGTTACAAAGAGCAACTGATGCTGTGTTAAAGGTCTTAAAGCTAAAGCTAATTCTCTGGTGAGGCTTCATTCTACATCAAAGACAAAGACAACATATCTTATATAAAATAAAGACATTAAAACACACAAATACAGAGGCTATTTACATTATATCTGACCCTGGCTCACTCTGGACTTCCACTGAGGCTTTAGTTCCCAGTCTGTGGACATCTGAGTTATACATAATAAATAAAAATATAAATAATGTCTTCCTTGGATTTTCTGAAGACTGTAGTGGACACATCTTGAATCAAACATGTCTGCCATAAACACTATTAAATCCAGCTCTAAATAAAACTCCTCTGAATGTGTATAAACTGAGGTTGAGGTTGTGAGTTTAACTGCAATAATGTCTGACCTCTGACCCCTGTCTCTCAGCTGTATAACTTCGGTGAGACGGTGTCGCTGGTGTTCTGGACGGAGACGTGGAAACCTGAGAGCTTCTACGACAAGATCTGTAAAAACAGGGCCATGGGGCTGCACACGCTCTGTCTGCTCGGTGAGTTGAGTCATGGCCCCGGTTCCAACACCTGATATGTTTTTATGACATTTGTAAATCATTGTACTAGAGTTTTATAATTTAATGACATTTATTCACTTTAAACCATATTCAGTAACTGAAAAGATCATAATTCATAAAAAAGAGCTAAATCATTGATATACATAATAAACAATAACGGCCCTAATATCGAACCCTGTGGTACACCATATTTGATCCTCAGTTCTTCACACACGGTTCTGTTTGACAGTTAACGTGACCCTGATGGTCTCATTGTGTTGTGTTCAGTGTATTTTCCTCCTGCTGTGTTTATCCAGACTCCCATCAATCACCCATTACTCTCACCCTCCCCTTTCCTCTTTTAAATAAACCTCACACACACACAGACTAACCCCCGCTGGGACTAAACCTCCATAAAACCGACTCCATAAACCCCCCCCAAACCAGGACCCGACCCCTCCTTTAGACCCGGACCAGGCCCTAAAGGCGTCCTGAGGGAGCGAGCCGCCGCGTTGGCCTCAGCTGGTCTTATATCCGTCTAAAGTAAATGAACGAGGGACGCCACAGAAGGAGAAAGGCTCGTTTGTCATGTGACCCTCGACAGACTCACTTCGGTTTAGGGCTGGTCCTAAAAAAAAAAAACTCCATTAGTCGGATTAGATCAACACTAAAACTGATTTACTAAAAGGACTTATTTGGGAAATTAAACATGGTTTTGGCACCTGAACCAAGATTTATGTCTTTTATTTAATTTATTACATTTTACAATAAAAGCCTAGTTTTAGACCTGGTTTAGTCCTGGTTTAGACCTGGTTTAGACCTGGTTTAGACCTGGTTTAGACCTGGTTTAGACCTGGTTTAGACCTGGTTTAGACCTGGTTTAGTCCTGGTTTAGTCCTGGTTTAGACCTGGTTTAGACCTGGTTTAGACCTGGTTTAGACCTGGTTTAGTCCTGGTTTAGTCCTGGTTTAGACCTGGTTTAGACCTGGTTTAGACCTGGTTTAGACCTGGTTTAGTCCTGGTTTAGACCTGGTTTAGACCTGGTTTAGACCTGGTTTAGACCTGGTTTAGACCTGGTTTAGTCCTGGTTTAGACCTGGTTTAGTCCTGGTTTAGTCCTGGTTTAGACCTGGTTTAGACCTGGTTTAGACCTGGTTTAGTCCTGGTTTAGACCTGGTTTAGACCTGGTTTAGTCCTGGTTTAGTCCTGGTTTAGACCTGGTTTAGTCCTGGTTTAGTCCTGGTTTAGACCTGGTTTAGACCTGGTTTAGTCCTGGTTTAGACCTGGTTTAGACCTGGTTTAGACCTGGTTTAGTCCTGGTTTAGACCTGGTTTAGACCTGGTTTAGACCTGGTTTAGTCCTGGTTTAGACCTGGTTTAGACCTGGTTTAGACCTGGTTTAGACCTGGTTTAGACCTGGTTTAGACCTGGTTTTATACCTGGTTTAGTCCTGGTTTAGACCTGGTTTAGTCCTGGTTTAGACCTGGTTTAGACCTGGTTTAGACCTGGTTTAGTCCTGGTTTAGACATGGTTTAGTCCTGGTTTAGTCCTGGTTTAGACCTGGTTTAGACCTGGTTTAGACCCGGTTTAGACCCGGTTTAGACCCGGTTTAGTCCTGGTTTAGACCTGGTTTAGACCTGGTTTAGACCTGGTTTAGTCCTGGTTTAGACCTGGTTTAGATTTCCCTGATGCTATACTATTATTATATAGTATTTATATTTAATTTTAGAAACTATAAGATCTCTTAAACTAATGATCTTCTCTTTTCCGTCAGATATCAAAGTGAAGGAGCAGTCGATCGAGAACATGATGCGGTGAGGCTCTGTTTTGGGTTTGTTTCTTTCTTTCTTTTTTTTTTTTTTTTTGAGGCAGTCATTTCTGAGCGCGCTCCGTGAGGTTTTGAGGCAAACCACAGCTGAAACAGAGACTGAGATGAACTCTGAACTAGGGATGTCCTGATCCGATACTTTTATAATACATAAAAAAAGAATAAAGTAGAGCAAAAAAACAGATCCAGGATGTTCCTTATTTTGTTTTTAATTCACCTTATTTTAACATTTAACAACTCCGTTAACAACAGTGCACTTCTGTTTGTTCTGTAGCTTGAACAATTAAGTAATAAATAACATAAATTCTTCACTTTTGGATTTTAGTGCAACAGTAAATATAAAAAGTCTAATATAAAAACAAATTGCACCTCAACCTAAAATACCTGGCAGGAATGTAAACAAATAAAAAAATAAAAGTGCCACAGTGTTTGCAAAGCCAGTAATGTGCTTTTAGGAAGTGCACTCCTAACTCTTACTGTATCACAGTTTCACAGAAGGAAATGTATGTTTTTCTCAATAAAAACTAACATTTCTACCTTGTGAGGTTTGAGCTTGTTTCTGTTCTCGTCACTGTCCACAGTGAGAGACAGTGATGACTCTTCCATGAAGTCCATATTTGTATCCTTTAATGGTTCTATCGATTGCCACGCCTCTCGTTAACATAAACTCTATGCATCCTTTTATCTATACATTACATACATTCATAATTAATAAACAGAGGAGAACTCTCAGCCAAGCTCTAAATACTGTATGAATCTAAAATAAAAAACTAAACTCCGTGTGTTAATTTCGACCGGACTGGAACTTTCATCACTTTTAGAGTTTGTTTTTTTTGTTTCCAGAGGAAGGAAGATCTACGAGCCTCCTCGATACATGACCGTGTCTCAGGCGGCAGATCAGCTCGTTCAGATCATCGAGAGACGGAGAGACGAGGGGGAGGAGCTAGGTCAGTGAGGCTCTGCTGTGATTGCACAAAAATATTGGATTTTGCAGAACTGATTTTGTTTTGACTTTAAAATGTTAGTAGAAGGTTTGGATGGACCTCACATTAAACCTCAGATTTAAAATTTTCTAAAAAGTGGAATTTGTCTATTGTGATTTATACAGTCAGTTTGAAATGAAATCAGATTAAAAGTTAGAAATGAAACTGCTGAAACTTGATCTAGAATTTGTAGGCCAGCTCTGTTTAAGGTATAAAAGCTTCATTACTGATTTATTACAGAGAAGAATGAATAGTGAACACATTTTTCTGGTTTGATTGTATTATTTTCCTTTTGAATAATGTTCACAGTGGCTCAGTGGTTGGCTTTCCTGCCTTTAAGTCTTTCTAAAATGCTTCAAACGAGTTTTCACCGTAAGCTCTTGTGTGTGTCTCTATTGTTTTTCCAAAAACCCAGCTGTAATCTCCTGTTTCCTGCCCAGGTTTGACCGAGGACACGGTCTGTGTGGGCGTGGCCAGACTGGGCTCAGACGACCAGTCGATCCGAGCGGCGACCCTTCGTCAGCTGGTGTCATGTGACCTGGGCGAGCCGCTCCATTCGCTGGTGGTGACGGGGCGGCTCCACCCTCTGGAGGTGGACATGCTGCGGGTCAACGCCGAACCTGGGGCTTTAGACGGACTCCAGACGATCGACAGCTCCACGTTCAGCTCCTAACCCGCTCAGGACTGGACTCTTATCGGTTTCTAGAGCCTAAACCCACACAGACCTGTTAATCATCAAACTTTTCTTAAATGAATGTTATATGACAAATTGAAGATGTTTGGGTTTTTTGAATATTTACCTTTAAAACAAGTCACTTTTAAATCATTTGAAAAAACATGGCTTACATCTGCTGAATACATTTTCAAGACTCGGATCAATTGTGAGTAAAATAAAATAAAAAGTGGTATCTCTAAAATGTAACCCTTTTTATTCCAATAAACTTGACAAATCAGCTCGTAACTGTAAGAGCAAACTTTAAACTCATTTACAAAGTGAACATTCACAATATTAATGTTTCAAATCCCATATAACTCCATAATAACAAAAAGGACACCAGTGTTTAATCTCTTTATTTAATTTTGTTGAAGATGAAATGCACACTGTCAGTCCAGGTTGGATTCTTTACCAGAACAAATGTTTGTGAAAAAGAAAAGGGCATTTAATGAGAAAAATTTAAATATCTACAGATTCAGAGAAAAATATTTTCTTGGATTGCTTTAAACTTGGTGTGATGCAAAATTTAGTTTGAGATATTTAAGTTTAAAAAGTCAGGGACCAAAATATTATATTCCAGAGAAGCATTCAGTAAGGCTCTCTTTTATCAGTGAGAGCTTTTGATTTGTGTTTGACGAAAGTAATGAGCAGTAAATAATAACATATTAATAATTACAATCTTTGTTAACGACAGAAACCATTGCAGTCGGTTTGCGGTTTATACAATTTGCAGACTAAATTTGAAATGGGCAGAATTAAACTCAAAGTTAGACACATTTTAAGTTTGAATAACAAAAATCGGTTAAACGGTGAAGAGCCAAAACGTGCCAAAAAAACGGTGGAAAAAACGTAATAAAGACCCACAAGAGCTGTGTGTGGTGGCAGCGCACCTGCAACCACCTAATGAAACGAGGTCAGTGCTGATAATGGCTGTTGAGCAGTTTGTTTTCGTGTTATGTCGGTGATGAGCGTTCTTGTTGAGCTGTTGTGTTGTCGGAGCAGAGTGTGTGTGCGTTTGCAGCAGTGCCCTTTAAACTAGTTTGACACAAAGCTCCCTCTGAGACCTCTTATTCTGTGTATGAGTGTGAAGGCCTGCATCGTGAGGGCACAGCTCTTTCCAAAAGCCACAACTCAGACCATGAAACTGAGGGCCACATGTTTACAGGTGAAAGACTTCCAGAACAACACCTGAAAACATCATTCCTCCGACACAAATGAGTCAGAAGTTAAGTTACAAGCAGGAGTTATACCATGGACTTCGATTAAACCAAGATTAAAGCAGATCCAAGAGGGTCATGGGGGGGTCATTTGAATAATGACTCCCCAGGAAAGGGGTGTCATTATTTAAAACAAAATCAAATAGGCTAAAAATGACTGACTCTAAACCAGACCAGGGGCAGTGTATTTTTGATCATTGACATCATCCATTCAATTTCAAGTGTATCTGCCCTTACTGTTCGTGTCTGCGCTGTGTGACTGTTCGTGTCTGCGCTGTGACTGTTCCTGTCTGCGCTGTGACTGTTCGTGTCTGCGCTGTGACTGTTCCTGTCTGCGCTGTGACTGTTCCTGTCTGCGCTGCGTGACTGTTCGTGTCTGCGCTGCGTGACTGTTCCTGTCTGCGCTGTGACTGTTCCTGTCTGCGCTGCATGACTGTTCGTGTCTGCGCTGCGTGACTGTTCCTGTCTGCGCTGTGACTGTTCCATTCTGCGCTGCGTGTCTGTTCCTGTCTGCGCTGCCTGTCTGTTCTTGTCTGCGCTGCGTGTCTGTTCCTGTCTGCGCTGCCTGTCTGTTCTTGTCTGCGCTGCGTGTCTGTTTCTGTCTGCGCTGCCTGTCTGTTCGTGTCTGCGCTGTGACTGTTCCTGTCTGCGCTGCGTGTCTGTTCCTGTCTGCGCTGTGACTGTTCCTGTCTGCGCTGTGACTGTTCCATTCTGCGCTGCGTGTCTGTTCCTGTCTGCGCTGCCTGTCTGTTCTTGTCTGCGCTGCGTGTCTGTTCCTGTCTGCGCTGCCTGTCTGTTCTTGTCTGCGCTGCGTGTCTGTTTCTGTCTGCGCTGCGTGTCTGTTCCTGTCTGCGCTGTGACTGTTCCTGTCTGCGCTGCCTGTCTGTTCGTGTCTGCGCTGCGTGTCTGTTCCTGTCTGCGCTGTGACTGTTCCATTCTGCGCTGCGTGTCTGTTCTTGTCTGCGCTGCGTGTCTGTTCCATTCTGCGCTGCCTGACTGTTCGTGTCTGCACTGTGGACAGCTGTCTTGTTCCTGTGTTAAACCCACACACGTCTGGAAACGGTGGCAGGAAGTCAGACTACAACAGTTGTCGTGGCTGCTCGAGTGGTTAAGGCGTTGGCCCAGAAATCTATCGGGGTCTCCTCGCGCAGTCTTGAATCCTGCCGACAACACAGTGGCATTTACACAGCTGCCACCAGCCATTTAGCAAATGCCCGACACCTCAGGAGAGATTAGTGTTAGAGAGGATGAATGGAAGTGAATGAGTGACATAATAGGCTCTAAGACTGGCAGAAAATGTAATTTAATTCAAAAGGTAAACAACACTGTTTTCTATAAAAACTGTAATTAAACTGATGATTGACTGGAATAATGTTAATTTAAACAAAGAAAATACAGGGGTTTATGAAAATTAACCCTCACACAATGGATTTTTTTATTCCACATTTATGTCCCTTAAGTGAAATTTCTCTGTAAAAACAAACAAAAAAAAAACCTGGATTTTACTTATATTGATCAGATCAAAGATATTTCATTCTTTTTTTCTGCAAAGTGTTTTCAAAGCCTTAAAAGCTAAAATTGTATTTAAGGTAACTTTTATATTAAATACTCAACTTTATATTTAATAAAATAAAGGTTTTACAGAAAGTATTGTTCTGGTTGTTGTTCATACTGTCGTTGTGTCCTTGGGCAAGACACTTAACCCACCTTGGCTCCAGTGGACACTGGTGAATGGAACCTTAATATAAGTAGCTTTGGATAAAAGCCGCTGTAAATGACTAAATGTAAGTCACTTGGCAAAAAAATAAATATACCCGGTGGCAAAGTGGTTAGCACTCTGGCCTCACAGCAAGAAGGATCAGGGTTCGATTCCCATCCAGGGAAGGGGTTTCTGTGTTTGCATGTTCTCCCTATGGTTTCCTCCGGGTACTCCGGTTTCCCCCACCACTAAAGACATGTACAATACAGGACTACAAATAGAAATTAGCTGTTAAGCTATAATCTGGTACAAGCATCTCTGCTCCGGTTTAAGGTACATTCTATGCTGTCCTAAAGAAATAAACTAATCTCATAATCCTGAAAATAAGACTTTTCCAGGACAAATGGAAAAGTAATTTGGACTTCCCCAAATAATCCAAATTGAAGATATAAGAACCAATCATTTTATAAAAGAAATAAAATAGTTCTAAGACATTTATGTTTAACAGTGGCCATTTACTGCACTTTCACAACACTTTGGAGCTAAATCTGTTCAGATTTACTTTTGCCCTCTGTTTTTTAAATTTATTTGTTCCATTTTCATTTGTAAAGCAGAAACTACAGCAGATTGTGTCATAAAAAGGTAACAACTCTTACTTTATTTTTACTTAAGACTTTTGGATCCAGTTCAATTCAAAAGAAAGTGGCATCTCTTGGTCCATCTTTATATACAGACTTTACAGCTTTACAGTTACATTAAATTACTTTCAGGACATAAACTTCAAACCGAGCCTCTATTTTCCAGATATTTCCGACTGAATGTGGACAAAGCAACAGAAAAACACATCTTGAAAAACCACTTGGACCAACACTTTTCAAACAGAACAGTGTTTATTACAAAAAACCCTGGTCACATGGTTTGGTCACGTTTTTTTGGCACAGTTTAAAAAAAAAAAAAAAAACTGGAGCTGGTCCCAAAAAATAAAAAAAATCAGCGGCACGATCCGATTGTCTCCGGATCATCTGGACAAAAGGCACTTACCCAGGATGCACTGCAACAACTGGGAGGGGCAAAGGGGAGAAAGGGGGCGGAGTCCAGCTGAAGCCACACCTCTCACTGATGCATACAGTTAAAAATCAGACGCTGAGTCATGATTTCAGGAGATTATGGGTCACAGATTTTTTTTTTTTAATGAATAAAAGTCAGTGAGGAGAGTAATCGTTTTTAAATCCACCTGCAAAGTCTTTTTCTGTTTGTCAAATTAAAAGATAAAATTACAACTAGAGCAGGGTGGTCTCCTGGAAAAGCTGCTGTAATACTTTTCTTTTTTTAAACTAACTCAAAAGTAATTTATATATTAACTAAAAATTAATCAAAGAAAGATAAACTCAATGTAATCAATGAAAATATGGTCTACGTCTGGAAATCTGTCCAAAAAGTGATCAAAGGAAAATTAAAGTAATTATTAAATTAAATAAAAAGAGGATTTTAAACCAGGGCTGAAGCTGGTTCTTTTTCTATCGAGGTAGAACCTTTGACTAAAAACTGCTCCGGAGCAGGTTCATAGAAATACAGCCCACTGACCAATCAGAAACGAGGAAAGAGTTGAGCAGAAATACTGAGCATTAACGAGTGACTTTGTAAAGTGTTTTTCTCAGGTTTATACATGATTTCTTTGGGCTGCTTCCTTCAGGGCTGCATCAGTTGCATATTTAGTTCCCCTCGTGGCTCCAGTATCTGTCAGAGCTATTAGAGCTGCTTGTGCTGTGAGTGAATGAACCACAGATACAGCCCTGTCCCAAAGACTGTGGATGAATCAGTCACTGATCTCTGTGAAAATTAATCTGAATGTAAATACTTAATCTGAAGTCATTCCTATTTAAATTATCAGTAAATTAAAATAAATCATGATTTCAATAAGAACAGACAGAAAGAGCTGTGACTTTGGTGATACTCCAGAAGCATTGAGATGCTTCCCTTGCTCCAAAATAAAAGTTAATCTAAATGTACTCCCCACATTAGCCTCGGTTCATATTTTTAGATTCAAAGACCTGCGTCGTCTCCTGAAGCGACTCGTCTTTTCTATAAAAACAGGATGAACTCGAGGGGGCTTTTCCAGTTCATCAGGTCACAGTTTAAGCCCCTCCCCCCAATTACTTGACCTCAGGGGTGAGTCCAACCCCAGGTGCAGAGGTCACAGGTGAGAGGCCAAGGATTTGGTCTGAGTCCAAAGAAAATTTAAATAAAAAGAAAAAAAAAGGAAGAGGACGGGGCTTCTACATGACAGCCGTGTCGATCTGAACGTACAGCTGTCGTACTCCGGCCTGAGGAGAGAAAAAGAGACAAAGTTTAGCTTTAAAACTTTATTAGACAGGTTTTAGATGGATTTAAAACGGGTTTTAGTCAGATTTGGATTTGCACAGGTTTGGAGAAGTAGTTCTTCAGAGGCTGCGGTCCCTGTCGGTAAAACTGTGTGTGATCAATATTTATTTCCAGACTCCATTACAAATAAACTTAATGTAATTTTAGGAACAGACTAATTCGATTTAAGAGCTTTAAGAGCATTTTCAGACAAAGACAAACTGACGGAGGATTCTCCAAAATAAACTTAGTATTGACCTCAAAGGCTCTCAGAGTTTAATGTTGGCAACAGACTTTACAATGTAACAGGAATAAAAATGATTGAGTTGAACTTAAATAGTTTAGGTACCTGTGTGTTAGCGTGGGGCGTTCAGGTACCTGTGTGTAGCGTGGGGCGTTCAGGTACCTGTGTGTTAGCGTGCTGCTTTCAGGTACATGTGTATTAGCGTGGGGCGTTCAGGTACCTGTGTGTTAGCGTGCTGCGTTCAGGTACCTGTGTGTTAGCGTGCTGCTTTCAGGTACCTGTGTGTAAGCGTGGTGCAGTCAGGTACCTGTGTGTAAGCGTGGGGCGTTTTCAGGTACCTGTGTGTAAGCGTGGGGCAGTCAGGTACCTGTGTGTAAGCGTGGGGCGTTCAGGTACCTGTGTGTTGGCGTGCTGCTTTCAGGTACATGTGTTTGGTGGTGGGGCGTTCAGGTACCTGTGTGTTGGCGTGCTGCGCCTGTGTGTACCTGTGTGTAGCGTGGGGCGTTCAGGTACCTGTGTGTAGCGTGGGGCGTTCAGGTACCTGTGTGTAAGCGTGGGGCGTTCAGGTACCTGTGTGTGTAAGCGTGGGCGTTCAGGTACCTGTGTGTAAGCGTGGGGCGTTCAGGTACCTGTGTCTAAGGTACTCTCTCCTATGGCTACTGCCGTCTTGGGGCGGTAGTAGCTCAGTGGTAGAGCGGCCGTCCTTCAACCGGAAGGTAGTAGGTTCGATTCCCGCTCGCCCCACAGTTCATACTGTCGTTGTGTCCTTGGGCAAGACACTTAACCCACCTTGCCTCCAGTGTCTGTAGCACTGGTGTATGAATGTGTGTGACTGTAGAGGTGTGTTTGGTGGTGGTCGGAGAAGGTTGAGCGCCGTTTGTGTGGCAGCCGCCATCTCCGTCTGCCCCAGGTGTGAATGTGTGTGACACATTGTAAAGCACGTTGTAAAGCACTTTGTGATCTATATCTGTGAAAGGTGCTATATAAATAATACTTACTTACTTACTGCTTACTTACTCTAAGCGTGGGCAGTCAGGTACCTGTGTGTTAGCGTGGGGCGTTCAGGTACCTGTGTGTTAGCGTGGGGCGTTCAGGTACCTGTGTGTTAGCGTGGGGCGTTCAGGTACCTGTGTGTGTAAGCGTGGAGCGTTCAGGTACCTGTGTGGAAGCCGTGGGCGTTCAGGTACCCTGTGTGGAAGCGTGGGCTCAGGTACCTGTGTGTAAGCCGCTGCCCAGGTACCTGTGTGTTAGCGTGCTGCGCGCCCAGGTACCTGTGTGTTAGCGTGCTGCGCTCAGGGTACCTGTGTGGAAGCAATGCCCAGGTACCTGTGTGGAAGCGTGGGGCAGTCAGGTACCTGTGTAAGCGTGGGGCGTTCAGGTACCTGTGTGTTAGCGTGGGGCGTTCAGGTACCTGTGTGTAAGCGTGCATGCCCAGGTACCTGTGTGTTAGCGTGCTGCCCAGGTACCTGTGTGTTAGCGTAGCATGCCCAGGTACCTGTGTGTTAGCGTGCGCCCAGGTACCTGTGTGTTGCAGGGGCTGCCCAGGTACCTGTGTGTTAGCGTGGGGCTGCCCAGGCACCTGTGTGTTAGCTGCCCAGGTACCTGTGTGTTAGCTGGGGCGTTCAGGCACCTGTGTGTAGCTGCGTTCAGGTACCTGTGTGTTAGCGTGCTGCCCAGGTACCTGTGTGCAGCTGCCCAGGCACCTGTGTGTTAGCGTGGGCTGCCCAGGTACCTGTGTGTAAGCGCTGCCCAGGCACCTGTGTGTTAGCGTGGGGCCCAGGTACCCGTGTGTTAGCTGCAGCCCAGGTACCTGTGTGGAAGCGCAATGCCCAGGCACCTGTGTGGAAGCGTGCATGCCCAGGTACCTGTGTGGAAGCCGCATGCTCAGGTACCTGTGTGTTAGCGCAGCTGCGCTCAGGTACCTGTGTGGAAGCGTGGGGCTCAGGTACCTGTGTGTGCTCAGGTACCTGTGTGGAAGCGCAGTCAGGTACCTGTGTAAGCGTGCATGCCCAGGTACCTGTGTGTTAGCTGGGGCGCCCAGGTACCTGTGTGTGTAAGCAGGTACCTGTGTGTTAGCGTGCTCAGGTACCTGTGTGGAAGCCGCATGCCCAGGTACCTGTGTGGAAGCTGCGCTCAGGTACCTGTGTGGAAGCTGCATGCCAGGTACCTGTGTGGAAGCCGCATGCCCAGGTACCTGTGTGTTAGCGTGAAGGCTCAGGTACCTGTGTGGAAGCGTGGGGCGTTCAGGTACCTGTGTGGAAGCGTGGGGCGTTTTCAGGTACATCTGTGTAAGCGATGCTCAGGTACCTGTGTGTGCAGGTACCTGTGTAAGCTGCAGGTACCTGTGTGAAGATGTTGTGCGTCTGACTGAGGATCCAGCGTGTGTCTGCGTCTGGAGCCACCAACAG
This sequence comes from Perccottus glenii, assembly GCA_024416835.2. NCBI lineage: Eukaryota > Metazoa > Chordata > Actinopteri > Gobiiformes > Odontobutidae > Perccottus > Perccottus glenii. Next base: position 28,924,866 of record CM044559.2, read on the forward strand.
TTTGAGCGTCCCGATGTAAACGTCCGTGCACAGGGTCCAGAAGTGAGGCTCCTGAAGGTTATAGACGCCCTGCAGCTGCTGCACCTGAGACAGAGACAAAAACTCAGTAAAACCAAGGTCCTGGGACACGGACAGGGACAAGACTCGGTAAACCCAAGTCCCTGGGACATGGACAGTGAGTACTCACTCTTTGGTAACACTCGGGCAGAGCGTGGTCTAAAGATGGAGGAGTCCTCTGCATCAGGATCCCGATGGACTCTCGCAGCAGCGGCACCACACTGAAGACAGACTCAAAGTCAGACAGAGTTCTCTCAGCCTCTGCTGTTGGCTTTATCAAAACTTTGGTCAAACAGAGTATTTTGAAATTAAATGTTAAGCATTTGGAGGTTTGAGTTCTTATTTCTGCTCTGAATACTCTGGATTGACTCAGTTTGGTTTGTTCTTTCAACTCCTTAAAACAAATTATGGACTTAATCAGGTTTTAGATGGATTAGGCCGAATTGGATTTGAAAAAGTTTCATTTAGATTTTTAACAAATTTTAGCTGCACTTTTTAATTTATGTTTTGTGGTCCTTTTTTAGATTGAGGCAGGTTTTTTAACAGGCTTTAGTTGGATTAGAGAAAACTATCAAAACCCTGTAAAAATCCAATTAAAACTTGTTTAAAACCAAGAAAATCTTGTCTGATTTGAGTTGAATTGTATTCTGCCCTTCTTTAGAAGAACACTGTCGTTGGCCTCAGTTCGTTGCTGCTGGTTTCGGCTGCGTCTGAGTCCAACTCTGTGACCACTTCATTTCTTTTCCACTTGCTGTAACTCGAAACCCTGTGGTTGCTCTGAGCTCTCGCTGCCTTCAACCACAGCTCTTTTTCTTTTTCTGCTGACGTTTACTAAAATCCCTATCAGACCGCACTATCGCCGGGGCTTCTGGGAAACGTGACCACGGCCTTCCAGCGAAGCTAAAGCCCAGTTCCACGTCAGAGCTGTGGCCTGGCATTAATCTCCACAGACTGCATTAGGGTCGACCACTTTGAGCGGAATGCAGCTGGATTTAGAGGAATTTATAAACGAGACACGCGTAGGGAAAGTTGGCTTCAGCTTCAGGACACGATCGATCGTTTATCACAGACCGGGAAAAGAAGGTTGGAGAGTGTTTGTGATTCTAAAAGTACCAAGGCCAGGGCTGAACTTTTCTGGAGGTCAATTTTAAAAGACAATAAAAATAATTAGTTGCCAGGACAACGGTGCAAAAAAGGGCATCTAAAATGTTTAAATCCCACAAAAAAACTAAAACCTAAAAGCAGCTGAAGACCATCCAAAACCAGTTCACTGGTTTTAGATGGATTTGATCAAGTTTATTCGAGAGTTTCTTTAATGTTTGAACGTCATTTTTAAAGTAGTTTTCGGTTCACGTTCTCAGACTCTGAACATGAGCAGGTTATAATTTATGACCCGTATGGTGTCGGCTGTGCCCTGAACAGCTGTAAAAACCCCTCTGTTCTGTGTTCAGCCTGTGTGTCCTGACTCCACCCTCATGATTGACAGCTCTAATTACAGCCTATCGAAAACCAGAGGGGCGGGACTTAGACCAGAGCCTGCCACATGGACCTGGTCCTGGTCTTGGTCTCACTGATGCAGCTGTGTGGACTTTTCTAAAATAAAATCAGACTTGGATTCTAAATGGTCAGTCTTTAGTTTAAATGAAAGACTCAACTTTTACCTAAATTAACTCATCATTAGTCCAGTACAAATCCAACTAAAATCTGTTCATATCCATCTGAAACCCGGTTAAATACATCATAATTCTGATTAAATTAAACGAAGGCCATTTAAATCCATCTAAAACCTCTTTAATACAAATTAAAACCAGTTAAATTGATTTAAAACCCATTTAAATCTAAAAAACTAGTTCATCGCAAACCTGATCAGCTTCAAATTCAAATCCAACTAAAACTTGTAAGACCGACTAAAACCTGTTCAAATCATGTGACAATGACGCCGATGAAAATAAATAAAGCAGTGACATTAACCATGTTGATGCTGGTTGTAACAGTGTGCACTAGGCACTGAGTGTTTACCTGACTCCGATGAGCAGAGAGATGAGCATGGAGCAGATGGGGTCAGCGATCATCAGGTCGTACTTCTGCATCAGGAGAGCAGAGATGATAACTCCAACACTGCCCAGAGTGTCTGCGATGATGTGGAGGAGGACACCTGCAGCACACACAAAATATGGACAAGAATTAGATTCATCTTACAAGACTAAAAATAAAACACTTCTTTACACAGGTGCAATTATAACATTATAAATGGGATGTGTGCGTTTACATCAACAAAATACTATACTCAATAAATGCTGCTCAAATCCAACTAAAACCTGTTCAAATCCAACTAAAACCTGTTCAAATCCAACTAAAACCTGTTCAAATCCATGTTCAATTGCATTTAAAACAATTAAATCATAAATAAAATAGCTTAGTGTATTCTAATTGCACTTTTACAGTTTTTGCTAAAACTGTTAACGTTGACATTTTCCCTTTTGTGCTGATGCTTGAGCTCCCTCTGGTGGCCAAGAGGCAAAATCTAAATCAGTTCAAATCTTTGAACCAGTGTAATAAACAAATACAAAAACGACCGATTTTAAACTTTTATCAAATGGTAAGTTACTGTTTTATGTGTTGTACTTACATAAGCGGACAGTGATAACTGATGCTTACCTTGTAGGATCTGTTTACTGGAGCCTTTGCCTGGTGTATGAAGCTCGTCTGCAGAAGACAATTCACAGAAAATATTAATGACAGGGCAAGTTACAAAAGACACAGCCATTGGATTGTTATCGTTACAAGGCAGTGTGCAAAAACATGAGCTGATAAGACACAATCATAATGAAGCTCCATAAAACCAAGTGTTCCATTACCTCATGTTTCTTTTTGACCAAACATTCCTGTGGACATTATTTTAGAAGAACCACTTTAAACTCAACGTAGCAAAGACCTTGAACTAGTGGTGGACTTTTTAAAAATCTCTCTCCAACCGCAGTTACCACCGAGGGCTAATCAGTGGATGTTGTGTGTTCCTTTAAGTATCTAGGGAGGCATATTAACAATAAACTGGACTGGAGTGACACTGGGGCACTTAATAAGTCGACTCCTTACGTCCTGTTAACAGACGATACTGGCCAGCACATTACTTTATGCAGTTGCATGTTGGAGGAGCAACACAGACTCACGAGGAAGGCCAGCAGTGGAGTCGGTCTGCGGATGAAGAGTGGGGAAGTTGTAGCAGACAAAATGATAAGAGACAAGATTTAGAGGATTTTAGATTATCCTGCCCTTTCTTTTAATGAAGAACTGTGGCTGAGAGCGAGCACCTTCAGCTCGAGACTGACCATCACCAGGTGGAAGACGAGCTCAGGTCAACGTTTTTAGATCTTGTAGTGATTGGTTGCATTTGTCAGAGTAATCCCTGTCTGGTCTCACCGTGACAGTGTGGGTCGTCGTGGCTGTGTCCGTGTCCTCCATGACTGTGGCCCTCGTGTCCATGTCCCTCGTGGCTGTGCCCGTGTCCCTCGTGTCCGTGTTTGTCTCCTCCTCCGTGCGAGTGTCCATGTTTGCCGTGCTTGTCGTGTTTGTCGTGGCTGTGTCCGTGGTTCAGACTGCCGTTAAACAGAGAGTGACTGTGACCGTGTCCTCCGTCTCCGTGAGAGTGTCCGTCCTCCGTCTCCGTGAGAGTGTCCGTGTCCTCCGTGCTGGAAAACGAAGATCCCCACCAGGTTCACGAGTAACCCAGCCACGGAGACGGGCAGGAGTCTGTCGTGGTGGACGTCTGGAGGCTCTAGAGCTCTCTGAGAGGAACAGACAGAGCCTAATGTCAGTAGAGTTAATGTAGACTAACTTTAACTTCATTCAACAGATTTTATTTAGTAATGGTAAAATACAGTAGCAGGACTTGGGGACAGTATAATCTACCAGCTCTCTCCGCTGCAATATGACCTAAAATATTTAGTTAGTAATTAGAGTTAATTGATTTGTGCTTTACCTCGACTCCTTCAGAGAAAATGAAGAAGGCTGTGAAGATGAGGAATAATCCGTTTACGAAGCCGGCGAGGACTTCAGCTCTCACATATCTGATGGAGACACACATCTGTTAAAGACACTGAAGAAATCAAAGACTGGAAGCAAGAGATCCACAACAAGAATAAAAGTGACAAAAGCATTACATTAAAAGTACAGTTAAATAAATAAATAAATAAAATACAATAGAGGCACAGTTCAGGTAAAGTGCTCAGGTGCTTGTTTGTTACGTTTTACAATTCAACAGTTTTATTGATGCTGGGACAAATGCCTTCTTTAAACATCTTCTCGTTGGAAAGATGTCGTATAAGTGTGGATATGTGTGAATAAGGTAAAGACTCGGGGGTTGTGCAGAAATACTTAAAGGCTACAGTGTTGAATTTTATGATTTCAACAGGTGCTTGTATAAACAAAGCCCTGGTGGGCGAGTATGTTTTTGATAACGTCACTTGTAAAAGGGTTTACAGACTATATAGGCTTGGGTCAGTGGAGACAACTGTTCATATATGAGCCTTGAGACCACGTTTTATTTCTATGTTGCAACAAAAAAACAAAAAGCTTGTTACTTTGGGCTTTGACAATAGAAAGTGAATGTGTACTGTGCCGAAGTGAACCATAGTGAGAGGGAAAAGGGTTTGAGAGGAAGAAGAGGGTGAGTTTCATGGACCGACCCGTAGGAGAAGCTGTCGTTGGACCTCCACCTGGAGATGACTGAAGCAGCGAGTCCGGCCAACAGCGCTGTGCAGTCGAAGAACATGTGGAAGGAGTCTGAGATCAGGCCCAGACTGGAAACAAGACATCATCACTTTCACTACAAACAGTCAGCACGGGACAATAACCAGCTTCAAGGAGCACGTTCATCATGGTTTCAAAGTGCCATGATAATCGTTCAAACAGAAACGTGAATATGTTTCTGTTTTTGGAAGAATTGTATCTAGATTTTCTTTTGTGCTACATTATCTAACAACCTCAAACATCTGACTACGTCCAATTTACCAGGAAATGAAAACCATGTTAAGTTTACTAAAGGTTCACCGTCACAGGCCTCGTTTCTTCAGAAACTTTGGTGTTTAATTGTGAAGTACAGCAGATATAACATGGAACTATTTATTTGTAAAAAGAACGCATCATACAATAATTAATGGTTTGCTTGAGTTTTACAGAAAACATGTGCTAAAAATAATCTAGAGCTTAGAATAACATCCCAATCATGTTTCTCAGCCTGATTCAAATACAAGAACTTTGTCTAGTTTTCTCAGATAGAGCAAACAATACAGTAGTAGTTTAAATATGACTGTTTTAAAAAAAACAAGACATTTACAGCTCCACAGAACCTAGTGAGGACAAGGATTAGACACATATACGGAACTTAAAATGTGCTTAAACCAGATTGATCTAATCTGAACCTTGGCCTGCAGATAACATAATCAGCCTTTTCTACTGTAAATACTTCAGAACTGTATCTAGTGTTATCAAAAAGACAATTAGGTACTAGTAGTTTACTTCTGATTACTTCTGATAAAATTTGTGTTTAAGCCACATTGAACCATTGAAGACTCTATGGCACATCACAGAGGAATGACACTTTATTTTGGTATTTTCTTTTGTCTTCAAGGGTTTATTTTCTCCTTTTTATTGCTACTGTGTGAATTTCTTAAGTGCAATTGTTCCTTTTTGCAACGTTTCCTTCTATTTCTAACTTCAAAACCGCGTTGTCTGTCACAATACCGTGTTTACACGGTTCCCTTCCGGCTGCCTCTGAATCATTGATAGAATAGGTCTGAATGAACAGAGCGGAGGCTGTAAGACATACGTGGCACATCCAAAAACACTGCCTGAAACCTGGCCTTTCTGTCCGCTCTTTGCTGCCTCTTCCCGGCTTTAACACGTACCTGTTACTCCACAGCCCGTAGGATAACTCCACAAAGGCGAAGGACAGGTTTAAACAGAGGAAGAAGAACAGATTCCTGGAGGTTTTGTCTGCGAGGATGGCCCTTAAGACCCAAAAAAAAAACATTTAAAATCTCAATCTTTAGCCAAAATACAACATTTAAACATGATTATTAAAACATGAACACGTTTATACATCAAAAACACATCTCGGTAAATAAATAAACTAGTGTCAAAGTGATTTAAAGAAGTTAAATGCTCCTTTTATTTTAAAATCTTTGAGTTGAGTTTAGCCGGTTAGCCGCGGTTAGCATTCCTTCGTTCACTCAAACAGCTGGCATTTAGCCGCATTTAGCATCGCAACGGTTTGGAAGTTTTTTTTCTTGTAACTTTTACCTGAACCATCCTGAAAGCTTCAACAGAAGGCTAAACTTAGCCGGTTTGTACTCGTCGTCTTTAACGGATAGCGGTAACATTTTCACAGCTGGACGCACGCACGCTCACGCACGTTCAGTGAGATTTTAGCTAAATGGAGCTTATGTTAGCTTCAGCAACGCTTCCGGTTGACTCGGGTTTCACAATAAAAGCGACAAAACTGAGGCTGGTTTTACTTGAAGTACAGGAGGAACTGATACGTGATACTCTTGCGTAACAATGGGCTGTCCAAATGTGAGCCAGTAAATAACCAAGATATGTTTGTTTAAGCCAAAGCTAAAGAAAATGTCTTAAAACCTAAGATGTTAGGAAATTTGAACACGTATCCTGTATAATACTAATATTTGCCATATTGTGCTGAGATACGGGGGAATGCCGCCGAAACAAGTACAGACTATTATTTTTGTAAATATTTTTAACATTCATCTCCTTTTTATGAGAATGTAATGTTATGATATAGTGTATGTTGTTTAAATACAAGTTATTATCCAATGCTTAGATAACTACTGAAATATCTCTCCTTAAGGACTATTAAAGTTCATATTTTCATACAAATTTTGCATAGTGTAGCTTTAACTGTTTGGTAATACAGCATAAATAAAGTCCAATTAGTAAAATGACAGACAGGGACGAGGACAAGACAGAGAACAGGAGTTTCAACAGGAACAGTTAGAGCAAGATTAATGATGTTTAAGTTATAATATTAAACATCTTGAATAATACATTACTGGTGTAATCTTTTTAGAGAAATTGGAAAATTCTGAAATTTTATCACAATTGTATGTAGCTTCAGTTTTATTTCAAAGGTCATGGTTTACAAGAAAAAAAAGTCTCACAATGAAAAAGAAAAATGCATTTGATCCGGCCTATTCAATATTTGTTATGGCATATATTAAATAAAATAGAAATGAATTCAAACAAAGCTGTCCCTGTATTTGTGTGTTTGGTCAGTAGGGGGCGTCAGTGAGCTGCTGTTCCTCCTCAGATCGATCTCAGTGAACTCTGTGGCGTTCACACTGGGCTTGAAATCTGGAGTTTGGATTAGCTTTTATTGATTTATCACCAAAATAAAAAAATAAACACACACACTGTGAAAAATTATCAGCGTTTTTCAGTTTTTGTGGAGACTCCATTTTTGACGAGCTCTGTCACAAAACAATTGTGAGACAGATTTGTGGTAATTTCTTCTTGTGGTTCTGATTTCTCTTTGTGACCCTCAGAGTCTGTGTGACGTCCTGTTAGAATCAACAGCTGGTCATTTACGGTAACATATCATGAACGAAAGTCCAGAGGTTACAAAACTCTGTAAAGGACAGTGAGGCCAGAGCAGGACTGACTCCTGTTGTCGACCTGGTTTTATATCAATATAAATCATTCTTGTTTATAACACAACATCAAAATAAACTGGCAACAACTACAACTTTTTTTTTACATTAAATTATGTTATCTGCCCATCTTTTATGAGTTAAAAACTTAGATGTGAGCAAAGTCACATCAGTCCGACTTTTTGTACTTGACCTTACTGTACTTTATATGTTTTTTTTCTGCACAAAAACAAAGATTAGATTAGATTAGATTAGATTGTTTATTTAGCGACACGACAATGCCGGTGGAATTTGTTTTCGGTACAGTATGTTTAAGCTCTACATCATCATACACTTACAAACAACAAATAGACAATACACTTGAAGAAGAGGACATTCATTTCCACTTTGAAAAAACATCAATATGGAACAATGACACTCTAAAAAAATGAATTAGCTGTAAAAAATATTTTGATTACATTGTGTATAAACTGTGTTTTTTTTAATAATGTCTGCTATTTTTACATCTGACCAGCTCAAAACCAAACCTGAACTTACCTGAAGAAAACCTCAACAGGGCTCTGGATTTGTTGTAGCGTGAACAGTTTCCTCTTCTCCTCTTCTCTGATTCTCAAACAGTTCAGACAGCGGTCACTCATGTGGACGGAGATACGTTTGAGATTTTATTTTAAAAACTCATTAGTGTGGATGCAGCTGAAGCTTGCTGATGTTTGTTTTTGTGGATGGGGGTTAAATAAGTGTGTGCTCAGCTAAAAGCCTCTGAAGGGATATGTGTGATAAATTAGTGTCTGCTCTGTACTCATCTATGACCTCTGACCTATGATCCCCGCTGTTTTAGAGGCTATTTAAAAAACCAGAGGCATTTCCTGCGTTTGGACAAAAGCAGGAGGACCATCTCTGAGTCGTTCTTCAGACTGACAGTTTTTTATTAAACGCCACGCGCCTCCTCTTCGTCTCTGGGTCAGAACTGAGTTTGTTTAGATAAAACCTAATAAGGACTTGTTTTGAAGCGTCTCTGTCGTCTCCGTCTCAGGATGATTCAACCTTCTGTTCAGAACACTTCACCTGCAGCTGTTTGATTTACATTTGTACTGTTATACTATTAATACATAATCCCAGTTTAGTCCTGGTTTAGTCCTGGTTTAGACCTGGTTTAGGCCTGGTTTAGACCTGGTTTAGACTTGGTTTAAGCCTGGTTTAGTCCTGGTTTAGACCTGGTTTAGACCTGGTTTAGACCCGGTTAAGTCCTGGTTTAGACCTGGTTTAGACCTGGTTTAGACCTGGTTTAGACCCGGTTAAGTCCTGGTTTAGACCTGGTTTAGACCTGGTTTAGTCCTGGTTTAGTTCCGGTTTAGACTGAGTTTGTTTTTAAGCTGAAGTAACAACACTGCAGCTTCAGTTCAGTTTGGTTTTATTGTAGAACATCAGCAGCAGTTCTTTCAGGTGAACAACACAGCTCTTATTCTGATTATATAATAATCATTTACTTCAGGAAAATATTTCTATTCCAGACACAGCTCTGCTTTATTAAACTGCACATCAGGGACCAGCCATAGAGCTTTTCACAAGGATCCTAGTCCTTCCTCCTGGAAAATAAACTGTTAAAAACTGAGAAATGTATCAAACGTTTCCCAATTTGCTTACTTCATTTGAAAATCCATAGTAGCTTTGTTAAGGAGTCATTATTCATCACTTTCTACAGACAGCCTTTTAAACCCAGAGTAAAGAGCCCAGAGTCAGATCTTTAAATGGTCTGTAATAATTTGACAGGAACTTTATCTGTAATGAATAAACCCAGTGTGAATGAGGCCCTTTGTGTTTGTTTAAAAGTGAGTCCGGTCCAAACACAGCTCTGCTCTCACCTCGGCTCCGTTTCCACGACAACCGCCACAAAAGCTCAGTGATTCTCCAGAAAAACAGTCCAACAACAGAGTCATTAACTCACTGTTTTCAGCTCCTCACACTGGACTGTGTTAGACCTGGTTTAGACCTGGTTTAGTCCTGGTTTAGACCGGGTCGGCAGTAGCTCAGTGGGTAGAGCGGTCGTCTTTCAACCGGAAGGTAGGCGGTTCGATTCCCGCTCTCCCCACAGTTCATACTGTCGTTGTGTCCTTGGGCAAGACACTTAACCCACCTTGCCTCCAGTGGCTGTAACACTGGTAATGTAATGTAAGTCGCTTTGGATAAAAGTGTCTGCTAAATGAATAAATGTAAATGTAAATGGTTTAGTCCTGGTTTAGTCCTGGTTTAGGCCTGGTTTAGTCCTGGTTTAGGCCTGGTTTAGACCTGGTTTAGACCTGGTTTAGTCCTGGGTACATGTCCAGTGTGGTCTCCGCGGTGAGCTCATGTCGGCAGCTGTTTACTTTAACTGTTTGGTTAAGGTCCTCACATGTTTGAAGGATGTTTAGGGAGCATCATTGCTCACTGGTTTTACTGATCCACTCTACACCTGCTTCCACTTTCAGACCAGTACAAACTGAGGAGTGTCTACGGCTAATGAGTGGTTTCAGACACGTCCCATTGGTCATTCTCTTTGAAGCACGCTGTCAGTCAAACGGCCGTTGTGACTCATCAACGAATAACTGTCTTCAAATGTGTTGGATTAAATTCTTCTGCCTCTGACTCCTGGTCCATTTATTCCTTCTGTCTTTCATACAAGGCAAAGATTAAGGTGAATCAGAGCCACAGTCACATTCTTAAATGTCAAATCAAGAAGGAACCTACAATCATAGTCACATTTATAGCAACAGCAGACCTAGTTTCTGTTGCATTTCCTCGAATTGGGAACAAATACAGAGCGCAGTGCATTAATATGTTGCATTGTGAGTGTACAATATGTATTAGTCTCTTTGTAAGAAACAATTATAATTAAGTAATGACAACTGTCCTGGACATAGTTTTGGACTCTTAACTAAACCTACACAGTATTTCATAAATGCATTTATTTTGCACATCCAAAGTGTGAAGAAGTGGTGAGTCCAGTTGGAATCAGGATCTAGAACAGTACCGTCTACAAAACCACTGAGTACCTGAATATAGTTACAGTCAGATAAAGGTATAGCTGCACAGTTCAGTTCAACGACTCCACTTCACTATTATAACGACAAGAGAAGCATTTCTGTTGATTGTTAAAGGTTTTAAAGCCTGTTTCAGCCTCGCCTCCTCTCATGGAGAAGGTCAGAAGGAGTTTGATTTCCGTCTGTGTGGAGTGTTCTCCCACTTTAGTCCCTTGGCTAATCCTCAGGTCGTGACCGAGTACTGGCTCAGATCCGGAGATAATCCCAAGGCTCCAAAAAGAATGATCCCAGTGGAACAAATAAACCAGGCACATATGTATTTAGTATCTAACGACACATTAGCCTTGCTTAGGAGCTTCACTGCAGTATTTATCTCACAGTGGCTTCGCAAAATGGTAGAATAGCCTTGTTATTCCTGTTTAGTTCACAGTTTGTCTCAGTCTTGGACACCTCCAGCATTCAGTTTTCTTGTTGAGCTCCTTCGGGCTTAGATTTAGTGCCACATTAGCTTTGTTCACAGTTGTTAGTAGTCCATGGAATGTCTCAGGCTTGGACCACAGTTTTCTCTGTCTCTGGTGGAGTAGGCTGTAGGCCGGGGTTTGAGGTTGTTTTAGCCTCAGGCCGACGGGGGGTTGGACTGGGGCAGCTGGTAGAAGCCTTTCTTTCTCGCTCTTCGGACGTATTCCAGAAACAGAGCGGCCGACGCGAGGCCGATGGCGGCACAGATCGAGGAGATGAGGATCAGACTCAGGCTCGGCCCAGGACTGCTGCTGCGCTCTGGAAGAAAACATACAGGGTCATGATTCATTTCACTGTTGTCCTCCAGTATTTCTCTGTTCAGTCTGAAGTCCTGTTTCAGACTGAGCTTCTAGACAAAGGTGAACAGGTTTTATTTGGATTTGCACAGGTTTTAGTTGGATTTACACAGGTTTTAGTTGGATTTACACAGGTTTTAGTTGGATTTACACAGGTTTTAGTTGGATTTACACAGGTTTTAGTTGGATTTACACAGGATTTAGTTGGATTTACACAGGTTTTAGTTGGATTTACACAGGTTTTAGTTGGATTTACACAGGTTTTAGTTGGATTTACACAGGTTTTAGTTGGAGTTGAACAGGTTTTAGTTGGAGTTGAACAGGTTTTAGTTGGATTTACACAGTTGGTTTTAGTTGGATTTACACAGGTTTTAGTTGGATTTACACAGGTTTTAGTTGGATTTACACAGGTTTTATTTGGATTTGCACAGGTTTTAGTTGGATTTACACAGGTTTTAGTTGGATTTACACAGGTTTTAGTTGGACTTGAACAGGTTTTACTTGGACTTGAACAGGTTTTAGTTGGATTTACACAGGTTTTAGTTGGACTTGAACAGGTTTTAGTTGGATTTACACAGGTTTTAGTTGGATTTACACAGGTTTTAGTTGGATTTACACAGGTTTTAGTTGGATTTACACAGGTTTTAGTTGGAGTTGAACAGGTTTTAGTTGGAGTTGAACAGGTTTTAGTTGGATTTACACAGGTTTTAGTTGGATTTACACAGGTTTTAGTTGGATTTACACAGGTTTTAGTTGGATTTACACAGGTTTTAGTTGGAGTTGAACAGGTTTTAGTTGGAGTTGAACAGGTTTTAGTTGGATTTACACAGGTTTTAGTTGGATTTACACAGGTTTTAGTTGGATTTACACAGGTTTTAGTTGGATTTACACAGGTTTTAGTTGGATTTACACAGGTTTTAGTTGGATTTGAACAGGTTTTAGTTGGAGTTGAACAGGTTTTAGTTGGATTTACACAGGATTTAGTTGGATTTACACAGGTTTTAGTTGGATTTACACAGGTTTTAGTTGGATTTACACAGGTTTTAGTTGGATTTGAACAGGTTTTAGTTGGATTTACACAGGTTTTAGTTGGACTTGAACAGGTTTTAGTTGGATTTACACAGGTTTTAGTTGGATTTACACAGGTTTTAGTTGGATTTGAACAGGTTTTAGTTGGATTTGAACAGGTTTTAGTTGGAGTTGAACAGGTTTTAGTTGGATTTACACAGGTTTTAGTTGGATTTACACAGGTTTTAGTTGGATTTACACAGGTTTTAGTTGGATTTACACAGGTTTTAGTTGGATTTACACAGGATTTAGTTGGATTTGAATAGGTTTAAGTGTCAGGGACCTACTGTCCGGAACAGTAAAGAGGACTCCCGGTGCAGAACCCCACAAAGGCAGATAGTTCAAAAGGTTTATTATCAGGCAAAGGTACAGAATCGTAATCCATAAGACATGGTCAAAAACAAGGCTCAGGTCGGAACACACAGTAAATCCAAAACTCTAGACACAAGGAATACACGAGAAATACAATACTCCCAACACACTATGAATTCAATACACTTAAACACAAGGAATCTGATCAGCGAACTCACAACAGGGGTGAAGACAAACCGGCCCTGAACAGGGGAAAACCATAGATTGTTTATAAAATGGATGTAATCCGCCCATTGGTCCCTATTCACCGATTCTATTACATCTGGGCTTTTCCGCTTTTACTCCATAGTAAAACAATAGTTTTTAGATAGCATAAACAAACATATTAATCTAAACAACCCCCAGAGTTGTCATGTAGTAAAAACTTAGCTCTAGAGACCGGAGCCATCTTTTGTACCAGGCTGTAAACATGAGTTTTACTCATGCCATCGGGTTTCTTCTTATATTTCTGCTTTTGAAGCCTGCCCTCTAGTGGACGGCGGTATATCGCTGTATATTGCCGTATGGCGGCACCCTTACACGAGGACCATTTAAGAGGTTCCATGAGAGAGGCTTGGGGAAAACACACAGGCGATATAGGAAGCACAACGAGGGACAGGTGGAACACATCAGGGGCGGAGCAGGTAATCACAAAGGTGGGAAAGACACAAGGGCAGGAAGTAAATCTCACAGACAGACAGGGGTATGACACTTCACAATAAGAAACAGAAAATCAGATACAAACAGAAACATACGGACTACACAGAACACAAGGATGGCCATGATTTGAACAGGTTTAGTTTGGATTTAAACAGGATTTAGATGGATTTGAACAGGTTTAGTTGGATTTGAACAGGTTTAGTTGGATTTGAACAGGTTATTTGGATTTGAACAGGTTTTGTTTGTATTTAAACAGGCTTTAGATGGATATTAATAGGTTTTAGTTGGATTTGAACAGGTTTTAGTTGGATTTGAACAGGTTTAGTTGGATTTGAACAGGTTTAGTTGGATTTGAACAGGTTTTGTTTGTATTTAAACAGGTTTTAGATGGATTATAATAGGTTTTAGTTGGATTTGAACAGGTTTTAGTTGGATTTGAACAGGTTTTAGTGTGGCTTGTACCTCTGACGCTGAGGCTGAAGACCTGGACCTGAAAGCCCAGGTCGTTGCTGACGTTGACCTGGTACAACCCTGAGTCCTGGGCCGTGACGTTGACCAACAGGAAGGTCCCGTTTGGAGAGTGCCGCTCCGTCCCATTGGTCAGTTTCTTCAGGTAAACGGCGCAGGGCGGGAAACTGATGAAGCGGCAGCAAACGGTGATGTTCTGTCCTTCGTGAACGACGGAGGAGGGGAGGATGAGCACTGTGGTGTTCCTCGGAGGAGCTGCAGGAGACAGACACAGTAGATTAATCTGAGGACGAAAGTGGATGACAAAACTATTTAAATAAACTAGAAATAATAGTAGAAATAAGTACTCTATCCCTGGATTTACACTGCTTGCTGAAAAAAAGAAGATCACATTTAAACACATTTAACAGAGCTTTATCAGATTTATAAAACGGTTTCTCATATAATCTGTCTGTCCAACTGTGTGTGAGCAGAGGGAGTTTATTCTGTGTCTGTTGGTACTGCCCTCTGGAAACCCAACAATCTCTCACATGTTACTCATCTAACTTCACAAAATGAGGGTAAATAACAAATATAAATGAGAAGCCCGGTCTGGATAGTAATAGATCAAGAGGTCTTTGCTTGACTCATTTGTCCAATAAGTAATCTGTCATTTATGGAAGTAGTGTGGGCTGAAGAAAGTGGAGCAGTAACCCTTTTCCCAGGCCCTGTGCATCATGGGAATTAGAGTCCGGTGAGAAAATGAAGTGATGGTGCAGATGGTTTCCTGTAAACATCCTGTGAAAATACAACACTCACTGCCATCTTCTGTTATTTATCTGATGTTCGACCAGTTTTACTGTTGGAGAGATGAATGAGAACAGGTTTTAGTTGAATTTGAACAGGTTTTAGTTGGGTTAGAGCAGGTTTTAGAGAGATAAGGTTAAAAACATGAACAGGATCTAGATTCTCATTTTTAACAGTTTGGTTTAATTCAAGAATCTTTGAAGAGCTACTGTTTCCTGTCATTCAGCTTTCCCAGAAAATAAAACAAAAAACATGACCCTGGACTTTCACTTTCTTCAGAAAATTCCACACTTTCTGCTTCAGTGACAGAAAGTGTTCCATTTTCCAGTAAAAGCAGTGAAGTGTGAAGGAGGCTCTTCAGTGACTCATTCGAAAGGAGTGAGAACAGAGAGTTAATAAAACACAAAAACAGCTCTGGTTCTGCTCCAGTCAAGAGTTTTATCTCATTTATGACATTTTATTGTTAACGATTTGTCCTATTTCAGGGTCTGTAAGATTAAAAAGTTTGCTGTGATTGTGAAAGAGTCTCTCTCTGACTCCAGCGAAGCAGCTGGACGTAGGTTTGAAGGTAAACACGTTTGTTCCTCATCAAAGACTCTTGTATCGGGGGTGCATTATTAAACGTATCGGGGGTGCATTAGTAAACGTATCAGGGGTGCATTAGTAAACGTATCAGGGGTACATTAGTAAACGTATCAGGGGTACATTAGTAAACGTATCAGGGGTACATTAGTAAACGTATCAGAGGTGCATTAGTAAGCGTATCAGAGTGCATTAGTAAGCGTATCGGGGTCCATTATTAAACGTATCAGAGGTGCATTAGTAAACGTATCAGAGGTGCATTAGTAAACGTATCAGAGGTGCATTAGTAAACGTATCGGGGGTCCATTATTAAACGTATCAGAGGTGCATTAGTAAACGTATCAGAGGTGCATTAGTAAGCGTATCAGGTGCATTAGTAAGCGTATCAGTACACATTAGTAAGCGTATCAGTACATATTAGTAAGCGTATCAGGGTACATTAGTAAACGTATCAGGGGTACATTAGTAAACGTATCAGAGGTGCATTAGTAAACGTATCAGAGGTGCATTAGTAAGCGTATCGGGTCCATTATTAAGCGTATCAGAGGTGCATTAGTAAACGTATCAGAGGTGCATTAGTAAACGTATCGGGGGTCCATTATTAAACGTATCAGAGGTGCATTAGTAAACGTATCAGAGGTGCATTAGTAAACGTATCGGGGGTGCATTAGTAAATGTATCAGGGGTACATTAGTAAATGTATCGTGCATTAGTAAAGCGTATCGGGGTGCATTATTAAAGCGTATCGGGGTGCATTAGTAAAGCGTATCGAGTGCATTAGTAAGCGTATCAGAGGTGCATTAGTAAACGTATCGGGGGTGCATTAGTAAATGTATCAGGGGTACATTAGTAAACGTATCAGGGGTACATTAGTAAACGTATCAGAGGTGCATTAGTAAACGTATCGAGTGCATTAGTAAACGCGTATCAGGGTACATTAGTAAACGTATCAGGGTACATTAGTAAGCGTATCAGTACATTAGTAAGCGTATCAGAGGTGCATTAGTAAGCGTGCTCGGGGTGCATTAGTAAATGTATCAGGGGTACATTAGTAAATGTATCGGGGGTGCATTAGTAAACGTATCGGGGGTGCATTATTAAGCGTGTCGGGGTGCATTAGTAAGCGTATCGGGTGCATTAGTAAGCGTATCGGGGTGCATTAGTAAGCGTATCAGGGTACATTAGTAAGCGTATCAGGGTGCATTAGTTAAATGTATCAGAGGTGCATTAGTAAGCGTATCAGGGTGCATTAGTAAACGTATCAGGGGTGCATTATTAAACGTATCAGGGGTACATTATTAAGCGTATCAGGTGCATTAGTAAGCGTATCGGGGTGCATTAGTAAGCGTATCAGGGTCCATTATTAAGCGTATCGGGGTGCATTAGTAAGCGTATCGGGGTGCATTAGTAAAGCGTATCAGGGTACATTAGTAAGCGTATCGAGGTGCATTAGTAAAGCGTATCAGGGGTGCATTAGTAAGCGTATCAGGGTGCATTAGTAAGCGTATCGGGGTGCATTATTAAGCGTGTCGGGGTGCATTAGTAAACGTATCGGTGCATTAGTAAACGTATCAGAGGTGCATTAGTAAACGTATCGGGGTGCATTATTAAGCGTGTATCGGGGTGCATTAGTAAACGTATCGGGGGTGCATTAGTAAACGTATCGGGGGTGCATTAGTAAACGTATCGGGGGTGCATTAGTAAACGTATCGGGGGTGCATTAGTAAACGTATCGGGGGTGCATTAGTAAACGTATCGGGGGTACATTAGTAAAACGATTAGTAAACGTATCAGAGGTGCATTAGTAAACGTATCGGGGGTGCATTAGTAAACGTATCAGGGGTACATTAGTAAACGTATCAGGGGTGCATTAGTAAACGTATCAGGGGTACATTAGTAAACGTATCAGAGGTGCATTAGTAAACGTATCGGGGGTGCATTAGTGCGTATCAGAGGTGCATTAGTAAACGTATCAGGGGTGCATTAGTAAACGTATCAGGGGTACATTATTAAACGTATCGGGGGTGCATTAGTAAACGTATCGGGGGTGCATTAGTAAACGTATCGGGGGTGCATTAGTAAACGTATCAGGGGTACATTAGTAAACGTATCGGGGGTGCATTAGTAAATGTATCGAGGTACATTAGTAAACGTATCGGGGTGCATTAGTAAACGATCGGGGTACATTAGTAAGCGTATCGGGGTACATTAGTAAACGATTAGTATCGGGGTGCATTAGTAAACGTATCGGGGGTGCATTAGTAAACGTATCAGGGGTACATTAGTAAACGTATCAGGGGTACATTAGTAAACGTATCGGGGGTGCATTAGTAAACGTATCGGGGGTACATTAGTAAACGTATCAGGGTACATTAGTAAACGTATCAGGGGTGCATTAGTAAACGTATCGGGGGTACATTAGTAAACGTATCGGGGGTGCATTAGTAAACGTATCGGGGGTGCATTAGTAAACGTATCAGGGGTACATTAGTAAACGTATCAGGGTGCATTAGTAAACGTGTCGGGTACATTAGTAAACGTGTCGGGGTACATTAGTAAACGTGTCGGGGTGCATTAGTAAAGCGTATCGGGGTGCATTAGTAAGCGTGTCGGGGTGCATTAGTAAACGTATCAGGGTGCATTAGTAAACGTATCGGGGGTACATTAGTAAACGTATCGGGGGTACATTAGTAAACGTATCGGGGGTGCATTAGTAAACGTTGGTATCAACAGTCGACTTATTAATGTGTGGAATTTAATCAGCCTCTATTTTCATGACTGTACAGTATGTGTGAGTACTCGTGTAACAGAAGAATCAAAACAAGGCTTTGTCCAAAAACATTACAGTCTAGATCTCGGTTTGAAGTCAAATCCGAGCAGTGTTTTGGGAGAAAGAGTCCGAAAATAAGAAAATTCATTAGTGATACCCTCAGAGTTTGTGGAGGTCACACTGACTCAGTTCAAGTCCAAATGAAATGAACTGGAGCCAGATTTACTGAGTGTCCCTGAAGGCGTTTTTTTTTTTTGCTGATGTCACTTTCACAAAAACAAGACGAGACAGAACTTTTAAATACAACACCACTGGGAACAAATGTTTAACAGGAAACAAGCTGGAGGCTGTCAATAACACCACTGTGGGACTTTTTCAAAGGCAGCAAAATGACCAATCACAGTGAGATGCAGGTTTAGTGCTGCTGATTGGCCGATTGATAAATACCATGTGGACCATTTAAAGTGAAAAATATGGGTACTTTAGATATCTGCAGTTAAACTCAAATCACAAGGAGCAATTAAAAGACACTTGGGAAACACACAAACACACAGCATGTTGTAAAAAGAAAGCTTTTTAAAAGTCCTTAAGACGTTGTTTGGATGGAATAGATTAATCTTTTTTTGCCTTATTTGGCCTTAACAAATGAATCAAATAATCAATAAAGTCTTATCTTATAGCCTTGTCGCACTCTGCCTTATGCCAGGGCTTGATGAGACATGAGCAGAGGTAAGTGGTCTTCCTTAAACCTCCTCTTTGCTCTTCCTCTCAGCCTTTTGCCTCTTCTGAACATGTCTCTATCATTATCTCCTGAACGTCTGACCTGAGATGTCCCTCTGATGGACTCATTCCTGATCTTATCCATCCTCGTCAAAAGAGAACCTCATCACCTTCAGCTCTGCTCCCTTTAACTCTTCCTCCTGTCTTTTCCTCAGAGCCAGTCCATAAACCCTACAACAGCTCTGCTCTCACCTTACATCTCAAAAACAAATGTGTGGCTTGTTGCTTTTGTTCAACAGAAACAGCCACTGTCGCCTCATGAACACGACCTTTACCTATAAACTGAGGCTCTAACTCTTGTGCTGCTTGTGTTGCTGCAGCTGCTAGAACACTCACTTTAATAATGACCTTTTACCTCTGACGGTGACGTTGAGGCCGGCCCTCTCTGCTCCGTGCTGATTGGTTGCTTCACACTGGTAGTGGGCGGAGTCTTGCAGCTGAACAGACAATAGGTTGAAGAACAGGAAGTGGGAGGAGTCTTCTCTGTGAAGCTCCGCTCCATCTCTCTTCAGGACCAGCGTTGGAGGCGGGGCTCCGTCTGATTGACAGGTGAATGTGAGGCTCCGCCCCTCCACCACCTCCTCAGGACCAACAGAGAGGCTCGTGTTCCTCGGAGCGTCTGAAAGAAAACACAAATGACTATAAACACAGACCTCCTTCTGTAAAAGCCCAGAGTAGAGCCAGACTCACAGTGGACGTTTAGTCCGACACTGCTGGTCCTCGTCCTCCACACGTCCCCGTCTTCTGTGCACAGTTCTGCTCTACAGCTCAATCCGCTGCCACTCTGGTTCTGATCCGGTCTCAGACGAAGGACCGAGGACACGTTCTGTAACGAGTCAGACTCAGAGAAGGAGTCTTCGATTCGGAGGGACTCGTTTCCCATCAGCCACTGCAGTCGGAGCTGAGCCACAGGGAACACGTTAAAGACGGAGCAGAAGAAGGACGCCTCATGGCCCAAAAGAACCGGACCTGGATCCTCCAGAATCGGGTCAGAGTGGAACGCTGTGGAAACACAGAGTTAGAGACACCTCCAGGACTAAACCAGAGTGAAAGACACATGAGCAACAGCAATGACACGTATCCTTATCTTAAAAACTATTAATTTAACTAGGTCCATCAACCATTACACTGTCCAGCACTGTCAGAAATCTGGGAGTGGTAAATGGTAAATGGCATGCATTTATATAGCGCTTTTTTGCACCCATCTCGGGCACCCAAAGCGCTTTACATTGTGCTTCCACTCACCCCATTCACACACATTCACACCTGGGGCAGACAGAGATGGGGGGCTGCTCATATTATCACATCTACCTATTACAGTTTTTTTTTCCTCTTTTCTCCCTCCTCCTAGGGTGGACACAAACCTCTTACCTGCTGGGTGATGTGTGCCCACCCCGCGCCTGTGCTCCAGTGTGAGGGCCCCCACCCATCTGTCATCTACCTTGATGTTGGCTGCGGCCCCATCCACTATTGCACACTCAGAGTGGACACTGAACACTGCCAATATAAATGTTTTTATTTGTGAATATGTTTGTGTATTTCTATGTATTATTCATCTGTCCGGACACATTCCTGCACGGCCTGTCCGTCCTGGGAGTGGATCCCTCCTTCTGTGGTTCTCCCTGAGGTTTCTCTTTTTTCCCGGCTGGGTTTTTTGGAGTTTTTCCTTACCCTGATGGAGGGTCTAAGGACAGGGGATGTTGTCTAGTGCAGTCTGTGAAGCCCTTTGAGGCGACTGTTGTTGTGATATTGGGCTATACAAAAATAAATGTCTTGTCTTGTCTTACAAACGGCGCTCAACCTTCTCCTACCACCACCAAACACACCTCTACAGTCACACACATTCATACACCAGTGCTACGGACACTGGAGGCAAGGTGGGTTAAGTGTCTTGCCCAAGGACGCAACGAAATGTGAACAGGGCAGAGCAGGAATCGAACCGCCAACCTTCCGGTTATAAGACGACTGCTCTGCCACTGAGCCACTCCGTCCTTCAGTGGTAACTGATGATCAGCTAAACTTACAAGTCATGTCGCCAGCACCACCCGGTCCTGTAGATTCATCCTCTACAACATTAGGAAAATTAGACCTTTCCTTTCAGAGCACTCCACACAAATTCTAGTCCAGGCTCTTGTCTTGTCCAAACTGGATTATTGCAATGCTCTACTGGCTGGACTCCCTGCCTGCACAACCAAACCTCTGCAGCTGATCCAGAATGCAGCGGCAAGAGTGGTCTTTAATGAACCAAAGAGAGCACACGTAACTCCTCTCTTCATTAGGTTACACTGGCTCCTGTTGACGCCCGCATCAAGTTCAAAGCTATGCTCTTGGCCTACAAGACCACCTCTGGTTCCTCACCCTCATATCTTCACTCACTAATACAGACCTACGTTCCTACCAGATCCCTGCGCTCTGCAAATGAACGTCTGGTGGTACCGTCCCAAAAAGGTACAAAAATCACTCTCACGTACCTTCTCTGGATCTGTTCCACATTGGTGGAATGATCTACTGCTGCTACAAGATCAGCAGATTCTGTAGCCATCTTTAAAAAACACCTGAAAACACATCTCTTCATCAACACCTGACTGACAAACACTGAGTTCTACTTCCTTTCTATCGATTCATTTTCTTCAAGAAATAAAAAATAAAAATTATTTCCTATCCTTAGCTTTGTAAACTGTGCTGGGTTTAAACAGACAAGTTTATGCTTTTTGTACCTTGTGTTGTTAAAATTGCTTCCCTTGTTTTCCTCACTTGTAAGTCGCTTTGGATAAAAGCGTCTGCTAAATGACTAAATGTAAATGTAATACAGTACCTTTTGTTGGTGTAGGTGCCTACATGAGGCTGACTGAGATTTAATTTTAAATCATTTGGGATTCATTTCAATGACTGAAAATGAATATCCCACAATGAAAAGAGAACAGAACAGAAAAGGCTTCATGTATGTTTCCTCTAATATTAGTTACAGTTCTGCAAAAGTCCCAACAACCTTTAATAAGAAACAGGAAGAACACTTACCATGACCAAATAAATCCAAACTTAAATTATGCTCACTCAGACTTTTCTCTGAAAGTTTATCACATTATTTTATTATCTTTTGCTGCTTCTTCTCAAACATAAAACCTCTGAACTCTTGAGTAACTCTAAGAATAACATCTGCCTCAAAACATTGTTGTATTTTCTGCAGGAAGCTCCCAAAGACACAGGATCACTTTCAGTAATAATCTGTCTCAAACCAAAGCATCAAAAAGGTCTTTAATAATAATCTTTCGGAGGAAAGACATGGCTCATCAGTTTTCACTCAAACACATTCCTCTTTTCTCCGTTTGTTTGGACAGATCCAAGGGTCGGGGTCTTTCCAGTAAAAAACAACGCTTCCTTAAAAAGAAGGGTCTTTACACTGAGAGAGAAGGAGGAAGGACAGGAAGTGACACAGCAGGAGGGAAACAGAGGTCAGGGTTTTAATAAAGCTCTTAGGTTCACTCTTAAAGATACGGTCAGCAGAGACTTCCAAGAAAAACATATTAGACATTTATCTTGGTGCTTCTTTTTTACTCTTCTTTAGTAAATCTGACTCATTTAAGGCCGAACTAATGATGGACAATGTCCCAAAGCAGGTCTACGGGCAGCATTTTTCTCAGTTTTTGATCCATGAGCAAATAAATCTGTGTTTTTTGCTGCCAAACTGTATTTTGAATTTAAATTTTAAAACATATTTTTTTGTATTTATTCCAAAGTAGTTTTTTTTAGATGCACTTGACATTATTTGCAGAATTTGCTTTAAATGTTTTTTATGGTTACTATAAATGACAATAACATATTTATTTTTCTTTCTATGACATGGGTCGGGTGATTTTTTTTTTTGTTTAAATCATTTGATCTTGTATAAAAATAGGGAATAGTACGTTATGGCTGTCTGATCAGTAGACTGGATTATTCGAACTGCCACAATCGATCCTGGGGAAACTACAGCTGATTCACTGGAGCCATGACAGCTCGGGGGTAAACACAGACCCATCCATCTGTCAGAGTGAACAGCAGGAGATCATGGCCGCTGTAACAACACACGGACTGCACCTGTTAGACTCACAGTAAACGTGGACGTAGGTGTGTCCCGTCCTCAGCACAGAGTCACACTGAGCCTCGCAGCTGTAGCCCCCAGAGTCCAGCAGGTCCAGGTGGTTCAGGTTCAGGCGGGACATGGCCCTGAACTCGGTCTGCAGTAGAACCGGACCGAGACCAGAGCCGGACCTCCTCCAGGTGAGAGTCGGGCTCTGGACACAGCCCTGAGCCTCACAGGTGAGAACCAGAGAGGAGCCCCGGTCTGCAGCCGCCACCTGCTGCAGGACACTCACCTGGAGAGGATGGGCTGAGGAGACAGGAGAGAGGAGACAGGAGAGAGGAGACAGGAGAGTGAATGGATCAAACCCTGAGAGAATCTGAGGGTGAACAAAGATTAATCAAAGTGTTGTAAGGGTTAATAATGATCTTTACCTCTGACGGTGACGTTGAGGCCGTCCCTCTCTGCTCCGTGCTGATTGGTCGCTTCACACTGGTAGTGGGCGGAGTCTTTCAGCTGAGCAGACGATAGGTTAAAGGACAGGAAGTGGGTGGAGTCTTTTCTGTGAAGCTCCGCCCCATCTCTCTTCAGGACCAGCGTTGGAGGCGGGGCTCCGTCTGATTGACAGGTGAACATCAGGCTCTGCCCCTCCAATACCTTCTCAGGACCAACAGAGAGGCACGTGTTTGTGGGAGGAGCTACAGGGGAACGGACCAATGAGACGTGAGTTTAACACTAGAACCCACGCCTTGTTGTGCAATGATTTATTCTCATTTTAGCATTTTTTATGAAAAGAACAAATGCAGGCTAAAATGGTTGGGCCCTAAAATTAGTAGCAAGTGTTGTTAAAGTAGATATAATAAGATCATTCCTTAAAGAAATTGTGAAAACAGCCTAAGTTATGGGCTTTAAAGAGAAAATAGCAGTTGTGATGTTAGTCTCACCGTGAACAGTGACTTTTACAGCTGCCGTGTTGTTTCCCTCAGAGTTAGAGGCAGTGCAGAGGTACCATCCGGACTGGGACACACTCAGGGCCCTGAGGTCCAGCTGAGGCCCCTCTCCTACAGGCTCTGACCGTCCCTCTGTCGTCCTGAAGCTCCAGGAGACAACTGGTGCAGGGTTTCCCTCCGAGGAACAAGTCAGATTTAGAGCAGAACCAGCCATCACCAGAACCAAGTCTGAGACCGACGAGATCACAGGAGGGTCTGGAACATGAGAGTTTTGGGTTTAAGAGCAGGTCCTTCATGAGAAGGTCCTGAGTGCACTCCTCCTCAAAGAGAGCATTCCTTTAAGAACAGCAATGTCCGAATCTTGTCCACGGCCTCTCTCTGTTCTGCAAACCAATTTCCCACAAGGACCAATAAAGCTATTATCTCAATCTATTTATAACTGTTTCTGTCTAAAAAAGGTCCTTAGTTCTGTTAACGGTCCACAGGACCCTCACACTGTCCACTCGACTCTTAACCACTCTGAAACACTCACACTGTCCACTCGACTCTTAACCGCTCTGAAACACTCACACTGTCCACTCGACTCTTAACCACTCTGAAACACTCACACTGTCCACTCGACTCTTAACCACTCTGAAACACTCACACTGTCCACTCGACTCTTAACCACTCTGAAACACTCACACTGTCCACTCGACTCTTAACCACTCTAAAACACTCACACTGTCCACTCGACTCTTAACCGCTCTGAGACACTCACACTGTCCACTCGACTCTTAACCACTCTGAGACACTTACACTGTCCACTCGACTCTTAACCACTCTGAAACACTCACACTGTCCACTCGACTCTTAACCACTCTGAGACACTTACACTGTCCACTCGACTCTTAACCACTCTGAAACACTCACACTGTCCACTCGACTCTTAACCACTCTGAGACACTCACACTGTCCACTCGACTCTTAACCACTCTGAAACACTCGCACTGTCCACTCGACTCTTAACCACTCTGAAACACTCACACTGTCCACTCGACTCTTAACCACTCTGAAACACTCACACTGTCCACTCTGAAACACTCACACTGTCCACTCGACTCTTAACCACTCTGAAACACTCACACTGTCCACTCGACTCTTAACCACTCTGAAACACTCACACTGTCCACTCGACTCTTAACCACTCTGAAACACACACTGTCCACTCGACTCTTAACCACTCTGAGACACTCACACTGTCCACTCGACTCTTAACCACTCTGAAACACTCACACTGTCCACTCGACTCTTAACCACTCTGAAACACTCACACTGTCCACTCTGAAACACTCACTGTCCACTCGACTCTTAACCACTCTGAAACACTCACACTGTCCACTCGACTCTTAACCACTCTGAAACACTCACACTGTCCACTCGACTCTTAACCACTCTGAAACACTCACACTGACCACTCGACTCTTAACCACTCTGAAACACTCACACTGTCCACTCGACTCTTAACCACTCTAAAACACTCACACTGTCCACTCGACTCTTAACCACTCTGAGACACTCACACTGTCCACTCGACTCTTAACCACTCTGAGACACTTACACTGTCCACTCTCCACTCTGAAACACTCACACTGTCCACTCGACTCTTAACCACTCTGAGACACTCACACTGTCCACTCGACTCTTAACCACTCTGAGACACTCACACTGTCCACTCGACTCTTAACCACTCTGAAACACTCACACTGTCCACTCGACTCTTAACCACTCTGAGACACTTACACTGTCCACTCGACTCTTAACCACTCTGAAACACTCACACTGTCCACTCGACTCTTAACCACTCTGAGACACTCACACTGTCCACTCGACTCTTAACCACTCTGAAACACTCACTGTCCACTCGACTCTTAACCACTCTGAAACACTCACACTGTCCACTCGACTCTTAACCACTCTGAAACACTCACACTGTCCACTCTGAAACACTCGCACTGTCCACTCGACTCTTAACCACTCTGAAACACTCACACTGTCCACTCGACTCTTAACCACTCTGAAACACTCACACTGTCCACTCGACTCTTAACCACTCTGAAACACACACTGTCCACTTCGACTCTTAACCACTCTGAAACACTCACACTGTCCACTCGACTCTTAACCACTCTGAGACACTCACACTGTCCACTCGACTCTTAACCACTCTGAGACACTCACACTGTCCACTCGACTCTTAACCACTCTGAAACACTCACACTGTCCACTCGACTCTTAACCACTCTGAAACACTCACACTGACCACTCGACTCTTATCCACTCTGAAACACTCACACTGACCACTCGACTCTTATCCACTCTGAAACACTCACACTGTCCACTCTGAAACACTCACACTGCCCACCGGACTCTTAACCACTCTGAAACACTTGCACTGTCCACTCGACTCTTAACCACTCTGAAACACTCACACTGTCCACTCTGAAACACTTGCACTGTCCACTCGACTCTTAACCACTCTGAAACACTCACACTGTCCACTTGACTTTTAACCACTCTGAAACACTCACACTGTCCACTCGACTCTTAACCACTCTGAAACACTCACACTGTCCACTCTGAAACACTCACACTGCCCACCGGACTCTTAACCACTCTGAAACACTCACACTGTCCACTCTGAAACACTCGCACTGTCCACTCGACTCTTAACCACTCTGAGACACTCACACTGTCCACTCGACTCTTAACCACTCTGAGACACTCACACTGTCCACTCGACTCTTAACCACTCTGAAACACTCACACTGACCACTCGACTCTTAACCACTCTGAAACACTGACACTGTCCACTCGACTCTTAACCACTCTGAAACACTCACACTGTCCACTCGACTCTTAACCACTCTGAAACACTCACACTGTCCACTCGACTCTTAACCACTCTGAAACACTCACACTGTCTACTCGACTCTTAACCACTCTGAAACACTCACACTGTCCACTCGACTCTTAACCACTCTGAAACACTCACACTGTCCACTCGACTCTTAACCACTCTGAAACACTGACACTGTCCACTCGACTCTTAACCACTCTGAAACACTCACACTGACCACTCGACTCTTAACCACTCTGAAACACTCACACTGTCCACTCGACTCTTAACCACTCTGAAACACTCACACTGTCCACTCGACTCTTAACCACTCTGAAACACTCACACTGTCCACTCGACTCTTAACCACTCTGAAACACTCACACTGACCACTCGACTCTTAACCACTCTGAAACACTCACACTGTTCACTCGACTCTTAACCACTCTGAAACACTCACACTGTCCACTCGACTCTTAACCACTCTGAAACACTCACACTGTCCACTCGACTCTTAACCACTCTGAAACACTCACACTGACCACTCGACTCTTAACCACTCTGAAACACTCACACTGTCCACTCGACTCTTAACCACTCTGAAACACTCACACTGTCCACTCTGAAACACTCACACTGCCCACCGGACTCTTAACCACTCTGAAACACTCACACTGTCCAAATATAAAAGGACCAAAACCAGGATTAAACATAAGACTAAACTAAAACCGAGTTAGGACTACTAGTTCTAAATAAGAGCTAAACAAAGACCAAAACCAGAACTAAACTTAGATAAAACCAGTTCAAAACCTGGACTAAACATCAAACTGAATCCAAATTGTTCCCCTGGTCTTTGCCTGGACTCACAGAGCAGGTCTAGCCGGACTCTGGTCTCCCTGGTCTTCAGGTCCGGGGCCAGCTGGGTCAGGTCTAACGTGGCTCTGCAGCTGAGGTCCACCTCAGAGTCCAGTCTCTGAGGCGTGAACAGGAGCTGGGACCGGACTCTGTTGGACCCGGAGTCTCCCGTGACGCTCTGCAGGACCCGGTCTCCTCGGATCCAGTCCAGGGTCAGGAGCTCGGCCGGGTACAGGTCCTGGACTTCACAGACCAGACCGGACTCCAGACCCAGAGAGACACGGGTGTTTCCTCGGATCACAGGGGCCGATGGGAAACCTGAGGAGAGAGACCAAAACCTGTCAAAGTCTAGCTAAATCCTGTTTAAAACCAGCTAAAGCCTGTTCAAATCCATTTAAAACCTGTACAAATCCATCTAAAACTTTGAAGTTCTGACGCATAACCAGGGCTGAGAACCAAAAGGAGGAAGAACATTTAAGATTAACTCACTGTAGACCTGGACGGAGCTGACGGCCTGCCTGGTGTCCTGTCCGCAGCTGGCCTTGCACAGCAGCGCCCCCTCATGTTCGCGGGCCACGGGGTCGAAGGTCAGGGTGGAGTGAGTGGAGTTAGCGCTGATGCTGGCGGTGAGCGGCCGGTCCTCGAGCAGAGCCCAGGAGATACTGGGAGTCCCGGGACAGTCCTGGATCGAGCAGACCAGCAGTCCCCGACCCCCGAGAGGGAAGAGAGGGACTCTGGGAAAGACGGAGACTCGGAGGAGACCCTGAACGCACCACGAGGACAGCAACAGGACTGCAGGAAAGAGACAATCACTGAACATCAAACACCAACAACTGCTAATTACTTAATGCAAATCATTCTGTTTAATAAAATATGTTTTTTCATTCTGCTGTAAAAGTCTTCAATAACAACAATGTGTATGTTCATCAACACCAATCAAATAAATGAATTAATAATAATTCACACATTTATTCATCAGAGCTGAGGCACTGGAGGAAAGGTGGGTTAAGGACTCAACAACAGTATGAACAGTGGGGAGCGGGAATCGAACCACCAACCTTCTGACTATAAGGTGACCACTCTACCACTGAACCAGAACTAAACCAGGAGTAATCTCAGAACTGAGGCTGTGTTCAGAGTTTGATGCAGTATACTTGGATATTGTCAAACTAAAGAAAATGTCAAGAGGGCAAACATGGGGCACTGAGAAGGTAAAATTATTACCTTCTTATTAGCATTTGGGCTAACAAATAACACACTAACCTCTAGTGTGTTTCTTAAAAATAGCATTACTTTTCATTGTTTGGTGCCGTTTACAGTAGAATGCCAGAATACCGGTTTGAGTTAAAACTGCATCAGTGTGGACGAGGTACTGTGCACTGTTACAAAAACAATAATCCAATCACTTCTTTCCTCAATAAAGCAGATAATGGTTTGTTTAAGGTAAGAGTCTAGCAACGTCAGGAGCGTCGTCTGAAAAACTCAATAAATCAACAAAGACTCTGAAGATAACACTGAGGTCTGACAGAGTTGACTTTTTACTCTAAACTGAATAAGACGTGAGACAATATAAAGAACACTTGAGTTGAAATTAATGAGAAACACAGGAAGCAGTGTTAGAAAGGATAGATATGAAAATATATTAGAATATACTGAAAATAAAACGAGAGAAAGGAATGACCACTGTTAAATTAGAGAAGTTATAAGATCAGTAAACTAGGTCTGAACCAGGTCTGGACCAGGACTTAACTTGGTTTTAACTTGGTCTAAACATGGACTAAAACTAGGACAGGTTGGGTGTAAACCAGGACTAAACCAGGTCTAAACCAGGTCTGAACCTGGTCTAAAGCAGGACTAAACCAGGTCTAAACCAGGTCTGAACCTGGTCTAAAGCAGGACTAAACCAGGTCTAAACCAGGTCTGAACCAGGACTAAACCAGGTCTAAACCAGGTCTGAACCAGGTCTAAACCAGGTCTAAACCAGGTCTGAACCAGGTCTAAACCAGGTCTAAAGCAGGTCTAAAGCAGGACTAAACCAGGACTAAACCAGGTCTAAACCAGGTCTGAACCAGGTCTAAACCAGGTCTAAACCAGGTCTAAAGCAGGACTAAACCAGGACTAAACCAGGACTAAACCAGGTCTAAACCAGGTCTAAAGCAGGACTAAACCAGGACTAAACCAGGACTAAACCAGGTCTAAACCAGGTCTGAACCAGGTCTAAACCTGGACTAAACCAGGTCTAAACCTGGACTAAAGCAGGTCTAAACCAGGACTAAACCAGGACTAAAGCAGGACTAAACCAGGACTAAACCAGGACTAAACCAGGTCTAAACCAGGTCTGAACCAGGTCTAAACCTGGACTAAACCAGGACTAAACCAGGACTAAACCAGGTCTAAAGCAGGACTAAACCAGGTCTAAACCAGGACTAAACCAGGACTAAAGCAGGTCTAAAGCAGGTCTAAACCAGGTCTGAACCAGGACTAAACCAGGTCTAAACAGGTCTGTGTTTTGAAGTTATGTAAATGAATGGCTGCCCACATAAACAGCCATATTTGATCAATGAGACGCCATTAAAATCCAATAAAAAACCTGCTTCAATTTTAATCAAAACCCATTAAATCCATAAAAATAAATCCTAAAGAAGCAGAAAAACTGTTAAATATCTTACCTGAGACAATATCCAGAATAATCCTTAAAAAACGAGACATTTTCCTTTTAATAGATTAAAAAAAAAAAAAAGAATAAATGTAAATCAAGCCGTTTAATGTGGTCCTTTTGTTGCAGCGAGGTCTACATCTGCTCCAGACGCGTCTCTTTCTCGTCTCTTTTTGTCTGAGTCGCACTGTGTCTGAGGTTATTAAAGACTGAGGAGCAGGACGCCATCTGCAGGACACTCACGGAAACTACAGGCATTAAAGAAACAGGAGAAAATGAAAATGAATGAATTTTAGAAGCTTGATGTTGAACTGGAATTTGCGCGCCTTCGTTTTGACGCGGTTTGCGCTAAACGAAGTCTTGAATATATTCATAATAAAAAAAATTGACATGTCACCTGCCTTGGAAAAGTACATTAATAATAAAATAAACCAATAAGAATAGGAAAAGATTTGTTAAGGTCAGCGTTAGGTCAGAGTCTAGACTTTAAACAGAACTGGAGTGTACGTCACTAAAACTTTATTTAAAATGACCTTCTGGAAAGATTCTAAATGTTAGGATCGTTGCTATTTACTACAACCAGGATCATTTACAAAAACAAACATCTACTAGATCTTTGAGAAAGGTCTGGTCTGGTTCCAGAGACGTGAGGAGGAGATACAGAGGAGCGGGGAAATAAAAGCTTTTGTTTTTCAAGACAAAGAGTGAACTCAAAACATGGCTAAACAACATGATCCTGGACTCATCTGTGGACGTGGCTTGAGCCTGATCAGAGTGGGAGGAGTCAGATGGTCCCCTGAGTTTACACTGAACATGGGTTTGTGAACAACTGACAGTGTTTGTCTGAGTTTAGATCTTTCAAACTGAACTTCCCTCTGGGATTACTAAAACTGAACTGAATGTAAAGCTGCAGTAACGTTACATTATGTACAAAAACATGTATAATTTATAGGAACACAAAAGGATATTCTGGCAGATTTATTCTTTCTCTTCAAACTGTTCAAACATATAAACACCTTGATCAAGACACGTTTCTTTGGATGACGACAGCTGGAGAAGTAGAAGAGCACATTCTGAACTTAAATATCTCATTAGGCTTTACAGTTTTAATTTCCAAATCACCAGATCATTCAGTCATTTTAACTTTATTCGTAAAACCTCTTCACAGTCAGACATTTACTGAAAATCTGCTTGTTTTTCCTAAAAATACTCACCGACACAAGGTTTAGCTCAAACAAACGAGACAAGATAAATGTGAAGAAAAATAGTTTTATTGATTATTGCTGTGAGTTCAAACAAATCTATATAAAGCTGTTTCCTTTTTGTTGTAGAATTACATTTATCCGTCTCTTAAATACATTTAAAACATGGTTATTACAAAATAAAACCTGCTGGAGAGAGAGAGATTATTGCTAAAGGCACTACAATTACTTTATCGAAGACAAAGTAATGACATTTTTAAAGATTAAGTTTTCTTTAGGAGCTTTTATTGTGAAAGGTGCAGTTTGACTTAAGGCGCTGGAGTCTGATATGTGTAATAATTCTGTGACATAGACATAAATCATGCCACGTCCACACTAACGCTTTGTTGTAGAATAAACACAAATCAAAAGAAAAACATTTAAGAAAAAAAAATGTCTGAATTATTTCTGAAAAAAACAGAGCGCTCCCATTGGTCGACACCAACAAGGAAGTAATGGCTGCCGATAAAACAAAGTCGAAAAAAGAGAAGCAACGTGACACAGGGATAAATATTGTCTTCAGTCACAGGAGGCTGAAGAGGAGATGAGTGTTGTTCTAACACTAAGGTTAACTTCAGTTTGGTTAAATGTTTTAGTGCTGTTGGTTTTATTTTTTTTTAATCAAAGAAAAGCAGGAGAGGTTCCTCTGCTGCTGATGTTGGAGGAGAGTGACTCATTAACTCCATCGACTGGTCTTTATACGCTCTTACTTTTGAAAGTTCTGGAAGTGGAGTCCGATATCTGCGTTTCTTACACATTTAGATTCTCCGACGGTTCATGAAGCAGCACAGAGCAGGTGGTGCACAGGTGTCTGGAAACACCTGAGAACAGTAGGTCCCACGTTTGGACATTCTCTCAGTTCAACCAGAACCTTTTTTCATTCAAATATTCTGTTATCAATATAAAATTTAAAAACCTGTTAAAAATTTAAAAAAAATATTTTCAAAATAAGACGAGAATGGGTTTATGAGCACGCGGAGACATCAACACCCGTCGTTAAAAAAAAGTGTCGTATCTAAAAATCACAAAATAAACCTTGATTTTGAGACATCGACATGAATCAATGGAAATACAATATAAACTAGTATCTCTGCAGCACATGAGCTGCTCTCATTTCAATAAACCTAGCATTCTTACAGTATTTTAGTTGAAATAAAATTAGCCAAAGCTTTATTTGGGTCCATCATTCTTTTTTCTTAAATAAAAAAAGAAATAAGTGTGGACATAGCCATAGAGAAATATTGCAGACTAGTTGCAGGAAATCTGAAAAGTGATTTTATAAGTAAAAACTTCAAATATATGACCTTTTGACCTGTACAGCTGCAGAGGACTTTATTGGATGGTATTTGTGGACAGACGTTTACCGACAGATGAAGAAAGTCACAGACTAACCCATCGACAACCCTCAATGGTCTGGACTCTTTCACTTTCCAGACAGCCAACGATAAATGTGTCAGTTCAGCCGCTCTGTCCTCGTCCCTGCAGCGCCCTCCGGAAAAAAAACTAAAAGTACAGCCAAAAGCCTGATGGAAGGATATCAGATTTTTTTTTACCAGTCACATTTCTCCATTTTTATTGAAATTCTTCTTTTTTACATTGAGTTTAACCTCCTAAAGGTTCATCAGGGTTATTAACAGGATCATTGGCCAATCACAGCTCGCTTCAGAAAAAATAGGGGGCTCCCATTGGTCAACACTGATGTCAACAACAACAACAACAACAACAACAACAACAACAACAACAACAGTCTTAGAGCCTTTTCCAGTCGACACCTGCTCTTCCCCTCGGTCTGTAGTGACACTCGCAGCTGACTGGAGTTCCCTCGAGCACAGAGTCTAACTCACGCTCTCCTCTTTCAGACGTCCGTCCCTCGCTCTGAGGTCAGGTCTGTCTCCACGGTTACGCAGGAAGCACAAGTGTCAAATTAATTCATTATGTTCTGGATGATTATTATTACATCAATTTAAAATAGCGCTTTTCCGGAGACGCAGAGACGCTTTACATATCAATTATTCATTCACTCCACAGTCACACACTGGTGGTGCCAAGCTACATCTGTAACCACAGCTGCCCTGGGGCAGACTGACAGACGTGCTCTACCACTGAGTCACTGCGTTAATGTTAAAAAAGATCTGAAGATCTGTTAAAACATTTAAAGCCTGTGGGGCTTAAACGTGTGATTCTGAAACTATTTACCCGTTTTTCATGTTTGAAGTCTGGTTATAGAATTGTTTGCTTCCACAACGCTCCTGGGGCTTGTCCTGGGGCCCGTCCTGAGGAGCTGAAGCCAGTGTTGGGCGTGTGTCGGCGCAGACTCGCTCTGGAGGGTCTTAGACACTCTGCGGTTTCAGACGGTCCTGAGTCGGACTCATTAGAGCGAGTTTAGTTACATTGACATTCTCAGTGTAGTTAAATTAATGCTGAAAGTTAAGCCGATGCTTTTTGCTCATGTGCCCCCCCCCGCCGCGAAAAAAGACCAGGAATATCCTCGTTTCATCGACTGAAGTCTGAGCCCTATCCACAAAAACCATCAATAAAACCACAGTATATTAAGAGTCACCTTTTCTGCTTTTTTCACAAAGAAATCACTGCTGTTTTGTTCATTTCAAAAGCCTCCAAACCAATTGTAACAGTTTGTTTTTGTTGAATCCTAAACCTCTTTAATGGACCTTCATCGAGTTCTTTTCGTTTAGCTACTCCAAAAAGAAAGCAGAGTAGATTACTTTTAAAAATCACAAAAGGGTGAAAACCAAACATAAAATAATGTAAACCTATCGAAGCTTCTGTGAAAACCTGTGATTCATTTAAAAAGTGTAGCAGTGTTAAAAAGCTCTTCTAAACTAAAAATACAACAGTCTTTTTTCAGTAAAATACAGACTTGAGACAGATTCATTCAAACATTCACACTCTTCCCCTGAGTTTGGAGCCGGTCCCTTCTGCAGATTGTTAAAAAAAAAGATAGTCCATTTAAATCCAACAATCAGGACGGAAAATACTGTAACCGCGGCGACAGAGCCTTCAGTTTTAAAAAAATAAACTCGAAATCTTCTGCGTTAAAACAAAAATACATGTTTTTTTTCACAAAATATAAAATCTCTTCATGTCTTTATCTAAATAAACTCTTCTGAAGTCGACAGTATTTACACTTTTCTCTTCGACGTCTGAAAAACAGAGGCTTCAGTCCAACTAAAAAACGGGCAGCAGCAAATGCACACAAAGCATTCTGGGAAATCCTCAGGCGATGGAGGTTTTAGTACTGGATGAACTCAGACTGAAGAGACTGCAACAGAGACAAAGAGGAAAACTGTTAAAAGTATTCTGTTGGATTTCTCAGAAAAACAGACCACAACATGTTCATTTTTATAAAGTCTCATTCATTTCCCTTTTCTGTTTTAGAGTTATTATTATTTTCACCAGTGGAGAATATTATTGCTCCCTGAGCTTCGTTACTTTGAAACAAAAGCAGTTGAAATGCAACAGTGAAAGGGATTGTGGGTAAAATCCTTCAGCGAGCTCAGGTCTGATGCTGGACGTGAGCAAAAAGAACTGGGACACACTGCCCCCCTGTGGCAGCATTTAGACACGAGTGAGTGACAGGGCCATGAAAAGAGTGAGGGAGCCGTAAAAAAGAAAGCAAATTTAATTTTGTTCTTAAACGAGTCCCCAGAGTCTAGCCTGGCACAGCCTGAAGTGAGCGCTCTGTATGTTCTACAGGAAGTCCCTCAGATATGTTCCGGACCGACCAATCACATTCGAGTGCTGCTGAAGTGTTGCCTTGCGTCAGATTTAGGCCCAAGTCCCTCGTTTCAAAAACAGTCAAGATGGCCACTGTCCAGGAGGAACCCCGCCTCAGGCCCAAAGCTGCTGGGATAGGCTCCAGTCACATGACCCCTAACCGGACTAAGCAGAAGAAGATTAGTAAGTGTGGTACATGTGTTCAGGAGCCGGCTCGTCACACTGGACTCTCGACAGAGTGTGACCGTTGTGTCCTGGTGTCTGGTTTTACGTCAGACTGTGCTGTTTTATGGTAAGTGTGAAAGTCGTATTAAACTCTCCACGTTCACATAAGTCATTGTAACTACATGAACCTGAAAGTGGTTCCTCGTCTCAGCAGCAGCTGCAGGAGGTTAGTGTGAAACAGAGACACCACCGAACATTACTGAGCCTATAACCAACACCATGTGGACTCACCAAAACAGCCTCCTCACCGTCATTATTTTAGACCGTTTTGGGTCAAAGACGCATAAACACAGCAGCACCAGAAGGTTTTGTGATAAAAATAATAATAATAATAGTATAATATATGTTAAAAAGGATGTGCTAATAAACAATCAGACACAATGGTTATTATAATCCCCAAACCTGCTTTTAAGCCTCAGTGAAAGAGAGCAAAGCTTATCATGCAACACCTTTTATATTGAGAAGAAAGCAGAGAGTCCACCAACACACGGTCACTGTTCATAAAGGTCACTGTCCCTGCTCCCGTCTGCTTCTCCAAACCAGTGCATCACAAAAGAGCTCACTTTCCTATTCCTTTTATGGTTGTAATGTTTGTCTTTTATTTGGTTTGATAAATGTAGTGTCGTGCGGTGGGTTGGTGATGTCACAATAGAAAGAACCAATCAGAAGAGAGAGTTAAAGCTGCTGCTGTGTGGAGGACTTACAGGGATGGAGCGGCTCAGGTATCGCCCCGACGGACCCTTTAAGGCGCTGTGTGGCCCGTTTCCACGGTAACCTCCGTACTCATGAGGCCCCGCCCACCTTACGTCTCTGTTGCCGTGGAAATGTGCGTGACTTTTGCCCGTGGTGGTGCTGGGGCCCGTAAACAGAGCTACTCCGCTGCTGTTGTTGTTGTTGACCTCGGAGCGGCCTCCGTAGCCTCGAGACACGACGGAGGAGGAGCTAACGGAAGAGGAGACAGGAAATGATGCGTACGCAGACTTTCTTTCCTCGTTCAGCTCCGATGCGTACAGGTCGCTCAGGGAACTGGCCAATCGTGAGCTGAGGGCGGAGCTGAGGAAGGGGGCGGAGTCGTGACAGACACAAGACACAGACGTTAAACAAAAGGACAACACTCAGCACTTTTCACAGCGCTCTCTGGAAAATGTGTTAGTACATTTCCAAACACTTTGTTTTATAGTTTAAATATAAAAGAGGTCTCACAAGGGCTGCAACTCAATTTCATTCACCTACTGAACTACGGTCTTGTTTTAGAGCTGGTTCTCGAGTTGGTTTAACTACTGCAACCTTCAAAAACCCAGTTCTAACCACGTCTGGGTCTGGAACAATGTATTTTATGTACCCCATATTCTCCTGAGGCCCCTGAGCTTTGTCAGAGCAGTAATGACTTTAGGATGAATTGTAATGAACGCTGCTAAAACAAGCCTCTCACTGAAGAACACTTACAGACTCTTCTACCTTCATCTACCACTTCTCTAAAGTCAGACAGACTGAAAACAGACAGGAGACGTGATAAACTGAAGACAGACAGAAACAGACGAAGACTCTGTGAGGTTAAAGGTCAAACCCTTTAGTTAGAGCTTCAACAGGAAGTGCTTCTGACCTCCTCAGGTTTGAAGCAGCGCCCGATGAAGTCCTCCCGATCCGCTTGGCTGTAGCCGACGCAGAGGATGATGGGAATTTAGAGGCTTTAAGCGGCGAAGACGGGCCCTGACCCCCTCCCGTCGACAATCTGGGACAAATAAAAAGAACAGAATATTGTTTTTACGCCACACTCACAGCAGAAGTGCAGAGCTCAGATGTGTACCTGAGCGGCTGAGTGGACGTCCTGCTGTGCATCTTCATCTCCTCCACTCTGAGGAAATTAAAAAAATCAAGTTGTGTTACCGTCAGATGAGAGCTACACAAACAAAAACTGCTGCTGGTCAAAGGGAACGCAGCAGTGTGGTGGATCAGGAGCAGTTTGTGTCGGACCTGAGCGCTCCTGTGGTGGCGGCTCGAGGCGGTCGTCTGCTTTTTAAGGCTCTCAGTTTGTCTCCCTGAGTCAGACCTGCTCCACCGTCCACCAGCTCATTCTGTCAAACAAAAATATTCATTATAATAAAACTTAGTTAAAGACCATACCCACCCCTTCATTACTTGATCGGTTTATGTGACAGAACTTGCCCCTGCCTCGTGCCAACGTCAGAGGAACCATAGAGTTTATGAAACAGATTCTTGCGCTCCTTTAAGGGCAACAGGATTACTGTGGAAATGTCCGTTCATAAAATGTTATAATGTATTTTTGGCGCTTGTAAAGTCCATAAAGTTAATTTGTTTATGGTGGGTTGGTTGTCAAGGACTCGTTAATGTGAGGGAAACAAACAAGTAAACCCAAGTAAAAACAGATGCAGGCACTTTGACTGTAAACTAGAGCCTTGTCTGGAGTCCCCTGAAAATAAATAGTTTGTTATTAAAGCTTTAAATCTTAGGTTTTCATATCAATACAGTGTCAGACAATATGATGTTTGTCACAAGGCCTTCAACAATACCATTACACTTCGACCTCACGATTGAAGAATTAATGTTATATCCCTTCATTCACAGCGACTGAACAGATATGGCCCTGTGTGGTTACCTCCTGTATCCGCTCAGAGCCCTGTGGTTTGGAGAGGTTAGCGTTGTGACCCGAGTTCTTAGGGTTTAGGGTCAACTCGTCCAAACTCGTGATGAGGTGAGGCAGCGCTCTTTCGTCCTGCTTCGTTTTCTGAGAACGCTGAGTGTCTCCCATCATCCACAGAGACGCCTGCCTCCTGTTCCACACACAGAGGGGACAGACGGAGTACAGAGACAGAGGGGAGGACAGAGACAGAGGGAGGACAGAGACAGAGGGAGAACAGAGACAGAGGGAGGACAGAGGGAGGGGACAGAGACAGAGGACAGAGACAGAGGGAGGACAGAGACAGAGGGAGGACAGAGACAGAGGGGGGACAGAGACAGAGGGGGAACAGAGACAGAGGGAGGACAGAGACAGAGGGAGGACAGAGACAGAGGGAGGACAGTAACAGAGGGAGAACAGAGACAGAGGGGGGACAGAGACAGAGGGAGAACAGAGACAGAGGACAGAGACAGAGGGAGGACAGAGACAGAGGAGGACAGAGACAGAGGGAGGACAGAGACAGAGGACAGAGACAGAGGGGGAACAGAGACAGAAGGGGACAGAGACAGAGGGAGGACAGAGGGAGGACAGAGACAGAGGGGGAACAGAGACAGAGGGAGGACAGAGACAGAGGGAGGACAGAGACAGAGGGGGAACAGAGACAGAGGAGGGGACAGAGACAGAGGGGGAACAGAGACAGAGGGAGGACAGAGACAGAGGGAGGACAGAGGGAGGGGACAGAGACAGAGGGAGGACAGAGACAGAGGACAGAGACAGAAGGGGACAGAGACAGAGGGAGGACAGAGACAGAGGGAGGACAGAGACAGAGGGAGGACAGAGGGAGGGGACAGAGACAGAAGTTATAATAGTGATCAAGAACAAAAGTAAACCTTGACTCAACAGAAAAACCATAAACTAAGAGTGGGCTGTGGTAGAAAGTCAGGATTACAATCACAATTGTCATAATTCATCTTGATTTATTACATGTTAATAACTACAACAACAAAAGAATTAGCTGTGTTATATTTTAAATGTTTTGGTAACATCCTGTTTTTAAGCTTGTTGTCCAGTTCTTCCAAATAAGTAACCTAAACCTAAACTTATCCATGGTGTCATTTGGGTTTGTGTTAGCGGCCGGTCACATGAAGACTCTGGTTTGTTCTGCTCGAGTGTTTCTACAGACACTGAACAGGATGGTGTTAAAGACAGAGGCCAAAGCAAACAGAGGCTGGAAGACCTCTGTGACCTCCAGCGAGAACACACCAGAGTCAGATTTTCACTGAAAGCTGTGAGAAAATGTGTAAAAGAGAAAACAGACAATTTGACACTGCATAAGAGTTAGAAAGTGTATTCAGTTACAGATTGTTCGAATGTTATGCATGTCATAATTCATCTTGATTTATTACATGTTAATAACTACAAGAACAAAAGAATTAGCTGTGTTATATTTTAAATGTTTTGGTAACATCCTGTTTTTAAGCTTGTTGTCCCGTTCTTCCAAATGAGTAACCTAAACTTATCCATGGTGTCATTTGGGTTTGTGTTAGCGGCCGGTCACATGAAGACTCTGGTTTGTTCTGCTCGAGTGTTTCTACAGACACTGAACAGGATGGTGTTAAAGACAGAGGCCAAAGCAAACAGAGGCTGGAAGACCTCTGTGACCTCCAGCGAGAACACACCAGAGTCAGATTTTCACTGAAAGCTGTGAGAAAATGTGTAAAAGAGAAAACAGACAATTTGACACTGCATAAGAGTTAGAAAGTGTATTCAGTTACAGATTGTTCGAATGTTGTGGAATTATGTGCTCGAGTGAACAAATTGCAGGAAAAATGTCAACAGCAAATCTGAAATGGTTTGGTCAGTGCAGGGGCTACTTACTTTGGTTTAATGTGTTCCACTCGTCAGGAACTAACTCCAACACAGTATCAGTGTTAATTCTCTAATTAGTATTAAGACACAGGTTCTTACTCAGGGGGTGAATAGAAGAGATTACAAACAATTCCTACATATCTATATATATGCCTAAGTATCAGTCCCAATCAGATAAAAACAATTTGAGCAGCTTCTGTCTAAACAACCCTTAAGTTTAAGTCAGTGGTTTGATTTTCTGTGTTGTGCTCTTTGTTTCCAAACTCACTCTTCCAGGTAGTTCTGTTGTGGTCCTATGATAGAGCCAGGTCTGCAGATCCGGATCCAGGCGATGGCTTCTCCTGCTGTGAACCTGTAGTGTTTCATCAGGTAACAGCCAATCAGAGTCCCCGTCCGGCCCAGACCCGCTACAGACAGAGGGAGGAGAAAGAGTCAGCAGCAGAAGAAGAGTTCCCGTTAGGGGTCACAGGTGACTGGAGCCTATCCCAGCAGCTCTGAGCCTGAGGAGTACACCCTGGACCGTGGTCAGAGACAGACAGCATTTCACTCACATTCATTCACTAGAGTTGTCTTGACAGTGGGAGGAACCGGAGTACCCAGAGAGAACCTTTGGTAACACAGGGAGGACACGCAGACTCCTCACAGAACAGACAGTCGGCTGGGTTTTGAACTCACAACCTTCTTGCTGTGAGTTCCCTGTCCTCTGTCGGGACAGTGTAGAGTTAAGAGTTTGTTCTTTAAATTAGTAACGAAGAAACAAACAGGACCACATTCTTAAGCCTTAACAGACCTCTGTGTCTCTGGAGAACTCTTATTACCCCAGTTATTTTCTCCTGGTGACACAACATAGCAGTGTGTCTCAACTTCTATTTCCTGCGACATGTCTAACACAACAAATAATTGCGGCCTCTGCAATTTGAAAATTGTAATTTTTAATATTGCAGTTAAATTCCCTCAGAGTCAGAGCAGGACACAGATATAACAGTGTTACTGCTGAGGTTTCATTCACTCTCGGCTCTTCAACTAAACAGATTACAAACACGAGGTGACTTTTACAAAACTGTTCTCATTAGTTTTTTAATCGTAACCTGAGACTGACTGATATTCA
Source organism: Perccottus glenii (assembly GCA_024416835.2). Taxonomy (NCBI): domain Eukaryota; kingdom Metazoa; phylum Chordata; class Actinopteri; order Gobiiformes; family Odontobutidae; genus Perccottus; species Perccottus glenii. The sequence goes on from CM044559.2 coordinate 28,966,099, forward strand.
ACATGAACCATTTTGGGACCTTTTCTGTTTTTAGAGAACACACACTGGTATGACTTAGTCTGATTGTCACTTTTCTCATTTAACTACAAAACAAGGATGACACTGCCCTCTGCTGGAAACGGTTCTGTCTACGTCATTTCAAGAGTTATGTGATCAAATGACTGCATCAAAGCACATTCATTAAAAGAGATGCTGAAGGAGCAGCTCCACAATCCGAGCTTTTGACACCGACTTTACACGTTTGATTGTGTCCCTCTGAACTGTCCTTAACTCCACCAAGAACAGCTCTCTTTAGTTCAAACATATTGTAATAGAAAAACACTCTTTAGTTTGACTTAACATCACCTTCACTATCGTCTTTTGAACTGACATTAGCCTGTGTTACATCAAACATGACCCTTTCTTTTATTTGACCCTCCAATACACGTAGTTGCTGATATTTTTAGGACTTTGAATCAGAGACAAAAAGGTACTAAACTTCCCTAAAGATCTGTTCCCTTCAGGGACCGCCTCAGTGAATCCCGATCTGAACAGGTTTTAATTGGATTTTAACAGGTTTTAGATGGAATTCACAAAATGATGCATGAAAATAGGGGAAAATAATAAATTAATGTTAAAAACAAACAGATGTAATAAAGACTCAAATTTAAGATTTAACTTAAAAATTGAGTAAAGCGTCAGAACCTTTGGCCCCTGAAAGGATTCTTATTTACTTTAGTGGCCCCTCAACACTTTGAGAGATTTCCTGTGACCTCATGTTGCAGAGGAGAAGTGTTGTTGTAGGAGGCGGGGCTTAGGAGGAAAAGGGTTTTTGGGTAATGCATGGAGGATAATAATCTGTGTACCGACTGTAGAAGTGAGAACGTTAAAGTCTAATGTTTGTGAGTCGGACCTTTGCAGTGAACAGCCACGGCTCCGTCCGTGCTCTCACAGATGTTCAGGAAGCGCCTCATGATGGTGTCGCTGGGCGTGCTGCCGTCCACGAAGAACAAGTCGCAGTGGTCGATGCCGGCGTCCGTGAAGCGCTGGGCCTCGTAGATCTTCTTATTCAGACGGATCACCGTCGTCACATTGTGTTTCCTGAAGTAAGGGAAGTAGGCCTCGGGTGCGTGCAGCGGGTAGCCTGGTTTAGAAAAGGGAGATATAATGGTTGAAGAGCTCATAAGCCTCATAAACCCTTAAACAGAAATAAATGACCCTAGTTTTTGTGAAAAACTTTCATATTCAAACAGAAAACATGCTAAACATGACGACAAAGCTGTTGCTAATGTAGCATTAGCAACAGCCGTTTCCTGTCTCCTGGACCCGGCGGAGTGGAAATGCACGTCTATTGAAGGGGTTAGCTGAACCAAACTGACTTGTACTGACCCACAGTGGAAACACATCTACAGTGACTCACCGTTCTCCATCTTAGTTTTAGGATGAGGGCCGCTGAAGGCAAGGAACTTCCCCGGGACAATCCAGTTTAAATCTCCGTTCTCCACTCGCTGCAGGAGAACAGACAGAGTCAGAAGTGTTTCAGTCAAACTCAAGAGTGTCACTGCTTCAGGGAAAAGACAGATACCTCGTAGTGTTCGTACTCGTCCACGTCAAACGTTTCAAAGTTGAAGAAACCGTGCTGCAGAGCCTGGAACAAAACACACAGCGACTGATGAATGTGTGAAGCAGAAAGAAATCCCAGTCACACTGTTTTAATCTTCAGCACAGACTACATTAGAGTCAACTCCAGGTTCATTCAAATACATACAATTCATCTGTTCAGCTTTTATTCCCCGTTACTTTTCCAGAGATGTTCACACGAGAACGTAAATGTGAAAATATGTCTTGTTTACACTGGTCTAATTCTTATGTTCCATTTTAATACTTACACACAACAAATTAAAATAATGTGACATGTAGTGAATTGAAAATCATTTAAAAGTTTGTTAGGTGAGTACTTTAATTGTGACTTGGTATTGGACAAGATAGCACACTCAGAACTAATATAAACACATTAAAGTGTATTTACATGTCAGGTTTGTCCCATAAATAAAACTGCTAGAATATAAAAACACACCTGTCTCTGCAGCGAGACACAAACACCTTCAGTGGATTCAAAAAGAAACCTCCCTCTAAACCCCAGTGTCTCCTGAAGCTGAGACAGCAGCAGGTGAACTATGAACCACTGAGGCTCAACTAAAAAAGGTTCATCTGCTGCACAAACTCATCATGATCAGGAAATAAATGTCAACAAAAAAAAGACTAAATTAAACTCTTCAGATCTGACGTCACAGTTCATTTCTGTACCTTTCACTTTGGTCATTTAACTCATTGAATTATTCACCGAGCGTTTTCATAAGCAGTGAGTGAACACATTTACAACCCTCGAGTCTGATCTAAAACAAAAGCCCAGTGTTGTCCCTGAGCCTTATGTAACAGTAATCTGTGCCTGTGACCCACACAGAGCCCTGTTCTTTTCACACTGACCCTCACTTCAACTGTGTTCTGTTCAATCTGCTGCTCAACACGTCCCAAAAGAGATTACCCTCTGAACCATTATCTGCATGTGTCACACTCATAATGTTCACGTCTTCTCATTTCAGAACATATTCAAGTCTCACAGTTACGTTTCTCATTGTATTTTTAAAAGGACATCTGAAATCTGCCTTTTAGTAAATCCGCACCGACTGCAGCAAGAAAAGCAGCTGGATTTGACATTCACACATTTCTTCTGATTCTCCTCAGGCAGGCTGACAGTCAACAGGGACCTGCCCGAGGATCGTACAGGGTTAAAAACTCACAGTAACTAAACGATCTTTAAAAGTAATTAGTAAAATCTTAATTCTGAAAACACACAGGCAGCTACACGATTCACACAGACCCAAACACAAAGAAACAAAATAATCTATTTTAGCTGAAGGTAAAAAGTATATTTCTCATTCTTTCTTAAACTTTACCGGTTTCCTCATGAAAAAGCTTTTTTAAACCTTTAGAACGTGAACGACTGAGGTCGGACAATTAAAACTGACCTGTACCTCTGCCGTCATGGGTCAGTCACTAGTGTTTAGTTACAAAAGCTGCTATTCATTTGCTGTGGTTGAAGTATTAATCTGGGAATAACCTGCCCTCAGGTGTCTCTGTAACACACCTGACAGCCAACCAGAAAAGAAGAGAGGACAGTAAAGGCTTCTGTGTTCTTAGGGACTATTTCTGGAACATTTTGACCTTCTTTGTAAAATAAAAGGAGCATACTTTTACCTTCCTGATCCCCTGCAGACAGTCCAGCACCGTGAGGTTGAAGGTGCAATTCCCAAAAGAGGCGTCCCTACAGAAACACAATGAATACAAGAATGATTCGGAGAAAATTTTAAGTTTCCTCGCAAAGCAAAACCATCCTATACCGACTAATGCTAAGACATGGGTTATATTAGCCTCTAGTTTAAAAAGGCTATAGTCAGAGGTCGCGTTAACCCAATGTTTCACTGACAGAAAAATCTGAATGCCATACATAAACATTGATTTTTCTTGAATCGTCTTGTCTTTGTCAGTTACAAAGCTGGCAGCTGAGTGTGAGTAGTGTCTTCAAACCGCCAAATAGTTTTAGATTATAGTTTGTAATATCCTGCGTTCTACAGCTGCCTGTTCAAGCAAAGATCTCCACTGACAGTTTTTATTCAGCTGTTGATAAATAAAATAATCTGTCCTTTATGCTCGTCTTTTAGAAGACTATTATAAGGGTAATTAAAGTATGAAAATAAAAAAAATTACAAGTAATAATAAATGGAAATTTGTTTGTCAAAATGGCGGGAGTGAGTGAGTTAGACCCAGTTTGGAGAAGCAGACAGGAGCAAAGACTGTTGTGTGCGTCGCTAATGGAGCTTTATTTCCTTTACGTCTCACTGTGGCCTGTGTCTGGACAAAAACATGGACTGTTTCTCAGATGGAGTCGTCAGTATAAACTCTGTATATCATGTAAAGACTGAGGGTTGGATGGAGTTGACAGTGAGAGCTCTTTGTCAAAAACAGATGCAGTTCAGAGGCCTTTATTTTAACATGAATCTAGAGGCCAGTAAAAAGCTTCAGTTTTTCTCTCACACGTCTCCTTTATTCATTACCACAGCTCTGTCAGAATCTTAAATACGCCCCGACAAATACTGCACCTCTGCTTCAGGAGAACAGCTCGGCACAAATCAGAGAACAACAGAGTGATGAGAAGAAACCAGGCCGGAACAGAAAACTAAATAAATAGATTAATTAAAGGTTTGAATGGATTTTGTGGAAAGTTTTTTGTTCAGATAAAAGTCTCCAAAGTCCCGATGTTTAGAGTCAGCCTGGTTTCTGTTACAGAGTGAGGTAGAGAAGTAACACAATGGGACTCTGAGAATGAGATAATGAACAATAATGTTTTATTTTCATTGAAGAGGTACAGATCAGAAAACCCTGAGGCTCACCACCGAAGACCCCAACAATGGGCTACACAATAGAGACACTTCTTTACACAGGAGTACTTCCACTGCCTTTTTATAAAAACAAAATTTACACTGGAGCTCATTAACGCTTGTGTTAAAACTAGTACAGTGCATTTGCTCAGTGACACAGAGTCCAGGGGTCAGTGAACGCCACAGAGTGGGAGTGGCCTCATGTTTAATCCAACAGCATCTCATTAAAGCCTCGTCAGAGTTACATAACCTCAGTGTGTTTGAGTAAAGAAAGACAAAAAGGCCTCTGTTCTGCTCCGGGACTCACTACAGCACACACACAACCCCCCCACCCCACACACACACAAATTCAGTTTTATTCCTGATTTAGTCCAGAGTTTGCCCTGGTTAATCCTGGTTCAGCCCTAGTTTTAGGCATTGTACTCAGTTCCTGAAAGACTGTTCCTAAAAGATTTAGACCTGGTTCAGACCTGGTTTAATCCACAGATTCAGAAGCATCTGTGTTGTGTAGAGTTAGTGTCTCACCTGAACGGCAGGTAGGAGGCGTTGGAGCCAGAGATCAGGGCTCTGTAGGCTTCCTCTGGTGTTTTCTTTAAGTAGATCACCTGAGAGACACACACAAAGGCAAAATAATGTGAGTAACTTAAGTCCCTTGCTCTTACATTGGTTGTAAAATCGTAGTGGTGTCCCAGTTCGACTGAGTTTCAGGATAAACAGTGTCTGATTCTCACAGAGTCATGAAAGATTGATCAGCAGCACGTGGCGTAGGCCCTCAGTGTTCTCCACATTAAAACTTAACCCACTTAACTATTGTTACTCAACTCGTGACTTTGAGGCGACAAACCTGACTTTAATTAGTGCCTTTAACAGTTGGACTACAAGATTTTTTTTTTTATAATTAGTCACATTTAAATAAAACATTAAGTCCTCCCAAATGGGTCAAGTGGAAATATGAGATCTATCTGAGCAAACAAGATGCACCAGACAATCAAAAATACAGGGTTTCAACAGGTTTCAGTCGGGTTTGAACAGGTTTCAGTCGGGTTTGAACAGGTTTCAGTCGGGTTTCAACAGGTTTCAGTCGGGTTTCAACAGGTTTCAGTCGGTTTCAACAGGTTTCAGTCGGGTTTCAACAGGTTTCAGTCGGGTTTCAACAGGTTTCAGTCGGGTTTCAACAGGTTTCAGTCGGGTTTCAACAGGTTTCAGTCGGATTTGAACAGGTTTCAGTCGGATTTGAACAGGTTTCAGTCGGGTTTCAACAGGTTTCAGTCGGGTTTCAACAGGTTTCAGTCGGGTTTCAACAGGTTTCAGTCGGGTTTCAACAGGTTTCAGTCGGGTTTCAACAGGTTTCAGTCGGGTTTGAACAGGTTTCAGTCGGGTTTGAACAGGTTTCAGTCGGGTTTGAACAGGTTTCAGTCGGGTTTGAACAGGTTTCAGTCGGGTTTCAACAGGTTTCAGTCGGGTTTCAACAGGTTTCAGTCGGGTTTGAACAGGTTTCAGTCGGGTTTGAACAGGTTTCAGTCGGGTTTGAACAGGTTTCAGTCGGGTTTGAACAGGTTTCAGTCGGATTTGAACAGGTTTCAGTCGGGTTTGAACAGGTTTCAGTCGGGTTTGAACAGGTTTCAGTCGGGTTTGAACAGGTTTCAGTCGGGTTTGAACAGGTTTCAGTTGGATTTGAACAGGTTTTAGTTGGGTTTGAACAGATCAGAGGCTGTTAACTGACAAACCTCAGATGGTTTGAAGCTCTCTGAAGAGCTCTGAAGTTAAAGATATTCTGAGAATTGTTTTTAAAATGTGTGTTTGAAGAATAACTCACAGCGTATCCTCCGATGAGCACTGCGGCGTTGGACCTCTTCCTCTGATCGAAGCTGGTGTAGTGGACGATCCTCTTCCTCGTCAGAGTGTACGACTGGGACAGAACAAAAGCACATGAGCAGAACGTCCTCTGACACTAAACAGGCACGTGGCACTACAGACTTAAGATTATTGGATTGAGCCTTTTCTATTTTCACATTCATGAGGTTCTTAAAAGTTTAAAGTAGCACCAACTTGTTCATTTGTTCTCTTCTTTTTACTCTCAACCTTTTAAATCACTTTTTAAAACAGGACTGTTCACACTTTTAATATTTAAAACATACACTTCTATTGTGTATTTAATTTGTTCTGATTATTTTTGCAATATGTAAATCCACACGAAGTCAGATGGACATTTACATTTTAAAGACATTTTCATTAATCTGTAGAAGAGCAGCTCAGGGCCACATTTCTAAACCGTCAGCAGGAAGAAAGAAATGTCCTCAGTTCAATCAAGATAAAGACAGTTTTGTTTGACAGCTGCTGTGACAGAGAGCACTGATTACTCCTTGTGTTGACTACAGCCCCAAACACAACACACAGCTCGTGTATTTAGTGTAAATCTGGGATGAGTACTTTCCAAATGTTCCTTGTTGTGGTATTTCTGACATGACCCTCAGAGACACACTTGACTCTCCTCCAGGTCTGCAGAGGGTTTGTTTAAAGGACAGAGAGTGAATGTGGTACATCCAGTTCCATCACAAGTTGCCACGACGATGACAACAGCCCATCCAACTGGAGGAATGCTGTCGCCAAGGCAACCCAAACAACAACATCACCCCACGTCGAGGATGTGCCTTTAACAACTTCAGCCCCAGTCCAGTGATTGTTCTTTAAACGGCATTGAACCACACAGAGGTCAGAGGTCACAGTAGTTTCACAGGTGCAACTTTTACAGAGAAAAAAAAATGCAGCATGTGACTTAAAGTTTAGTGGCCACATCCAAAACACTGAGGCACAAAAGAGTAAAATCATGAGTAAATATAAATTATGTCACAGACGAATGAGTTACGACTAGGGTTGGGTTCTAAAGCTAAAAAACACAATCTTAAACAGGTTTTAGTGTGACTTGAACAGGTTTTAGTGTGACTTGAACAGGTTTTAGTGTGACTTGAACAGGTTTTAGGTGGGCTTTCTCACCCAGCCTTTGTTATGACCATCATCAGAATTAGATATAATTTGTTTTTTTTTGCTGAATGTTTTCAGCAAAATGTTTTATTCTCTTTATTTAAAACCTGTGCAGGTAAACATCTGCTAAAGTTTCACCAGGACGAGTCAGGAGAATGTCTTTCAGTGTGAACGAATAACTAAAACACACACAAAGTTTTTGACAATACAAGTGATAATTGTTTGTTTTTTCAACACAGTACCAGTTCCAGTAGCAATGCATTTTAACTAATGCATCGTTCACTCACACGAGTGAGTAAAGACAATACACACACACACACACACACACACACAGGAACAGCACGAGTGAGTAAAGACAATACGAGGGAGTCAGCTGACACTAAACAACTCTCAACCTGTACAGTGTTTATTACTTGCCCAATCGGAACGGAAGACAATGGTTAATGTCGAGCCCTGCTTATACAAACATTTGCGTGCGCACCCCCACACACACACACACACACACACACAGGAACAGCACGATTGAATTATACAGTGTTAGGCCACTTAAAGCTAATCAGCCGAGACGAACCATTTACACAATGCCACAAGACGCAGGTTCTCAGGGTTTCTCTCAAACAAGAGCAGGGCTTCTCTCTTTTTCTCAAACTAGAACAACATTTATACATCGACAAAAAAACAAAAAAACAGATCATTAAAAAGCTGCCACATTTTTAAGTTCTGCTCTACAGTTCTGTTAGATATTTTTCACGTGTGTGAAAGGTGTATTGTGCATCATTCATCTCATGTTTAAGCGTCAGACTCAGGTGCAGCTGTAAAGCTCCCTCTCATCAGTCCTCAGGTGTGTAACTTTCAGTCGTGTGACTCTCGTCTCATCCCAAACCAGTTGGAACTGTGCAGTAGTAGAGCTTTGTCACATGTTGAGACTCTTACGTAACGCCTCTGTTCTCTCTCTGTCCTGGTGCATTCTGGACATTCCTGTTTGAGGAGCAGCCGCAGAAAACGCACTCACAAATGTATATAAAAAAAAAAACAGAGGAGGCGACTCACCTTGAGTTTCTTGTTGAGTTTGCAGCAGTATCTGTACAACATGGCCAGGTTCAGAGGCCCGAAGTCTGCGTAGAAACTGGAACACACAAAAGGAAATGCAGCCTGATTAAAAGAGGTGATGCTGGAAATCACGCACTATCCAGTTTAAAAACATCTGCTTTTAAAGTAACAGTCTAATTCACAGCGGCAGCAGTCTAAGGGCCCATTCTTCCCTCTCCCCAGACATTTCCTCCAGCTCCCCCAGGGGGACACTGAGGCATTCCCAGGCTGAGAGACAGACCCTCCAGCATATCCTTGGTCTTTACAGCAACAGACCAGCTCTATAGTCCAACCAGTCCACATGTGTTTTATGGATCTGACATTTGACTGTGTTCCTCGCGGCGCCCTGTGGGGGGTGCTCTGGGAGTATAGGGTGCAGGGCTCTATGCTAAGAGCTGCCCGGTCCCCGTACGACCGGAGCAGGAGCTTGGTGTTCCCGGTGCATGTCGGACTTCAGCAGGGCTTTGTCACCGGTCTTGTTCATTATCTTTATGGACCAGATTTCTAGGAGCAGCCAGGAGCCTGAGTGAGTCTGGTTTGGGGACCACAGGATCTCGTCTCTGCTTTTTGTAACCGATATATACCTGCGGGCTCCATTAAGCCAGGACCTGGGATGAGAATTAACACCTCCAGATCTGAGACCGTGGTTCTTAGTTGGCTTGTCCCCTTCAGGTCTGTGGAGAGCTCCTGCCTCTAGTGGAGGAGTTCAATTATCTCAGGTCTTGTTCAGTGAGGAACAATGGAGGGAGATTATGATTTTTATTGCTGCTTATTTACACTGGTGTCCGTTTGTTGACTCCTTTATAAATGGTTTTCACCTAAACATATGGAGCTGGAGTTTGATCCTGAATAATGTTCAATAAGAAGATGGAAACAACTGAAGAGAGGAATCCAGTTCACATCTTCAGGGAGTGAGCGTGATCTCTTCAAAGTCTCTGTACAAATAAAATGCACCTGGCTATTGTGAATATTGATTTCCATTGGCTACTCAAAATAAAAATAATTAAAAAATTGGATGTGTCAGAAAAACATTTCCCTCTGATGCACACAAAACTGGGACTTTTTCATGTCTGTTATTTTTTGCAGCAGAATTTCAGATGTGTCAGCGGGAACGTTGGGAACTTATTTGGAATATTATTCTGATTCTTTGCAAAGTGAGCTTTGTGACTTAGAAATACAATTTATTAAATACAATTGAGTACAATAAATAAAATTCCAAGTTTAACCCATTTGTTATTAGTTTGTGAAATCATTTTAGAAAACACAGGTCTGAAAAACTGGTCATCTTTATTCCAGGAATCATGGGAACTTTTCAAACTCTATATTTAGTGGTTGAGAAGTGGCCAAACTCGATCAGAGCAAGACAAACCCCGAGAGAGATAGAAAGTGTCTGAGGTTAGAGCCGCCGTTAAAATAAAGTCTTTAAACTTAGCCTGAAGCAAGAACATCACCACAAACAGGAAACAAGTGTCAGTTTTAAAACAAACCAGAGACAAAGCACTGACTAACAAAATAAACAACGAAAGATCGGATTCTCATGTTTAACAGAGGTTTGTGTCTACTCAGGGGATGAGTCTCAGATTTGAATATGGCACAAATAAATGTCTGTATGAAGCTCTCTATAAACGACTGGCTGCAACAATATAAAAGCTGTTTATTACATTATTTACATTATTATTATATTAGAAGAGACGGGGAAGTTTAGAAGTGCTGTTGTGTGAAGTATCAAAGCTGTTGGCATTTGCTGCTGCTCAGACTCTCTTTGACAGAGCGCTTCATAACAAACAAGTGAGACTAAAGTAACACAATGCAGTTTTAAACCAAAGTATGGAGCATGAAAATCATAACATTACAATTGTATTAAATTGACTGAAATGGTTGACATTAAAAAGGACTGTGTTTCATTGGGACACGCTGAAGGAGACATGGACTCCAGCACTTTCCAGAGTTTTGACATTTATGTTGTGTTCAACTTTATGCAAATGAGGAGCATCACTGAAGAGCACAATAACCAGATCATCAGAATCAGATTTATGGCCAGGAAAAAGAAAAGTTTTTTTTGTTCCATGAAAATCCAGCATATTGGACCTTTAAAAATGTATATTATAAATAAAAAGCAACACAAAAAAAATAGTAACAATGCGTTTATGTTTATTAAACTTTTGTCGTCTTGTGCCGAGAACTGAACGAGAGCCAAAACCTGGCACAAAGTCTTTAGTGCGTTGTTACAGAATGATGTCAGACGGACGTGTTGAAAACCAGACGCCGTGGTTCAAAAGGGAAGAAGCATAGATTCACGCATTCTTTAAATAAAACTGCACTGATATATCTGAGTATTTAGTGAAGAGGAGGCAGAGAGCAGAGTGAGAGGGACTTACTTCTCGTAGACAAACTCGTCGTCAGTGCAGAAATAATGAGTGTTGGCTGTGCTTTTGGGTTTACTCCTTAACGTTGCAAAGTACAGCCGCTCTGCAAAACAACAAAAAAAACACGAACATTTTTTATTCCATTTCGTCCACACAAGATCAAAAAGTAGTTAATAACAAGTTTCTTTTAGTCCTTTACAAGCAGCTACGGACGAGAAGACAAATACCTGACCACCTGGTTACTGCTTTGACTCTTTACCTGAGATTATGACACCTACAGTCCATTTAGCTCATATTTGGAGCACACTAAAAATAGTTAGCTTCTTTAACAGAGTATCTGGGAGAGAGATTATATTAGAACATAAATGTGTCTGTATTATTTTTTCTTTAATATGTTTATAAACCTTAAATATGGAGATAAAACCTGGAAACCTTCACAAGTCATGTCGCCAGCACCACCCGGTCCTGTAGATTCATCCTCTACAACATTAGGAAAAGTAGACCTTTCCTTTCAGAGCACTCCACACAAATTCTAGTCCAGGCTCTTGTCTTGTCCAAACTGGACTATTGCAATGCTCTACTGGCTGGACTCCCTGCTGCACAACCAAACCTCTGCAGCTGATCCAGAATGCAGCGGCAAGAGTGGTCTTTAATGAACCGAAGAGAGCGCACGTAACTCCTCTATTCATTAGGTTACACTGGCTCCTGTTGACGCCCGCATCAAGTTCAAAGCTATGCTCTTGGCCTACAAGACCACCACTGGTTCTGCACCCTCATATCTTCACTCACTAATACAGACCTACGTTCCTACCAGATCCCTGCGCTCTGCAAATGAACAACGTCTGGTGGTACCGTCCCAAAAAGGTACAAAATCACTCTTCACGTACCTTCTCTGGCTCTGTTCCACATTGGTGGAATGATCTACTGCTGCTACAAGATCAGCAGATTCTGTAGCCATCTTTAAAAAACACCTGAAAACACATCTCTTCTGTCAACACCTGACTGACAAACACTGAGTTCTACTTCCTTTCTATCGATTCATTTCTAAAAAATAAAAAATAAAATAAAATAAAATAAAATTCTCTTATCCTTAGCATTGTATACTGCGCTGGGTTTAAACTGACTAGTTTTTTGTGCACTTATGCTTTTTGTACCTTGTGTTGTTAAAATTGCTTCCATTGTTATCCTCACTTGTAAGTCGCTTTGGATAAAAGCGTCTGCTAAATGACTAAATGTAAATGAAACAAATTCAAACTGCTGACAGAAACTATATGAAGCACAAACAGAACTTTAGAAAAGTACAAGAGCCACATTAACCTGGTTTCCACAGCAACAAGTGCATTAAACCCCATTAATAAAACTAAACAGTGTGAGTAAAGGTCAAAAGCAATCTGCATAGTTTACATTTTTTTTAAAGCTCTAGTTTAAAAATGTGGCTGACACACTCCACAGCACTACCAGCCACAACTCTGTGATAAATTAACCTTATTGTTGTTATTATAAGTTCTTGTGGCATTTAGGGGTTTTAAGTGGAGTGTGTTAATAAGAATCTGTGCATTCAGCCCAATAATGTCCAATAATAAGGGTTAGGAAAAAATAGGATTTACAATTGGTTCCCTATAAAATCAGAAGCACATAACAAAGCATATACTTTATTATGTTTGAGTGTCATAAATACTTTGAGCGCATGTTCTAGGCTTGGTCTTGGTATAGTCCGGTTTTAGAACTAGTTTAGTCTGGATTTGGCTTTAGTTTTAGTCCTTATGTAGTCCTAAATTGATTTATTATTTTTAATATTTTAGTCATAAATAGTTTGATTATAGTTTCCCCATTTCTTGTATATTTCAATAATACAACTAACACTAGTTATGGCATAATCTATTTAACAAATGTATTATAAACACTTAGAACCAAACGAATGTGCTTTTAAAACAACTATTTACATTTTAGGGTAGTAATCTCAAGAGCTATACGTGTGCTACAAAGAAACTTTAGTGTCCGTAATGCTAATATAATATAATATAATATAATATAATATAATATAATATAATATAATATAATATATATATATTTTAGCTTTACTGCTCGTGAAAAATTGTTCTTATACCGTGTTATTTTAGTTAAACTGTCTCAAAGTTAAGTAAAAAAAACTTTTCCCACGCCTACTTCCTAATGCTATGGGACTTTAAAACCGCGCGCAGTCTTGAACCTTTTTTGGCCGTGCTCTGGTGCTTGTTTCCCGGTTACCTCGGATAAACTCGGCGGTTCCCATCAGTTCCGAGTCCTCTCCCATCTTGAACAGGGCTGACAGGATCGGAGTGTGCCGTAAACCCTCTCCGCTCATGGATCCGTTAAATCCCACTTGCTTTTCACTTCTACTGTTTTTTCTTTTTCAACTTTGCCCCAATGGCTCACCCACAAACAGCGCTTTAGCCTTTTTAGCTTCAGTTAGCAACACGGCTAACCTAACAGCCCAAAGAAGCCGTTTTAAAAGTTGAGAAAGTTCCCATTTGGCCGCCAATTATTGTCTCCAACCATTCCCGGGGCGTTGGATATTACTTGTGGAACTTTCTTCGTTTAGTTTTCCGGTTCTTAATCGTTAAATAAGTCCGAGTTAGCATGGTTAGCCAACGGGTTAGTTTAACGACGCTCCGGTGAATCTGTTTGAACTGAAGGCTCTGATTGAACTGATCCCTCCTTAAGACTCGTTGCCAGGACAACGAGGGGGCGGGGAAAGGGGGGGTCGCTCCCTTGCAGCCAATGACGAGGCAGCGTCGCGCGGCATTCACTGACCACTGTAGCCAGAGCAGACAGGCTTTCAAAGAGCGAGATGAGGAATAAAAAATAAAAAGACAATCGTTAATTTAAAAAAATGAAAAAAAAAAATGTACAAAGTGAATACGTTAATAACTAAATGTTATGTTGTCAAACTATGTTAGCTAGCTATATGTAGTCATTTGATCAGAAAAGTTCAGATACACTATGCTACTGTACATGCATTTTTTGCAGATTTGTTGCAAGAAGTCACTTTAAACAATTATAAAGTAGGCTAATTAAAAGTAAAAACTAATGGCACTTGCTTAAGAATTTGGCGCCATTATTGGGCAGTAGCCAATGTTATTCGTTTATTTATTTAGGCAGGAAAGGATTACAAACAGTAATCTGGCCTGACTCAGTACAAGCTGTTTTTCAGCAGGTTCCTGCTCTGTAGAACATCAAGAGCAGACACGCATCACAACTTCAACACAGGACAGTACACTAGAAAAAAACTCACAGGTGAGAAAAGCAGGAGGAGCAGTGCATCAGTGTTCACAATGATAACTTTCTGTCTGGTGGCGGATATAAGTCTTTTAAACACACTAGGTGCTGCTATAGTCCTTATGAGCTGTGGAGTTTCATTCCAGGCTTTAGAGAGCACATAAAAGAAAGCTCTCTGTCCATAGCAGTTCTTAAGGTAAGGGCAGGAGTCAGAGACTGATCTGGGAGACTGCTCAGATCTTGGATTGGATGTTGGTGCCAGAGCAGAAAGAGCTGCTGAGGGGCATGTGTTTAGCAGTGGCGGGTACAGTTCAATCCCATGGTTAAAGACATCATTCTGAAATGTTAAGGCACTGGACGTTAGTAAGGCAGAACAGTGGTGAGTCCAACCAGGAAGTTTGTTATGGATCTTATAAGCTCTATTATAGAGTCTAGTTATTGGCTCAAGGATTTCATTAGTTGTGAGCGACCGGACCGGCTAACAGTACGACAAAGAAAGAATTATTTTAGATATATTTTGGTAAAAGAAATGGTCAGATGTGGTTTTTAATGTAAACAAATAACCTTTGATTCCGTTTTCTAGTTAAGGTGAGTAGATGCACGCTGTAGGTGAGATGACACCCAGGTATTTACAGGTGGATACAACATGGCTAACAGCCCATTAGTGGTAATCTCTCCCAAATATGTATGCCTCCTCTCAGTCATACGTTTCTGAATCAATGCATATTATTTAGTTTTACAGCACTTGTGTCTCAAAATGATGCCACCTCAGCGAAACGTACACAAAGGTAAAATTACAAAAGCTAGGACTGAATGTTTTTCCTCACTGCACTGTAACTAACCGCTTTTCATTTCATGCAAATCTTTTTTTCCTTTCTTTTATTTTTTTTTTTGACTCCATATCTGCTTAACTTAATACGCTCCGGCCCCTCCACCGTTAAAACAGATTCAGTTAAATCCACCGGAGCTGCAACAGGAGACTGTAAAATCCCATGTTCTCCTGCACAGGTTTCCTCCAGGTGCTCCAGTTTCCCCCACCACCAAAAACATGTCCAAGAGCCTTAGGGTGGTAACAACAGAGAGCAGCCAGTGTTCGTCTGAGATCAGCTGCAGCACAGAACAACACAAGAACTCCTTTTTCCCGACAATAAGACTCTACAAGTGCGTTTGTGGCAGATGAAGACTTTTGACTAAATCAACTCATTTGAAGAGACCTAATAACTCAATAAAGTAATTTTGAATCTTCTCTCTTGTGTATGTCTTAATGGTTACAGATCTATGTTTTTGTTCACGGTCTACTGTTTAGGAACTAAAATGATAAGCTTTATGCTGCTGAATGAAGGCTACATCTTTCCGTCCTGTGTCTCAAAGGCCTCTGAAAGTGATTCTGAAGCCGATCTGAGGCTCATCTTTCACAAAGAGTTTCTAAAGAGTTTCCAAAGCTGAGAATAACTCAGGATGGAAACAAAAGAACAATGGGGATCAGTGTTAGAGCCACAAAAGTCTGGAGTCTTCAGTGAGTCTGCTAAAGGTCAGACAGTTACACCTTTAATAATGAGGTTTTTTGGAGATAAAACCTGTGCACAGCAACCATCTTTGTTTAGAGACGGCAGAGAGGAATATGACTCTTATTGATAAAATACAGAAGAATAAAGAGAGGAAAGGTCTTTTAGTTTGTTTTCGCTTTTATTTGGAGTTGGGTCCAAAGACTTTAGTGATGTACGCGAGACTTTGAATAGAAAAAAATTAAAAATAATAATAAGCTGAGGCATATTTTAGAAGTGCAATTAAAATAACTCAGCAAAAAAGATTCATAAAAGGATTGTTTAAGTTTGGTTTAAGTTGTACCAGGACTAAACCAGGACTAAACCAGGACTAAACCAGGTCTAAACCAGGTCTAAACCAGGACTAAACCAGGTCTAAACCAGGTCTAAACCAGGTCTAAACCAGGTCTAAACCAGTTCCAGGTCAGTTGTAGTCTTTACTGAGAGGGTCTTATTTTGTAATATTTTATGTTAAATATTTGAAGTCCTTTCACTACATCTGAAAAGTACAGTTGTATTTTATCTCACCTGCGATTAAGGATATCCAGACTCTGTTTGGAGCTGGTCCTGACCCCTGTGGAGCTGGCTCTGATCCTGGTCTGAGTCCTGGCTGTAGTCCGAGGGTTAGTCCTGGTTTTGCTGCGTTGGTCCCTGGAGGCTGCAGGATGCATGGATTGTCCTGTTCCTCCATGTTTCCCTCCGGACTCAGCAGGACTCTCTCTGGTCTAAACCTGGACTCACAGGGACTAAGCGCTGTCAGCTGACCCGGCTCAGGTTCCCGGTCTTGGTCTCGGTCCACTGGTCCAGGTCTGAGGTGTGAGTTACAGCCGGCTCAGGTTTCATCACATCCTGCAGCCGCCATTTTCTCCTGGACTCCACAACATTTCAGACTTTAATGGGTCATCTGTTTTTTAATTTTTTATTTATTGTATATTTTGTAAGTTTCTCAAGTTTGTTCAAATCCTGCCCCACTTTGTTTAAAGAATAGTTAATAATCACATTATAAAACCATCAATCATTGTGGCTCTACTTGAGTTTTTGGTCTAGATTCAGATACAGATGACTTTATTAAACCCACCAGGGGTAAATAATTAGAGCAGCAAGAAAGACAACAGGCACAATATCAACACCGAGCACACAGTTGGAAGAAAAACATGGAATAAATATATAAAATATAATATGCTATAAAAGATGAATACAACTCCATAAAAAAGAGAAGACAGAGAATTTAAAAGATGGGTTAAGAGATTTTTAACACCAGTTTGTTTTAGAATCTGGTAAAACACAGCGTCGTAACAAAGGCAACAAAACTAACTCTAATTCTAAGACAGGTCCAGATGAAGCACGAGTTGTACTTCCCTCTGGAGAATCTGTTTCAGGTCAAGTCCCTGCTGCTCCTGGGGTTATTGTCAGGTGATAAATAGACAAAAGAAAAACATGACTGAGAAAAGGTCAGTTTCACTACAGCTGCAGTGTTTATCCAAAAAAAGTGCCAAGGACCTTAAAGGAGGTCAACTATTTCCACACTCGTGTTATGAATGATGCTCTGTAGCAGTCTTTTAACGCCTGAAATCAAAGATAAGTTCTGTTTTTTGTAACATTTTAATCCAAGTTGTTGTCTCACCAAGTTCCCCAGTTCTGACTCTACACATGGTTAAAGAAGGTTTAAAGAAATCAATTCTGTGGGAAATTTAGTCAAAATCCTAAAACTAACTTCCTTCCTTGTGAAAAGACAAGGAAGGAAGGAAGGAAGTCAAGTAGGAAGGATCTCTTATCCTTAGCTTTGTATACTGCGTTGGGTTTAAACTGACTAGTTTTTTGTGCACTTATGCTTTTTGTACCTTGTGTTGTTAAAATTGCTTCCATTGTTATCCTCACTCGTAAGTCGCTTTGGATAAAAGCATCTGCTAAATGACTAAATGTAAATGTAAATGTAAGACCAGAAAGTCCTGGTTTAGACCTCTTTGGTCCAGGTTTTGTCTTTATTATTGAAGTAAGTTAGTCCAAAACCTTACATTTGTTAATTCTTTCTTAATCATATTTAATAATTACACATTTTTTACTGTGTCAAAGTACATGTTGTACCTTGAATCCTTTAAAAACAATTCAATGATTCCTTTCAACAGGACTTTTGTAATTCAGTGTGTCTGTAGTGATGCTAACTTATTCTCTAAAGTAGATAATTGTCCAGTTTGGAGAAGCAGACAGGAGCAATGACAGAGAGTGTGCGACAGGACTTTTATCCTGTTCCTCTTTTATACAAACCCCAGTCTAGTCTCTGGTGTTGCTCCTGTCTGCTCCTCCAAACTGGCCCTGACAAATATACATAATAAACACTCTTCAAACGCCTCTAATAGGACCACGTTAATCCCGTTAATGTGGAATCCGGTCTTGATTTTGAATGTGTTGCACAGATGCACTTTGTTAAATATTAATGAGCTCTATTCTTTTTTCTCATTAAGCCTCTCTTCTGTCACAGCTGTCAGTGTTTGTACAGTAGTGTGTACAGACTCACCTTCTGCGTAAGACTCAAGCAGGTCACAGGGACAAACGCCTGACACTGAACACCTCCAAAAACCTGCCCACGTCACGGAAAACTGCCCCGATCCACGCCAGAGACCAGACGAGCGAAAGAAGCACCGGCGCTGACGGAGAAAGTCTGAAAAACTACGAGCAGTCGAACACATGGAGTCTGGAGAAAATAAAGTGTTCTCTGTCGAAGAAAGAGCTTAAAAACATCTTCATTCTTACCTTTTCTTTGTATTTTAAACTAGCTTTAACTTTAGAATAATAAAGCCTCCTCATTGAAAGCCTGGAAGTGCCATTTTCTGTGGTTTTGGTGACATCCAGTAGAAAAGGTGCAGATTTAAACTCGATACCTGACTGGGCATGTGAACAGCTATGGTAGCCCAGCAGGGACATGAACAAGCTCAGTGGAAAGGTCTGACGGTGATGAAGGTTTTTAGAAAAAATAACATGGTTATATCAGTAAAGTCACTAGGACTGGAAAATAAACAGACTAGTCCTGGTTTAGACCTGGATTAGTCCTGGTCTAGTCCTGGTTTAGACCTGGATTAGACCTGGAGCATAGAAAACTAATATTTTTATTGTATATTTTTCCGATTATGTGCAGAACTAATAGTTGCTCATGTTCGTTCAATAATTTCATTAAAAAAACACTTTTCAGTTGAATCTTGTAAAAATAAACATTTAAAGCTCCATAGAACCCAGAAAAGTATAAATTTACCACTGCTTTCCACACCACACCTAGAGGGCGCTAGTGTGAGTCTAATATTATTTTTTTAATCATTTGTGTTTAATAGCCCTGACCCAGTTAAATGTGAAATAAGAGTGAGTCAGAGTCGTGTGAGCGAGTGTGTTTATTAGTGACAGTGTTTCACCCTGAGACAGACCTCGTGTGGAGCAGCTACAGTGAACAGAGACAGAACAGGCTACAGCTGAGAGTTAGAGACCCCTGACCCCTGACACTCGATCATGTACGTCACGTTACTGCTCAGCTCGTCCACACACTTCGATATTGTAAACTTTGCCTGGAGAAAACAAGAAAAAATGCATTATTACTTTTGAGTATATAAAATTAACCAAGTGCTATCACCAATTACTTTTTACCATCAAGCCTTACTTTAGTTACTATGAGTTACTCTGCTGTATTTAAATATTTTAAAGTAACATAAAAGTAACATTAAAGTAAGGCTAAAACTGTTGCCGTTGTTGTGTTAATTGTCGACTAGAGTTTGTGCCTCCTTCAGTTCTGATTTTACCTGAGTGAGCTGCTCAGCGATGTGGATGGCCGTCTGTGTGTGCAGCGTCACTGCTCCGGCTCTGATCCGAGACGTGCCCTTGGCCAGAGCCATGAAGATTATCAACTAAAGACACATAAAACATGAAGATTATCAACTAAAGACACATAAAACATGAAGATTATCAACTAAAGACACATAAAACATGAAGATTATCAACTAAAGACACATAAAACATGAAGATTATCAACTAAAGACACATAAAACATGAAGATTATCAACTAAAGACACAAAACAAAGATCTGTAACTGTGGTCTTGCTGAGTGTCTGACCTGGTCTTGTAGGAACTCGTCGACGCAGCCGTTGTGTCTAAGGTTTCTCAGCAGCATCTCAGCAGCTTCTATCCCCACTTTATCTGCATATACTCCTGAAACAATAAACAACACGTCTCATTAACTAAAGCTAAAGCTCCAAATCAGTTTTAAATGAAAACCAAACACACTTGGCATTTTTTAAACTTTAATGAGTTGCTGCCCTCTAGTGGACAAACGCTTACCTTTCTTCCCCAAAGCTGACCCTGCAAAAAGGCAACCTGTGGATGACTCGGCGATTATTCTGTGAGAAATGATAAATTTGAGATTAACAGTGACCCGACACAGACGTTCCAATTAACCTTTGCATCACAGACACAGCCCTCACTTGGTTCCACTCTTACCTCTCAGGACGCACTCAGTTACATCCAGCTCAAATCCTTCACCTAACATTCCTGTCCCCGTCACCACAGGTGTACCTCAGGGCTCGGTACTAGGGCCTCTACTGTTCATCATCTACCTTCACCTCCCATCCTGTCCCCGCAACCACAGGTGTACCTCAGGGCTCGGTACTAGGGCCCCTACTGTTTATCATCTACTTTTCCCCCTTTGACCAAGTTCCTCACCCTCCTCCCTTAAAAACTGCCTCTGAAATGAAATCCTGGTTCACCACAAACTTCCTTAAACTAAACAGTGATAAAACTAAACTGCTCCTAATAGGCACCAAAAACACCCTAAACAAAAATTAATAACTTCTCCATTACTTTTGAAAACTCCACCATCACCCCCTCCCCCCTCCCCGCAGGTAAAGAGTCTGGGTGTCATCCTCGACAGCACACTCTCCTTCCCACATCAGTAATGTCACGCGCTCTGCCTCCTTTCACCTCCGCCCCTCCTTCACCCCTCACTTCAACTGGTCCAGAACTCCGCCGCCCGCATCATCACACGCCCCCCCCTCCACCAATCACATCACACCCGTCCTGCCACAGCTCCACCACATTCCGCATCAACTATATAATAATGCTCCTCACATTTTAAGCCCCTCCCTATCTTTCTGAGCTTCTCCACATCTCCACCCCCGCCCTCCGCTCCTCCTCCTCTCTACGGCTCTCAGTCTCTCCTGCCCGTCTTGTCACCACCATCTTTGGAACTCTCTCCCCTCTGACCTCCACAACACAGGCACACTGCCACATTTCAAATCCAAACTCAAAACACATGTGTTCAAACTGGCCTCCTCCCTCCCTCCATAACTGCACTGTCCTGTCATCAATTTAAGTGTTGTTTTTATATTTGTTGCTCTTATTTTTAATTATGTGCTATTGTGTTTTTTATTATTGTTGTAAGGCGACCTTGAGTGTCCAGAAAGGCACGTTATAAATAAAATGTATTATTACCTTGAAAATCAGGAAACGTTGCCTTAAAACAAGATAAATGTCTGTATTTAGTTGTATTTCTCACATGATGCCGTTGCCGCTGCCGTAGGCCTTGTCCTTCTCCTGCAGAGCCTGGATGTTGATGTACAGATCTTTGATTTCTTTTCTGATCGTCCGAACGGCTGCCGTCGACATGTCTTTAGCCAACTGTGGACGCAGGGAAAGATACAGAGCGTTAATGAACTGAGCCCTCCAACATGAAATACTCCATGAATATAAAAACATGTAATGTCCTCCTTTTTTTTTTACTAAGAGTAAATGTAAATTTACAGGACACCCCATTCCCCAAGAAGAAATGGTTTAACCCGTTAAAACACAGAGCACATTTACCGGCTCTAAACTCAGAATGAATACTCAGTACAATTTAGGAGCTAAAAACAAACAAGAGGGTGATGAGAGAGGACAGGAGACGACACAGACTTCTGGAAAAGCTGGAGTCACACAGGTGTTGAAACAGCCTTAACCCACAAACAGCCACTAACGAGACACGACTTTGGCGAGTCACCACTCCTCAGTTTGTTCAGAGGAGATTTCAGGAGTTTAAAATGTTCATCATTTTTCTTTACTAGGCAGACCTGTCAGCTGACCTGGCTGAAGGTATAATAGATATAAAACGTGGGGTGTGCTTTTACTTTGTAAGGCAGGACTCCGGCGACGTAGGCTCGACCGTAGATCTTTGTGATGTTTCCTCTCTCTGTCATCACCACCGGCTGCAGCTCCTTCAGAGGGTTCACCGTCACCAGGACCTCGCCCCCGCCTTTGGGGTAGAAGCCTCTGGGAAACATGAACCACAGGAACAACATTTAATACAACAAAGAAAACTGGAAATATAATAATAAAGATAATAATTAATAATAATACTGACCTCATTTTAATGTCACAGTCAAAATTTACTCCAAACCTTTCAACGATTGGTTTAAAAATCTGCGACAGAAGGAAGAAATACAGGTTGGTAAAACACAGCTGTTTATATAGAGATAAGTAAAAATAACCTGTTCAAAACCATCTAACCCTGCTCCATTAGATGAACCCGTACCTTGACAGTGTAGTCGATCTGAGGAGCCATCTCTGCGTTGGTGCCTCCTTTGAGACAGAGCTGTGTCGTGGCGTCGGCGAAAAGTGCACAAGGCAATGAGACCTGCAGCAGCAGACACACACTCCTGCACAAGAACAAAATATACCTGTGACTCATTTAAAAACATGCTAGTGTCAGGACTTACAGGAGGGTTAAACGGCAGCAGACACACTCCTGAAAAACATTACTGTATATTTATTGTTTAATTGTTTTATTGTTTTATTAGGATCCCCATTAGCTGCCCATTTAATGGCCGCTAATCTTCCTGGGGTCCTCTTAAAAATCTCCATTATACAAGTCAAATATAAATCAGAAATGCATTACAAAACATATCCAAGCATTCCATAATAATAAACCTAAACATCAATGGGTATACATGACTAAGAAAGAAAAGTTTTAAGGCAAAAATTTTAAATTACAATAATAATTGTAGTCTTACTTCGAAATATGGTCATATGGTCGTCTGCAGTAATTGTAATGTTAATGTCTTTCTGAGTTTGTGTTTAACTTCGACTGTACGTGCAACACTAGGGAGCTGATTCCAGTAAATATAGCTCTGTAAAACACAGTTGACTTTAGAGAATTTGTTTTAGGGCGGGGAAGTTTGAGGTTGCCACCTAGTGCCCGTCTAGACTGATATCTGTGAGTGTTTTCAACAAAAACTTTGTTCTCAGCAAAAAATGTTGGCTGTTTTAAAAATAGTGCCTTCCAAATAAATAAGATAAGCCGTAGATAAATTCTGTTGCTGACTGTGAGCCAGGAGAGGCGTGCGTGCA
The DNA here is from genome assembly GCA_024416835.2 of Perccottus glenii. Taxonomy (NCBI): domain Eukaryota; kingdom Metazoa; phylum Chordata; class Actinopteri; order Gobiiformes; family Odontobutidae; genus Perccottus; species Perccottus glenii. Next base: position 28,989,112 of record CM044559.2, read on the forward strand.
TTAGATCCACACTGGTCTTATATGAACCCTGAAGAACGGCTCTGGCAGCCCGATTCTGAGCCACCTGAAGTTTATGAAGCAGTCTTTGTGATGCACATGACCATATGACTGGACAATACTCTAGATGACACAAGACAAGAGATTGTACCACTTCCTTAGCTACAGTTGTGGGTATGTATGCCATACATTTCCTTGTCATGGCAATACCTTTGTATTGTTTGGCCAGTGCATTTTAGTGTTTTTTAATGAGCTGTACATCTTGGTTCTTGGTTTGTGCACCTGACTGACAGCCAAAGCCTAAACCAGTGGTAACTACAGGTAACCTATATCAGTTTACTGTTCTCATGGAATCCATATTTCTGGTTTAGCTTTGTTTGGACATTTTAGCTTAATTTCTTCTTTATTATTTTCTTTTTTGGTCCTGTTCCCTTTTAGAGTCTATTTGATGAGACTAAGCTCAGTGCTGTTTTTTTTTTCTCTTAATGCTTTTGAATTACATTTTTGAACTTAAAAAGAAATTTCTAGTTAATGACACAAAAGGATATTTGGCAACACACTTTTGGGTACCGGCAGTGGCTGTCCAGTTGAATACATTTACTGAAGGATGTTAAATAATGCAGTTTCAAAATCAGGCACAGTTTTAACGTGGTTCTATTAGATTATTTATTGTGTTGCTTAAATACGGACTTTAATTATTGGTTGAAGAAAGACGTGTGGTCCTCTCTCGTGTCGTTATGGTTCACATCTGCTGCTTTAGTTAATGCTGTATTTTTAGTTCTATGATTAGCACAAAACTATTTAAGGCAGTCGTTCCCAACTGTTTCCTGGCATGCACTTGTTTGGTTGAAGATTGTGTGATTAAATATATATTCACGCATTGAAAATATTTTAATGTTAAGCTACATATATTATACAAGAATTTCTCTGTTTAAAAGCTAATGCAGTGAAATGAGGAGGGAAACACTGGGGTCACAAACTGAGAGGAGCTGAGAGCACTACAGCGGGCTGTGGAAGAGAAACTCCTGCTCTCACCCTGCGGTCTGCGGGTCCGCTGTGTAGCTCCCGGACCGGACCTTCCCTGGACTCAGGCTGATGTCAGTGGAGCCCAGACTGGCCCCCTGCAGAGTCCCAGAGCAGAGGTCGGACACCAGCTGCAGGCCGCTCATGTGCTGCGGTCTGGAGAGGGACAGGACACTTTATAACAACTGACAAACTGTTTATAACACCTGACAAACTGTTTATTACAACTGACAAACTGTTTATAACACCTGACAAACTGTTTATTACAACTGACAAACTGGTTATAACACCTGACAAACTGTTTATAACACCTGACAAACTGTTTATTACAACTGACAAACTGTTTATTACAACTGACAAACTGTTTATAACACCTGACAAACTGTTTATAACACCTGACAAACTGTTTATAACACCTGACAAACTGTTTATTACAACTGACACACTGTTTATTACAACTGACAAACTGTTTATAACACCTGACACACTGTTTATAACACCTGACAAACTGTTTATAACACCTGACAAACTGTTTATTACACCTGACATAGAGTTTATTACACCATGCGATTTCTAAATGCTCAAATATTGGCCTTAAATGCTCAAAAAATGTCTTGTAACTGTGTTATTAGAGAGTGAACATAATATTTTCTTTGGTTTAACTGCAGCGCTTCTTAATTGTAATCCTCCTGCTATTTTATTTAACATAGATTATCATTTAAGATATAATTATCATTAAATACAGTTTTAATGAATATTTAAAGTTAGAGTGAATATATCCATCTGTAAAACAACTTGGAATAAAAAAAGACAGTGCCACAATGTAGTAGAGGCTAGTTTCCACTGAAGACCGAGATTTTGGAGTCAGTTCAACCCTGCACTGAGCTGCACTGTTTAATGATAAATCTATTCAGAGACTGTTGGCCTCGTGATGATGTCATTCATGGAGTTTCGGAAAAAATACAGACTCTTTTATATTTTCCGTTTTCTGTTATATTACAGTTTTTGAATGCAGGATAAATGTACAGTAGAAAGTGATATGAGGATGTACTAAGGCTGAGGTTTGATGCTGCTTTAACCCTTGTCTCTTTCTTTGAGGGGTTTTAAACTCTGGCCGCGCATCCTTTCCACTGAAGCTGCACTTCCAACCGGCCACAAACCTAAGAAAGGCTTATTTCAAAGATTAAACTAGGCACACATATCGGGCTAAACTATTGGACTAACTGTATAAAAGCTATGGTTTGTTGGTTGTGTGGTTTTATAAGTAAGTTCGCACTTTTCCAACTTGAATGAATAGGCTAATGTTAGCATGCTAGCCGGCGGCGGGGCACTCACTTAAGTCCGGGTTGGCTTCTGCCCGCTCGGATTTTGGTGATTTTTATTGGGGAACCGGTGATACAACTGAGCGCCGCAGAGACTCTCAGGATCTGTCCGCCCTGTGAAGAAAAACAACGCGTCAAATCTGAGAAATACAGCGACAATAGTGACACATAGTGGAGCTAAACACCGGCGTATTCACAGTCACGGCTGTTAGCATGTTAGCATTACCCTAAACAACAGCGCAGTTTTAACTCTTTTGTCAGATAAATTAGACACTGTTGTACTTACTCCCTCCATGACACTGCCGTCTATCTCCACCGCCGCTGAGTCCATCTTTATCCGAATTATTCTTTTTAGGAAACTCCGAAAAATAGTCAGGATGTATAACTTAGACCTCCAGAGTTCTTCTTCTACTGTTTCTTCTTCGTGAGAAACTTCTCAGCATCAATTAACAACAATAACAGCTCGTACTTCCGCTTAATGACAAAATAAACCAAGATTTCTAGAAATAAAAAATAAAACATTGCCACCAAAATAATCCCCACTTAGTGATATATTATTTATAAACTATTTATATTACACAGAAAACATGCAGTTTATATCTTAATCGTTTATAATAAGCACAACCTACACATCAGCCATATTTTTATAAAATGAGTTAGAAAAGATATTATCTAAAAATAAATTAAAAAATTAAAATTATAGAACTATATAATGTATAATCAAATGGTATTCATTTGTGCTATAGCTTTACTACTTTATATACTTTGTTATTCTATACTGTACACATTGCTCTAAATGTGACTTTAAAAGACATTTTAATTGTATAAACATTTAAAAGATGCTACAAAGAGTTCTCTCACAGTTACTTTTATTTTTGGAGACATGCAACCATGCTCTTGAAAGAAATTATTGTACAGTAGCGTGCTGTATCCTACATGGATATTGAGTCACCTGCAATACACATCTACTCTTTGTATACAACACTAACACACTGATAATTTGACTTGATGGCTATTCTGAGGTGTCACAGACGTTCTCTCAGTTCGTTGTCAAAATGAGCTCCTGATGAAGCTGTGATTTACAACAATCCTTTACACTTCATCCACCTTCAGTTGAATAAAAGGAGAAGGAAGTCATTAATAAAACACACTTTCACTGAGACATGTTGATGTGAGATGTTAATGCTCAGTTTAACACCTCTAACCTGTTGGGAATGTTTCTCTAACCCTTCAGCTCAAAGGGTGAGAACAATTCTCTCGCAAAGCATTTTATTAAAAATATCCAGTGTTTATTTGTTTAAGCCTCAGCAACAAAAGCCTTAAGACAGTTTTCAAAACTTTTACAATAAATAGATTTTCATATAAGATTTTTTAAAGATAGTTCTGTTGTAAGTAAATTTAAGTCAAAATGTAAAGTTGTGTTTTACAGTTTTCAGCTTCAGAGGGCAAAATAAAAATAGACTTTTATTTTGTTATTGTCACAAAACATTACATCCAGGTGAAAAAGTAAAATAAAAAGTTAAATTATAGACTTAAACATCTTTGACTCTGTTTAACTATTTACATGAGGCTCAGACAAAACACTGAGACGTCCAAGAAACTGTTCAAACAATAAACTGCATCTGAAGAATTTTTCGAGACTGATGTGTGTCCCGCCTCTAGGGGGCGTAAGCATGCTCAAAAATCAGTCTAAAAAGTCCTTTTGTTGCTGAGGCTCAGTCGATGAAACACTGAGAAACAGATTTGAGGGATTTTTACAGATTTGTAGTTTTTGTGTAAAACTCAACCTTTTTTTAAAAAACAAATAAAACACATTGAATCTTAACAGATATAAGTTAACATTGTTGTTAATAAAAATTAAGAACACATTGATTTTCAAAAGTAAAAGCTGTAAATATAAAATTAGTTGTTCATACAAAATTAATTGTATTGACAAAAAAATTGTATATTTTTGCTCCAAAAAAAAAGTGTGTCTCTAAACAATGGCTGAACTTATATAAAAGGGCTCTGCCCAGGGAGAGGGTTGAGCTCATCACCTTCAAAATAGGACTGACACGCTGCCTGCTGCGCTAACGAGGCACCAGTGAAATTCGGTGTGCCACAAGGGTCTGTGCTTGGTCCCATACTTTTTTCACTATATGTTACACCATTGGGACAAATCATCAGAAGTTATGGAGAAAACTTCCACTGTTATGCTGATGATACACAGCTGTATCTACCAATAAAAGCGAATAATACTACTGACATCAAGCGTCTAGAGGCCTGCCTCGTTTCAATTAAAACATGGATGTCTCAAAACTTCCTCCATTTGAACTCGGATAAAACAGAGCTCTTGTTAATTGGTCCTGCCAGTCATCGGCACAAGTTCAACAATCTTACTGTCTCGATCAACAATTGTGTGTTGGAGCACGGCAACACTGTGAGGAACCTTGGTGTCATTTTTGACTCCACACTATCACTGCAGCAGCTCATTAGTGAGGTCACTAAATTGGGCTTTTTTCACTTGAGGAATATCTCAAAAATTCGCTCCTGCCTCTCTTTAGCTGATGCTGAAATTCTCATTCATGCATTTGTCACATCCAGGCTGGACTACTGCAATGTGTTATTCTCTGGACTGTCGAGGAAAAGTACTCACAGACTACAAATGATCCAAAATTCAGCCGCCAGACTTTTAACAAAGACCAGGAAGTTCGATCACATTACTCCGGTCCTGGCTTCATTACATTGGCTTCCTATTCATGTTAGAGCAGATTTCAAAGTTCTCCTGTTAACATATAAAATCCTTTGTGGACGCGCGACCTCTGACCTATCTGACCTCATCACCCGGTATACTCCAGCTCGTACCCTTCGCTCTCAGGACGCTGGCCTCCTTCAACTTCCTCGAGTAAAGAAGAAGTCTGCTGGCTACAGAGCCTTTTCTTATAGAGCCCCATTTTTTTGGAATGGGCTCCCACCGGAAGTGCGGCGAGCTGACTCTGTTGAAGTTTTCAAAAGCAAACTCAAAACATACTTATTTCACCAAACGTATGGAAACTGATTGATCATAGGTATACGTTTACACTGGTTGTAGCTGTAGGTACACGTTTACACTGGTTGTAGCTGTAGGTACACGTTTACACTGGTTGTAGCTGTATGTACACGTTTACACTGGTTGTAGCTGTAGGTACACGTTTACACTGGTTGTAGCTCTAGGTACACACTAAATCCGCTCATATTATCACATCTACCTATTACAGTTTTTATTTTTTTATTTCTCTTTTCTCCCTCCTCCTAGGGTGGACGCAAACCTCTTACCTGCTAGGTGATGTGGATAAAAGCTGAGTGGAAACAGGCCTCTGAGGCGGGGCTGTTTTAAACCTCATTAGAGATCCTGTCTTCCTTGGTTCACCAGCTTTACTCAATCACATTTAGACATTATCTTCTTTTTGTCTGGGACTTGACCCCATAACCTGTTTCTCCTGACGTTACCTGCAGCAGCGTACAGTTGAAACTTTATAAAAGGGTTCTGCCCCGTGTGAGGGTTGAACTCACGACCTTCAGATTATGAGACTGACGCGCTGCCTGCTGCGCTAACGAGGCCCGAACAAGCATCTTTTAAAGATCTAAACCCACTCAGCCTGTGTGTACCTTTCTTCATCAAACATTTCTTTTACGTTCTCGTGAACTCTGTAAGATTTTATTAATACATTTTACATTTTATATTACATCTGTAAATTCAGAGAAAGAAAAAGAGTGGGATTGAACAGATAAAGATTGATTTGATTTTTGCTCCATGAGGGTGTGGCTCTAAACACTGGCCATGTTTATTCTATTCAGACGTTTAACCAGAGTACTGCCGAGAGCGAGAGAACTAAACCATCAGAGTTTGTAAAGAATTGGTCTTTTAAAAAAAATGGGATCCTTTACAGCTGATGTCTCAAATATATCAAAAAATGTGTAACTTTGAGTAAATTAAAAAAATGTCAGATAATTACACCCAGGTGGAAAAAGAAACATGAAAAACTGAAGGACTGTGTGTCAGCAACGACATCCACATTTCCACAAACAGCACGTCTGATGTTTTTCTTCTTTGACGTTCAAACTCTTTAGACGTTTCTATTCTTCTTGTGTGATGTGTGGGGACATGTTTTCAGAGTGTGTAGAGTAGGCTCTTGTCCGCCGGCTCTAGTTTATTCTCCAGTCGGATGTTGAACTCATCTCTCAGGGTCTGGTTCAGCTCGTCGTCGTCAGCGGTGATCCTCATGTCGAACACGCCCACTCCTTCGTCCGGACGGTACGTGGCGTGGCTGTCGTCCGTCCGACCAGGGCCTTGAACCCCGTCGGCGTTTGTAAAGAGCAGATGGATTTGTTGGTGAACAGCGACAAAGGGTCCGTCTGGAGTCTGTGAGACGCCTCGGAGAAATATCCCCCGCTCCGAGGCTCCAGAGTGAAGCAGTACATGGGCTTCGTCCGCTTCGTGTTCACCAGACTCGACGGACGGAGGACTTCAGGCTTCCTCCCGGTTTTCTCCAGGATCCAGACCCCTTCTTTGTGGAAGAGTCTGAAAACACCGGCCGCTTGAATCTGGTCCTTCCCTGAGACGAGCTCAGAGGCTCCCACAGCTGATTATGAGATTGGCGCGCTGCCTGCTGCACTAACGAGGCATGGCATGAGGTATCAAAAGGTCACCAGTTTAGATCCCACATAGCCTCTGTTCGATTGTGGATAAAAGCTGAGTGGACATAGGCCTCTGACGCGGGGCTGTTTTAAACCTCATTACAGTTCCTGTCGGCTGTGGTTCACCAGCTTTACTCAGTCACTGACACATTATCTTCTTTTTGTCTGGGACTTGACCCCATAACCTGTTTCTCCTGACGTTACCTGCAGCAGCGTACAGTTGAAACTTTATAAAGGGCTCTGCCCGTGTGAGGGTTGAACTCACGACCTTCAGATTATGAGACTGACGCGCTGCCTGCTGCGCTAACGAGGCCCGAACAAGCACCTCTCAAAGATCTAAACCCACTCAGCCTGTGTGTACCTTTCTTCATCAAACATTTCTTTTACGATCTCGTGAACTCTGTAAGATTTTATTAATACATTTTACATTTTATATTACATCTGTAAATTCAGAGAAAGAAAAAGAGGATTGAACAGATAAAGATTGATTTGATTTTTGCTCCATGAGGGTGTGGCTCTAAACACTGGCCATGTTTATTCTATTCAGACGTTTAACCAGAGTGCTGCTCAGAGCGAGAGAACTAAACCATCAGAGTTTGTAAAGAATTAAGCACAGTACAGTTCTGAATCTAGTCCACAGTAATGGATTTAGGGGCTTGTAGGCGTGTGTTTAAAACAGCACTGACCCGTGTGAGGATTGAACTCACGACCTTCTGACTGTGTTATGTGCTTTGTTAGTACAGTTTCTTAACCTAAAGGTTGTGAGTTCGATCCTCAAAACGAGCATTAAATAGTCACATGTTTCTGGTTCATCCAAGATTTAAGTCCAACATGAACCAAAGCAAAACATCTCAGACCCAGAACCGTTGAGCTCGTCTTGTGAGGCACTGAGTGTTTGTGGGACACAGCTCTCACTGGTTTGGTCACAAACACTGTTATTTGATTATTTCATTGTGTAATATTCAGTTCTAAACCTGCTCTGCCCCGTCATCTGTGGTTCACCAGCTTTACTTAGTCACTGACATATTATCTTCTTGTTGTCTGGGAATTGACCCCATAACCTGTTTCTCCTGACGTTACCTGCAGCAGCGTACGGCTGAACTTTTATAAAAGGGCTCTGCCCCGTGTGAGGGTTGAACTCACGACCTTCAGATTATGAGACTGACGCGCTGCCTGCTGCGCTAACGAGGCCTGAACAAACACCTTTCAAAGATCTAAACCCACTCAGCCTGTGTGTACCTTTCTCCATCAAACATTTCTTTTACGTTCTCATGAACTCTGAGAGATTTTATTAATACATTTTACATTTTATATTACATCTGTAAATTCAGAGAGAGAAAAAGAGTGGGATTGAACAGATAAAGTTTGATTTGATTTTTGCTCCATGAGGGTGTGGCTCTAAACACTGGCCATGTTTATTGTATTCAGACGTTTAACCAGAGTGCTGCCGAGAGCGAGAGAACTAAACCATCAGAGTTTGTAAAGAATTGGTCTTTTAAAAAAAATGGGATCCTTTACAGCTGATGTCTCAAATATATCAAAAAATGTGTAACTTTGAGTAAATTAAAAAAATGTCAGATAATTACACCCAGGTGGAAAAAGAAACATGAAAAACTGAAAGACTGTGTGTCAGCAACGACATCCACATTTCCACAAACAGCACGTCTGATGTTTTTCTTCTTTGACGTTCAAACTCTTTAGACGTTTCTATTCTTCTTGTGTGATGTGTGGGGACATGTTTTCAGAGTGTGTAGAGTAGGCTCTTGTCCGCCGGCTCTAGTTTATTCTCCAGTCGGATGTTGAACTCATCTCTCAGGGTCTGTTTCAGCTCGTCGTCGTCAGCGGTGATCCTCATGTCGAACACGTCCACTCCTTCGTCCGGACGGTACGTGACGTGGCTGTACGTCCGTCCGACCAGGGCCTTGAACCCCATCGGCGTTTGTAAAGAGCAGATGGATTTGTTGGTGAACAGCGACAAGGGGTCCGTCTGGAGTCTGTGAGACGCCTCGGAGAAATATCCCCCGCTCCGAGGCTCCAGAGTGAAGCAGTACATGGGCTTCGTCCGCTTCGTGTTTACCAGACTCGACGGACGGAGGACTTCAGGCTTCCTCCCGGTTTTCTCCAGGATCCAGACCCCTTCTTTGTGGAAGAGTCTGAAAAGCCGCCTGAATCTGGTCCTTCCTGAGATGAGCTCAGAGGCTCCTACAGCTGATTATGAGATTGGCGCGCTGCCTGCTGCACTAACGAAGCATGACATGAGGTATCAGAAGGTCACCAGTTTAGATCCCACACAGCCTCTGTTCGATTGTGGATAAAAGCTGAGTGGACATAGGCCTCTGACGCGGGGCTGTTTTAAACCTCATTAGAGATCCTGTCGGCTGTGGTTCACCAGCTTTACTCAGTCACTGACACATTATCTTCTTTTTGTCTGGGACTTGACCCCATAACCTGTTTCTCCTGACGTTACCTGCAGCAGCGTGCAGTTGAAACTTTATAAAGGGCTCTGCCCCGTGTGAGGTTGAACTCACGACCTTCAGATTATGAGACTGACGCGCTGCCTGCTGCGCTAACGAGGCCTGAACAAACACCTTTCAAAGATCTAAACCCACTCAGCCTGTGTGAACCTTTCTTCATCAAACATTTCTTTTACGTTCTCGTGAACTCTGTAAGATTTTATTAATACATTTTACATTTTATATTACATCTGTAAATTCAGAGAAAGAAAAAGAGTGGGATTGAACAGATTAAGATTGATTTGATTTTTGCTCCATGAGGGTGTGGCTCTAAACACTGGCCATGTTTATTCTATTCAGACGTTTAACCAGAGTGCTGCCCAGAGCGAGAGAACTAAACCATCAGAGTTTGTAAAGAATTGGTCTTTTAAAAAAATGGGATCCTTTACAGCTGATGTCTCAAATATATCAAAAAATGTGTAACTTTGAGTAAATTAAAAAAATGTCAGATAATTACACCCAGGTGGAAAAAGAAACATGAAAAACTGAAGGACTGTGTGTCAGCAACGACATCCACATTTCCACAAACAGCACGTCTGATGTTTTTCTTCTTTGACGTTCAAACTCTTTAGACGTTTCTATTATTCTTGTGTGATGTGTGGGGACATGTTTTCAGAGTGTGTAGAGTAGGCTCTTGTCCGCCGGCTCTAGTTTATTCTCCAGTCGGATGTTGAACTCATCTCTCAGGGTCTGGTTCAGCTCGTCGTCGTCAGCGGTGATCCTCATGTCGAACACGTCCACTCCTTCGTCCGGACGGTACGTGACGTGGCTGTATGTCCGTCCGACCAGGGCCTTGAACCCCATCGGCGTTTGTAAAGAGCAGATGGATTTGTTGGTGAACAGCGACAAGGGGTCCGTCTGGAGTCTGTGAGACGCCTCGGAGAAATATCCCCCGCTCCGAGGCTCCAGAGTGAAGCAGTACATGGGCTTCGTCCGCTTCGTGTTCACCAGACTCGACGGACGGAGGACTTCAGGCTTCCTCCCGGTTTTCTCCAGGATCCAGACCCCTTCTTTGTGGAAGAGTCTGAAAACACCGGCCGCCTGAATCTGGTCCTTCCTGAGACGAGCTCAGAGGCTCCACAGCTGATTATGAGATTGGCGCTGCCTGCTGCACTAACGAGGCATGACATGAGGTATCAGAAGGTCACCAGTTTAGATCCCACACAGCCTCTGTTCGATTGTGGATAAAAGCTGAGTGGACATAGGCCTCTGACGCGGGGCTGTTTTAAACCTCATTAGAGATCCTGTCGGCTGTGGTTCACCAGCTTTACTCAGTCACTGACACATTATCTTCTTTTTGTCTGGGACTTGACCCCATAACCTGTTTCTCCTGACGTTACCTGCAGCAGCGTACAGTTGAAACTTTATAAAGGGTTCTGCCCGTGTGAGGTTGAACTCACGACCTTCAGATTATGAGACTGACGCGCTGCCTGCTGCGCTAACGAGGCCCGAACAAGCACCTCTTAAAGATCTAAACCCACTCAGCCTGTGTGTACCTTTCTTCATCAAACATTTCTTTTACGTTCTCGTGAACTCTGTAAGATTTTATTAATACATTTTACATTTTATATTACATCTGTAAATTCAGAGAAAGAAAAAGAGTGGGATTGAACAGATAAAGATTGATTTGATTTTTGCTCCATGAGGGTGTGGCTCTAAACACTGGCCATGTTTATTCTATTCAGACGTTTAACCAGAGTGCTGCCCAGAGTGAGAGAACTAAACCATCAGAGTTTGTAAAGAATTAAGCACAGTACAGTTCTGAATCTAGTCCACAGTAATGGATTTAGGGGCTTGTAGGCCGTGTGTTTAAAAGAGCACTGACCCGTGTGAGGATTGAACTCACGACCTTCTGACTGTGTCATGTGCTTTGTTAGTACAGTTTCTTAACCTAAAGGTTGTGAGTTTGATCCTCAAAACGAGCATTGAATAGTCACATGTTTCTGGTTCATCCAAGATTTAAGTCCAACATGAACCAAAGCAGAACATCTCAGACCCAGAACCGTTGAGCTCGTCTTGTGAGGCACTGAGTGTTTGTGGGACACAGCTCTCACTGGTTTGGTCACAAACACTGTTATTTGATTATTTCATTGTGTAATATTCAGTTCTAAACCTGCTCTGCCCCGTCATCTGTGGTTCACCAGCTTTACTTAGTCACTGACATATTATCTTCTTGTTGTCTGGGAATTGACCCCATAACCTGTTTCTCCTGACGTTACCTGCAGCAGCGTACGGCTGAACTTTTATAAAAGGGCTCTGCCCCGTGTGAGGGTTGAACTCACGACCTTCAGATTATGAGACTGACGCGCTGCCTGCTGCGCTAACGAGGCCTGAACAAACACCTTTCAAAGATCTAAACCCACTCAGCCTGTGTGTACCTTTCTCCATCAAACATTTCTTTTACGTTCTCATGAACTCTGAGAGATTTTATTAATACATTTTACATTTTATATTACATCTGTAAATTCAGAGAGAGAAAAAGAGTGGGATTGAACAGATAAAGTTTGATTTGATTTTTGCTCCATGAGGGTGTGGCTCTAAACACTGGCCATGTTTATTCTATTCAGACGTTTAACCAGAGTGCTGCCGAGAGCGAGAGAACTAAACCATCAGAGTTTGTAAAGAATTGGTCTTTTAAAAAAAATGGGATCCTTTACAGCTGATGTCTCAAATATATCAAAAATGTGTAACTTTGAGTAAATTAAAAATGTCAGATAATTACACCCAGGTGGAAAAAGAAACATGAAAAACTGAAGGACTGTGTGTCAACGACATCCACATTTCCACAAACAGCACGTCTGATGTTTTTCTTCTTTGACGCTCAAACTCTTTAGAGCGTTTCTATTCTTCTTGTGTGATGTGTGGGGACATGTTTTCAGAGTGTGTAGAGTAGGCTCTTGTCCGCGGCTCTAGTTTATTCTCCAGTCGGATGTTGAACTCATCTCTCAGGGTCTGGTTTCAGCTCGTCGTCGTCAGCGGTGATCCTCATGTCGAACACGCCCACTCCTTCGTCCGGACGGTACGCGTGGCGTGGCTGTACGTCCGTCCGACCAGGGCCTTGAACCCCATCGGGCGTTTGTAAAGAGCAGATGGATTTGTTGGTGAACAGCGACAAGGGATCCGTCTGGAGTCTGTGAGACGCCTCGGAGAAATATCCCCCGCTCCGAGGCTCCAGAGTGAAGCAGTACATGGGCTTCGTCCGCTTCGTGTTCACCAGACTCGACGGACGGAGGACTTCAGGCTTCCTCCCGGTTTTCTCCAGGATCCAGACCCCTTCTTTGTGGAAGAGTCTGAAAACACCGGCCGCCTGAATCTGGTCCTTCCCTGAGACGAGCTCAGAGGCTCCCACAGCTGATTATGAGATTGGCGCGCTGCCTGCTGCACTAACGAGGCATGACATGAGGTATCAGAAGGTCACCAGTTTAGATCCCACACAGCCTCTGTTCGATTGTGGATAAAAGCTGAGTGGACATAGGCCTCTGACGCGGGGCTGTTTTAAACCTCATTAGAGATCCTGTCGGCTGTGGTTCACCAGCTTTACTCAGTCACTGACACATTATCTTCTTTTGTCTGGGACTTGACCCCCCATAACCTGTTTCTCCTGACGTTACCTGCAGCAGCGTACAGTTGAAACTTTATAAAAGGGCTCTGCCCCGTGTGAGGGTTGAACTCACGACCTTCAGATTATGAGACTGACGCGCTGCCTGCTGCGCTAACGAGGCCCGAACAAGCACCTCTCAAAGATCTAAACCCACTCAGCCTGTGTGTACCTTTCTTCATCAAACATTTCTTTTACGTTCTCGTGAACTCTGTAAGATTTTATTAATACATTTTACATTTTATATTACATCTGTAAATTCAGAGAAAGAAAAAGAGTGGGATTGAACAGATAAAGTTTGATTTGATTTTTGCTCCATGAGGGTGTGGCTCTAAACACTGGCCATGTTTATTCTATTCAGACGTTTAACCAGAGTGCTGCCCAGAGCGAGAGAACTAAACCATCAGAGTTTGTAAAGAATTAAGCACAGTACAGTTCTGAATCTAGTCCACAGTAATGGATTTAGGGGCTTGTAGGCCGTGTGTTTAAAACAGCACTGACCCGTGTGAGGATTGAACTCACGACCTTCTGACTGTGTCATGTGCTTTGTTAGTACAGTTTCTTAACCTAAAGGTTGTGAGTTTGATCCTCAAAACGAGCATTGAATAGTCACATGTTTCTGGTTCATCCAAGATTTAAGTCCAACATGAACCAAAGCAGAACATCTCAGACCCAGAACCGTTGAGCTCGTCTTGTGAGGCACTGAGTGTTTGTGGGACACAGCTCTCACTGGTTTGGTCACAAACACTGTTATTTGATTATTTCATTGTGTAATATTCAGTTCTAAACTGCTCTGCCCCGTCATCTGTGGTTCACCAGCTTTACTTAGTCACTGACATATTATCTTCTTGTTGTCTGGGAATTGACCCCATAACCTGTTTCTCCTGACGTTACCTGCAGCAGCGTACGGCTGAACTTTTATAAAGGGCTCTGCCCCGTGTGAGGTTGAACTCACGACCTTCAGATTATGAGACTGACGCGCTGCCTGCTGCGCTAACGAGGCCTGAACAAACACCTTTCAAAGATCTAAACCCACTCAGCCTGTGTGTACCTTTCTCCATCAAACATTTCTTTTCGTTCTCATGAACTCTGAGAGATTTTATTAATACATTTTACATTTTATATTACATCTGTAAATTCAGAGAGAGAAAAAGAGTGGGATTGAACAGATAAAGTTTGATTTGATTTTTGCTCCATGAGGGTGTGGCTCTAAACACTGGCCATGTTTATTCTATTCAGACGTTTAACCAGAGTGCTGCCGAGGCGAGAACTAAACCATCAGAGTTTGTAAAGAATTGGTCTTTTAAAAAAATGGGATCCTTTACAGCTGATGTCTCAAATATATCAAAAAATGTGTAACTTTGAGTAAATTAAAAAAATGTCAGATAATTACACCCAGGTGGAAAAAGAAACATGAAAAACTGAAGGACTGTGTGTCAGCAACGACATCCACATTTCCACAAACAGCACGTCTGATGTTTTTCTTCTTTGACGCTCAAACTCTTTAGACGCTTCTATTCTTCTTGTGTGATGTGTGGGGACATGTTTTCAGAGTGTGTAGAGTAGGCTCTTGTCCGCCGGCTCTAGTTTATTCTCCAGTCGGATGTTGAACTCATCTCTCAGGGTCTGGTTCAGCTCGTCGCCGTCAGCGGTGATCCTCATGTCGAACACGCCCACTCCTTCGTCCGGACGGGATGCGTGGCGTGGCTGTCGTCCGTCCGACCAGGGCCTTGAACCCCATCGGCGTTTGTAAAGAGCAGATGGATTTGTTGGTGAACAGCGACAAGGGGTCCGTCTGGAGTCTGTGAGACGCCTCGGAGAAATATCCCCCGCTCCGAGGCTCCAGAGTGAAGCAGTACATGGGCTTCGTCCGGCCCGTGTTCACCAGACTCGGCGGACGGAGGACTTCAGGCTTCCTCCGGTTTTCTCAGGATCCAGACCCCTTCTTTGTGGAAGAGTCTGAAAACACCGGCCGCCTGAATCTGGTCCTTCCCTGAGACGAGCTCAGAGGCTCCCACAGCTGATTATGAGATTGGCGCGCTGCCTGCTGCACTAACGAGGCATGACATGAGGTATCAGAAGGTCACCAGTTTAGATCCCACACAGCCTCTGTTCGATTGTGGATAAAAGCTGAGTGGACATAGGCCTCTGACGGGCTGTTTTAAACCTCATTAGAGATCCTGTCGGCTGTGGTTCACCAGCTTTACTCAGTCACTGACACATTATCTTCTTTTTGTCTGGGACTTGACCCCATAACCTGTTTCTCCTGACGTTACCTGCAGCAGCGTACAGTTGAAACTTTATAAAAGGTTCTGCCCCGTGTGAGGGTTGAACTCACGACCTTCAGATTATGAGACTGACGCTGCCTGCTGCGCTAACGAGGCCCGAACAAGCACCTCTCAAAGATCTAAACCCACTCAGCCTGTGTGTACCTTTCTTCATCAAACATTTCTTTTACGTTCTCGTGAACTCTGTAAGATTTTATTAATACATTTTACATTTTATATTACATCTGTAAATTCAGAGAAAGAAAAAGAGTGGGATTGAACAGATAAAGATTGATTTGATTTTTGCTCCATGAGGGTGTGGCTCTAAACACTGGCCATGTTTATTCTATTCAGACGTTTAACCAGAGTGCTGCCCAGAGCGAGAGAACTAAACCATCAGAGTTTGTAAAGAATTAAGCACAGTACAGTTCTGAATCTAGTCCACAGTAATGGATTTAGGGGCTTGTAGGCCGTGTGTTAAAAAGAGCACTGACCTGTGTGAGGATTGAACTCACGACCTTCTGACTGTGTCATGTGCTTTGTTAGTACAGTTTCTTAACCTAAAGGTTTGATTAGATTAGATTGATTAGAAACGAGCATTGAATAGTCACATGCAGTTAGCATCTGGTTCATCCAAGATTTAAGTCCAAATATGAACCAAAGCAGATACATCTCAGACCCAGAACCGTTTTAAATACTATAAGCATGATATACAGGTAGGTGTACTATGAACATACTATACAGTTTGATCCTCAAAACGAGCACAGTCACACTGGTTTTGGTTCACAAACACTGTTATTTGATTATTTCATTGTGTAATATTCAGTTCTAAAACCTGCTCTGCCGTCATCTGTGGTTCACACAGCTCTTACTGGTTTAGTCACTGACATATTATCTTCTTGTTGTCTGGGAATTGACCCCATATTATCTTCTTGTTGTCTGGGACTTGACCCCATAACCTGTTTCTCCTGACGTTACCTGCAGCAGCGTGCAGCTGAACTTTATAAAGGGCTCTGCCCCGTGTGAGGTTGAACTCACGACCTTCAGATTATGAGACTGACGCGCTGCTGCCTGCTGCGCTAACGAGGCCTGAACAAACACCTTTCAAAGATCTAAACCCACTCAGCCTGTGTGTACCTTTCTCCATCAAACATTTCTTTTACGTTCTCATGAACTCTGAGAGATTTTATTAATACATTTTACATTTTATATTACATCTGTAAATTCAGAGAGAGAAAAAGAGTGGGATTGAACAGATAAAGTTTGATTTGATTTTTGCTCCATGAGGGTGTGGCTCTAAACACTGGCCATGTTTATTCTATTCAGACGTTTAACCAGAGTGCTGCCGAGGCGAGAGAACTAAACCATCAGAGTTTGTAAAGAATTGGTCTTTTAAAAAAATGGGATCCTTTACAGCTGATGTCTCAAATATATCAAAAATGTGTAACTTTGAGTAAATTAAAAAAATGTCAGATAATTACACCCGGGTGGAAAAAGAAACATGAAAAACTGAAGGACTGTGTGTCAGCAACGACATCCACATTTCCACAAACAGCACGTCTGATGTTTTTCTTCTTTGACGTTCAAACTCTTTAGACGTTTCTATTCTTCTTGTGTGATGTGTGGGGACATGTTTTCAGAGTGTGTAGAGTAGGCTCTTGTCCGCCGGCTCTAGTTTATTCTCCAGTCGGATGTTGAACTCATCTCTCAGGGTCTGTTTCAGCTCGCCGTCGCCAGCGGTGATCCTCATGTCGAACACGTCCACTCCTTCGTCCGGACGGTACGTGACGTGGCTGTACGTCCGTCCGACCAGGGCCTTGAACCCCATCGGCGTTTGTAAAGAGCAGATGGATTTGTTGGTGAACAGCGACAAGGGGTCCGTCTGGAGTCTGTGAGACGCCTCGGAGAAATATCCCCCGCTCCGAGGCTCCAGAGTGAAGCAGTACATGGGCTTCGTCCGCTTCGTGTTCACCAGACTCGACGGACGGAGGACTTCAGGCTTCCTCCCGGTTTTCTCCAGGATCCAGACCCCTTCTTTGTGGAAGAGTCTGAAAACACCGGCCGCCTGAATCTGGTCCTTCCCTGAGACGAGCTCAGAGGCTCCCACAGCTGATTATGAGATTGGCGCGCTGCCTGCTGCACTAACGAAGCATGGCATGAGGTATCAGAAGGTCACCAGTTTAGATCCCACACAGCCTCTGTTCGATTGTGGATAAAAGCTGAGTGGACATAGGCCTCTGACGCGGGGCTGTTTTAAATCTCATTAGAGATCCTGTCGGCTGTGGTTCACCAGCTTTACTCAGTCACTGACACATTATCTTCTTTTTGTCTGGGACTTGACCCCATAACCTGTTTCTCCTGACGTTACCTGCAGCAGCGTACAGTTGAAACTTTATAAAAGGGCTCTGCCCCGTGTGAGGGTTGAACTCACGACCTTCAGATTATGAGACTGACGCGCTGCCTGCTGCGCTAACGAGGCCCGAACAAGCACCTCTTAAAGATCTAAACCCACTCAGCCTGTGTGTACCTTTCTTCATCAAACATTTCTTTTACGTTCTCGTGAACTCTGTAAGATTTTATTAATACATTTTACATTTTATATTACATCTGTAAATTCAGAGAAAGAAAAAGAGTGGGATTGAACAGATAAAGATTGATTTGATTTTTGCTCCATGAGGGTGTGGCTCTAAACACTGGCCATGTTTATTCTATTCAGACGTTTAACCAGAGTGCTGCCCAGAGCGAGAGAACTAAACCATCAGAAATTGTAAAGAATTAAGCACAGTACAGTTCTGAATCTAGTCCACAGTAATGGATTTAGGGGCTTGTAGGCCGTGTGTTTAAAACAGCACTGACCCGTGTGAGGATTGAACTCACGACCTTCTGACTGTGTCATGTGCTTTGTTAGTACAGTTTCTTAACCTAAAGGTTGTGAGTTTGATCCTCAAAACGAGCATTGAATAGTCACATGTTTCTGGTTCATCCAAGATTTAAGTCCAACATGAACCAAAGCAGAACATCTCAGACCCAGAACCGTTGAGCTCGTCTTGTGAGGCACTGAGTGTTTGTGGGACACAGCTCTCACTGGTTTGGTCACAAACACTGTTATTTGATTATTTCATTGTGTAATATTCAGTTCTAAACCTGCTCTGCCCCGTCATCTGTGGTTCACCAGCTTTACTTAGTCACTGACATATTATCTTCTTGTTGTCTGGGAATTGACCCCATAACCTGTTTCTCCTGACGTTACCTGCAGCAGCGTACGGCTGAACTTTTTTAAAAGGGTTCTGCCCCGTGTGAGGGTTGAACTCACGACCTTCAGATTATGAGACTGACGCGCTGCCTGCTGCGCTAACGAGGCCTGAACAAACACCTTTCAAAGATCTAAACCCACTCAGCCTGTGTGTACCTTTCTCCGTCAAACATTTCTTTTACGTTCTCATGAACTCTGAGAGATTTTATTAATACATTTTACATTTTATATTACATCTGTAAATTCAGAGAGAGAAAAAGAGTGGGATTGAAAAGATAAAGTTTGATTTGATTTTTGCTCCATGAGGGTGTGGCTCTAAACACTGGCCATGTTTATTCTATTCAGACGTTTAACCAGAGTGCTGCCGAGAGCGAGAGAACTAAACCATCAGAGTTTGTAAAGAATTGGTCTTTTAAAAAAATGGGATCCTTTACAGCTGATGTCTCAAATATATCAAAAATGTGTAACTTTGAGTAAATTAAAAAATGTCAGATAATTACACCCAGGTGGAAAAAGAAACATGAAAAACTGAAGGACTGTGTGTTAGCAACGACATCCACATTTCCACAAACAGCACGTCTGATGTTTTTCTTCTTTGACGTTCAAACTCTTTAGACGTTTCTATTCTTCTTGTGTGATGGGTGGGGACATGTTTTCAGAGTGTGTAGAGTAGGCTCTTGTCCGCCGGCTCTAGTTTATTCTCCAGTCGGATGTTGAACTCATCTCTCAGGGTCTGGTTCAGCTCGTCGTCGTCAGCGGTGATCCTCATGTCGAACACGTCCACTCCTTCGTCCGGACGGTACGTGACGTGGCTGTATGTCCGTCCGACCAGGGCCCCATCGGCGTTTGTAAAGAGCAGATGGATTTGTTGGTGAACAGCGACAAGGGGTCCGTCTGGAGTCTGTGAGACGCCTCGGAGAAATATCCCCCGCTCCGAGGCTCCAGAGTGAAGCAGTACATGGGCTTGGCCCGTCAGCCGTGTTCACCAGACTCGACGGACGGAGGACTTCAGGCTTCCTCCCGGTTTTCTCCAGGATCCAGACCCCTTCTTTGTGGAAGAGTCTGAAAACACCGGCCGCCTGAATCTGGTCCTTCCCTGAGACGAGCTCAGAGGCTCCCACAGCTGATTATGAGATTGGCGCGCTGCCTGCTGCACTAACGAAGCATGACATGAGGTATCAGAAGGTCACCAGTTTAGATCCCACACAGCCTCTCTTCGATTGTGGATAAAAGCTGAGTGGACATAGGCCTCTGACGCGGGGCTGTTTTAAACCTCATTAGAGATCCTGTCGGCTGTGGTTCACCAGCTTTACTCAGTCACTGACACATTATCTTCTTTTTGTCTGGGACTTGACCCCATAACCTGTTTCTCCTGACGTTACCTGCAGCAGCGTACAGTTGAAACTTTATAAAAGGGTTCTGCCCCGTGTGAGGGTTGAACTCACGACCTTCAGATTATGAGACTGACGCGCTGCCTGCTGCGCTAATGAGGCCTGAACAAGCACCTCTCAAAGATCTAAACCCACTCAGCCTGTGTGTACCTTTCTTCATCAAACATTTCTTTTACGTTCTCGTGAACTCTGTAAGATTTTATTAATACATTTTACATTTTATATTACATCTGTAAATTCAGAGAAAGAAAAAGAGTGGGATTGAACAGATAAAGTTTGATTTGATTTTTGCTCCATGAGGGTGTGGCTCTAAACACTGGCCATGTTTATTCTATTCAGACGCTTAACCAGAGTGCTGCCCGAGCGAGAGAACTAAACCATCAGAGTTTGTAAAGAATTAAGCACAGTACAGTTCTGAATCTAGTCCACAGTAATGGATTTAGGGGCTTGTAGGCCGTGTGTTTAAAACAGCACTGACCCGTGTGAGGATTGAACTCACGACCTTCTGACTGTGTCATGTGCTTTGTTAGTACAGTTTCTTAACCTAAAGGTTGTGAGTTTGATCCTCAAAACGAGCATTGAATAGTCACATGTTTCTGGTTCATCCAAGATTTAAGTCCAACATGAACCAAAGCAGAACATCTCAGACCCAGAACCGTTGAGCTCGTCTTGTGAGGCACTGAGTGTTTGTGGGACACAGCTCTCACTGGTTTGGTCACAAACACTGTTATTTGATTATTTCATTGTGTAATATTCAGTTCTAAACCTGCTCTGCCCCGTCATCTGTGGTTCACCAGCTTTACTTAGTCACTGACATATTATCTTCTTGTTGTCTGGGAATTGACCCCATAACCTGTTTCTCCTGACGTTACCTGCAGCAGCGCAGCTGAACTTTTATAAAAGGGTTCTGCCCCGTGTGAGGTTGAACTCACGACCTTCAGATTATGAGACTGACGCGCTGCTGCCTGCTGCGCTAACGAGGCCTGAACAAACACCTTTCAAAGATCTAAACCCACTCAGCCTGTGTGTACCTTTCTCCATCAAACATTTCTTTTACGTTCTCATGAACTCTGAGATTTTATTAATACATTTTACATTTTATATTACATCTGTAAATTCAGAGAGAGAAAAAGAGTGGGATTGAACAGATAAAGGTTGATTTGATTTTTGCTCCATGAGGGTGTGGCTCTAAACACTGGCCATGTTTATTCTATTCAGACGTTTAACCAGAGTGCTGCCGAGGCGAGAGAACTAAACCATCAGAGTTTGTAAAGAATTGGTCTTTTAAAAAAATGGGATCCTTTACAGCTGATGTCTCAAATATATCAAAAATGTGTAACTTTGAGTAAATTAAAAATGTCAGATAATTACACCCAGGTGGAAAAAGAAACATGAAAAACTGAAGGACTGTGTGTCAGCAACGACATCCACATTTCCACAAACAGCACGTCTGATGTTTTTCTTCTTTGACGTTCAAACTCTTTAGACGTTTCTATTCTTCTTGTGTGATGTGTGGGGACATGTTTTCAGAGTGTGTAGAGTAGGCTCTTGTCCGCCGGCTCTAGTTTATTCTCCAGTCGGATGTTGAACTCATCTCTCAGGGTCTGGTTCAGCTCGCCGTCGCCAGCGGTGATCCTCATGTCGAACACGTCCACTCCTTCGTCCGGACGGTACGTGACGTGGCTGTACGTCCGTCCGACCAGGGCCTTGAACCCCATCGGCGTTTGTAAAGAGCAGATGGATTTGTTGGTGAACAGCGACAAGGGGTCCGCGAAATATCCCCCCGAGGCTCCAGAGTGAAGCAGTACATGGGCTCACCAGACTCGACGGACGGAGGACTTCAGGCTTCTCCCGGTTTTCCAGGATCCAGACCCCTTCTTTGTGGAAGAGTCTGAAAACACCGCCGCCTGAATCTGGTCCTTCCCTGAGACGAGTCTCAGAGGCTCCCACAGCTGATTATGAGATTGGCGCGCTGCCTGCTGCACTAACGAGGCATGACATGAGGTATCAGAAGGTCACCAGTTTAGATCCCACACAGCCTCTGTTCGATTGTGGATAAAAGCTGAGTGGACATAGGCCTCTGACGCGGGGCTGTTTTAAACCTCCTTAGAGATCCTGTCGGCTGTGGTTCACCAGCTTTACTCAGTCACTGACACATTATCTTCTTTTGTCTGGGACTTGACCCCATAACCTGTTTCTCCTGACGTTACCTGCAGCAGCGTACGGCTGAAACTTTATAAAGGGCTCTGCCCCGTGTGAGGTTGAACTCACGACCTTCAGATTATGAGACTGACGCGCTGCCTGCTGCGCTAACGAGGCCTGAACAAGCACCTCTTAAAGATCTAAACCACTCAGCCTGTGTGTACCTTTCTTCCATCAAACATTTCTTTTACGTTCTCATGAACTCTGTAAGATTTTATTAATACATTTTACATTTTATATTACATCTGTAAATTCAGAGAGAGAAAAGAGTGGGATTGAAAAGATAAAGTTTGATTTGATTTTTGCTCCATGAGGGTGTGGCTCTAAACACTGGCCATGTTTATTCTATTCAGACGTTTAACCAGAGTGCTGCCCAGAGCGAGAGAACTAAACCATCAGAGTTTGTAAAGAATTGGTCTTTTAAAAAAATGGATCCTTTACAGCTGATGTCTCAAATATATCAAAAATGTGTAACTTTGAGTAAATTAAAAATGTCAGATAATTACACCCAGGTGGAAAAAGAAACATGAAAAACTGAAGGACTGTGTGTCAGCAACGACATCCACATTTCCACAAACAGCACGTCTGATATTTTTCTTCTTTGACGTTCAAACTCTTTAGATGTTTCTATTCTTCTTGTGTGATGTGTGGGGACATGTTTTCAGAGTGTGTAGAGTAGGCTCTTGTCCGCGGCTCTAGTTTATTCTCCAGTCGGATGTTGAACTCATCTCTCAGGGTCTGGTTCAGCTCGCTCTGCCGTCAGCGGTGATCCTCATGTCGAACACGCCCACTCCCCGACGGTACTGTACGATGAACCCCATCGGCGTTTGTAAAGAGCAGATGGATTTGTTGGTGAACAGCGACAAGGGGTCCGTCTGGAGTCTGTGAGACGCCTGAAATATCCCCGCTCCGAGGCTCCAGAGTGAAGCAGTACATGGGCTTGACGGACGGAGGACTTCAGGCTTCCTCCCGGTTTTCTCCAGGATCCAGACCCTTCTTTGTGGAAGAGTCTGAAAACACCGCCGCCTGAATCTGGTCCTTCCTGAGACAGCTCAGAGGCTCCCACAGCTGATTATGAGATTGGCCTGCTGCACTAACGGCATGACATGAGGTATCAGAAGGTCACCAGTTTAGATCCCACACAGCCTCTGTTCGATTGTGGATAAAAGCTGAGTGGACATAGGCCTCTGACGCGGGGCTGTTTTAAATCTCATTAGAGATCCTGTCGGCTGTGGTTCACCAGCTTTACTCAGTCACTGACACATTATCTTCTTTTTGTCTGGGACTTGACCCCATAACCTGTTTCTCCTGACGTTACCTGCAGCAGCGTACAGTTGAAACTTTATAAAGGGCTCTGCCCCGTGTGAGGTTGAACTCACGACCTTCAGATTATGAGACTGACGCGCTGCCTGCTGCGCTAACGAGGCCCGAACAAGCACCTCTCAAAGATCTAAACCCACTCAGCCTGTGTGTACCTTTCTTCATCAAACATTTCTTTTACGTTCTCGTGAACTCTGTAAGATTTTATTAATACATTTTACATTTTATATTACATCTGTAAATTCAGAGAAAGAAAAAGAGTGGGATTGAACAGATAAAGATTGATTTGATTTTTGCTCCATGAGGGTGTGGCTCTAAACACTGGCCATGTTTATTCTATTCAGACGTTTAACCAGAGTGCTGCCCAGAGCGAGAGAACTAAACCATCAGAGTTTGTAAAGAATTAAGCACAGTACAGTTCTGAATCTAGTCCACAGTAATGGATTTAGGGGCTTGTAGGCCGTGTGTTTAAAACAGCACTGACCCGTGTGAGGATTGAACTCACGACCTTCTGACTGTGTCATGTGCTTTGTTAGTACAGTTTCTTAACCTAAAGATTGTGAGTTTGATCCTCAAAACGAGCATTGAATAGTCACATGTTTCTTTCTGGTTCATCCAAGATTTAAGTCCAACATGAACCAAAGCAGAACATCTCAGACCCAGAACCGTTGAGCTCGTCTTGTGAGGCACTGAGTGTTTGTAAGACACAGCTCTCACTGGTTTGGTCACAAACACTGTTATTTGATTATTTCATTGTGTAATATTCAGTTCTAAAACTGCTCTGCCCCGTCATCTGTGGTTCACCAGCTTTACTTAGTCACTGACATATTATCTTCTTGTTGTCTGGGAATTGACCCCATAACCTGTTTCTCCTGACGTTACCTGCAGCAGCTCCGGCTGAACTTTATAAAAGGGTTCTGCCCCGTGTGAGGTTGAACTCACGACCTTCAGATTATGAGACTGACGCTGCCTGCTGCGCTAACGAGGCCTGAACAAACACCTTTCAAAGATCTAAACCCACTCAGCCTGTGTGTACCTTTCTCCATCAAACATTTCTTTTACGTTCTCATGAACTCTGAGAGATTTTATTAATACATTTTACATTTTATATTACATCTGTAAATTCAGAGAGAGAAAAAGAGTGGGATTGAACAGATAAAGTTTGATTTGATTTTTGCTCCATGAGGGTGTGGCTCTAAACACTGGCCATGTTTATTCTATTCAGACGTTTAACCAGAGTGCTGCCGAGAGCGAGAACTAAACCATCAGAGTTTGTAAAGAATTGGTCTTTTAAAAAAAATGGGATCCTTTACAGCTGATGTCTCAAATATATCAAAAAATGTGTAACTTTGAGTAAATTAAAAAAATGTCAGATAATTACACCCAGGTGGAAAAAGAAACATGAAAAACTGAAGGACTGTGTGTCAGCAACGACATCCACATTTCCACAAACAGCACGCCTGATGTTTTTCTTCTTTGACGTTCAAACTCTTTAGACGTTTCTATTCTTCTTGTGTGATGTGTGGGGACATGTTTTCAGAGTGTGTAGAGTAGGCTCTTGTCCGCGGCTCTAGTTTATTCTCCAGTCGGATGTTGAACTCATCTCTCAGGGTCTGTTTCAGCTGCTGCGTCGTCAGCGGTGATCCTCATGTCGAACACGTCCACTCCTTCGTCCGGACGGTACGTGACGTGGCTGTACGTCCGTCCGACCAGGGCCTTGAACCCCATCGGCGTTTGTAAAGAGCAGATGGATTTGTTGGTGAACAGCGACAAGGGTCCGTCTGAGTCTGTGAGACGCCTCAGAAATATCCCCGCTCCGAGGCTCCAGAGTGAAGCAGTACATGGGCTTGGGCCTCGCCGTGTTCACCAGACTCGGCGGACGGAGGACTTCAGGCTTCCTCCGGTTTTCTCCAGGATCCAGACCCCTTCTTTGTGGAAGAGTCTGAAAACACCGGCCGCCTGAATCTGGTCCTTCCTGAGCTCAGAGGCTCCACAGCTGATTATGAGATTGGCGCTGCCTGGGTATCAGAAGGTCACCAGTTTAGATCCCACACAGCCTCTGTTCGATTGTGGATGCTGAGTGGACATAGGCCTCTGAGCTGTTTTAAACCTCATTAGAGTTCCTGTCGGCTGTGGTTCACCAGCTTTACTCAGTCACTGACACATTATCTTCTTTTTGTCTGGGACTTGACCCCATAACCTGTTTCTCCTGACGTTACCTGCAGCAGCGTACAGCTGAAACTTTATAAAGGGTTCTGCCCCGTGTGAGGGTTGAACTCACGACCTTCAGATTATGAGACTGACGCTGCCTGCTGCGCTAACGAGGCCTGAACAAACACCTTGCAAAGATCTAAACCCACTCAGCCTGTGTGTACCTTTCTCCGTCAAACATTTCTTTTACGTTCTCATGAACTCTGAGAGATTTTATTAATACATTTTACATTTTATATTACATCTGTAAATTCAGAGAGAGAAAAAGAGTGGGATTGAACAGATAAAGTTTGATTTGATTTTTGCTCCATGAGGGTGTGGCTCTAAACACTGGCCATGTTTATTCTATTCAGACGTTTAACCAGAGTGCTGCCAGAGCGAGAGAACTAAACCATCAGAGTTTGTAAAGAATTGGTCTTTTAAAAAAATGGGATCCTTTACAGCTGATGTCTCAAATATATCAAAAATGTGTAACTTTGAGTAAATTAAAAAATGTCAGATAATTACACCCAGGTGGAAAAGAAACATGAAAAACTGAAGGACTGTGTGTCAGCAACGACATCCACATTTCCACAAACAGCACGTCTGATATTTTTCTTCTTTGACGTTCAAACTCTTTAGATGTTTCTATTCTTCTTGTGTGATGTGTGGGGACATGTTTTCAGAGTGTGTAGAGTAGGCTCTTGTCCGCCGGCTCTAGTTTATTCTCCAGTCGGATGTTGAACTCATCTCTCAGGGTCTGGTTCAGCTCGTCGTCGTCAGCGGTGATCCTCATGTCGAACACGTCCACTCCTTCGTCCGGACGGTACGTGACGTGGCTGTACGTCCGTCCGACCAGGGCCTCTAACCCCATCGGCGTTTGTAAAGAGCAGATGGATTTGTTGGTGAACAGCGACAAGGGATCCGTCTGGAGTCTGTGAGACGCCGGAGAAATATCCCCGCCTCCGAGGCTTCAGAGTGAAGCAGTACATGGGCTTCCGTGTTCACCAGACTCGACGGACGGAGGACTTCAGGCTTCCTCCCGGTTTTCTCCAGGATCCAGACCCCTTCTTTGTGGAAGAGTCTGAAAACACCGGCCGCCTGAATCTGGTCCTTCCCTGAGACGAGCTCAGAGGCTCCCACAGCTGATTATGAGATTGGCGCGCTGCCTGCTGCACTAACGAAGCATGACATGAGGTATCAGAAGGTCACCAGTTTAGATCCCACACAGCCTCTCTTCGATTGTGGATAAAAGCTGAGTGGACATAGGCCTCTGACGCGGGGCTGTTTTAAACCTCATTAGAGATACTGTCGGCTGTGGTTCACCAGCTTTACTCAGTCACTGACACATTATCTTCTTTTTGTCTGGGACTTGACCCCATAACCTGTTTCTCCTGACGTTACCTGCAGCAGCGTACAGTTGAAACTTTATAAAAGGGTTCTACCCCGTGTGAGGGTTGAACTCACGACCTTCAGATTATGAGACTGACGCGCTGCCTGCTGCGCTAACGAGGCCCGAACAAGCACCTCTCAAAGATCTAAACCTACTCAGCCTGTGTGTACCTTTCTTCATCAAACATTTCTTTTACGTTCTCGTGAACTCTGTAAGATTTTATTAATACATTTTACATTTTATATTACATCTGTAAATTCAGAGAAAGAAAAAGAGTGGGATTGAACAGATAAAGTTTGATTTGATTTTTGCTCCATGAGGGTGTGGCTCTAAACACTGGCCATGTTTATTCTATTCAGACGTTTAACCAGAGTGCTGCCGAGAGCGAGAGAACTAAACCATCAGAGTTTGTAAAGAATTAAGCACAGTACAGTTCTGAATCTAGTCCACAGTAATGGATTTAGGGGCTTGTAGGCCGTGTGTTTAAAACAGCACTGACCCGTGTGAGGATTGAACTCACGACCTTCTGACTGTGTCATGTGCTTTGTTAGTACAGTTTCTTAACCTAAAGGTTGTGAGTTTGATCCTCAAAACGAGCATTGAATAGTCACATGTTTCTGGTTCATCCAAGATTTAAGTCCAACATGAACCAAAGCAGAACATCTCAGACCCAGAACCGTTGAGCTCGTCTTGTGAGGCACTGAGTGTTTGTGGGACACAGCTCTCACTGGTTTGGTCACAAACACTGTTATTTGATTATTTCATTGTGTAATATTCAGTTCT
Organism: Perccottus glenii; assembly: GCA_024416835.2. Lineage (NCBI taxonomy): Eukaryota > Metazoa > Chordata > Actinopteri > Gobiiformes > Odontobutidae > Perccottus > Perccottus glenii. Next base: position 29,017,020 of record CM044559.2, read on the forward strand.
AAACCTGCTCTGCCCCGTCATCTGTGGTTCACCAGCTTTACTTAGTCACTGACATATTATCTTCTTGTTGTCTGGGAATTGACCCCATAACCTGTTTCTCCTGACGTTACCTGCAGCAGCGTACAGTTGAAACTTTATAAAAGGGCTCTGCCCCGTGTGAGGGTTGAACTCACGACCTTCAGATTATGAGACTGACGCGCTGCCTGCTGCGCTAACGAGGCCTGAACAAACACCTTTCAAAGATCTAAACCCACTCAGCCTGTGTGTACCTTTCTCCATCAAACATTTCTTTTACGTTCTCATGAACTCTGAGAGATTTTATTAATACATTTTACATTTTATATTACATCTGTAAATTCAGAGAGAGAAAAAGAGTGGGATTGAACAGATAAAGTTTGATTTGATTTTTGCTCCATGAGGGTGTGGCTCTAAACACTGGCCATGTTTATTCTATTCAGACGCGTTTAACCAGAGTGCTGCCGAGAGCGAGAGAACTAAACCATCAGAGTTTGTAAAGAATTGGTCTTTTAAAAAAAATGGGATCCTTTACAGCTGATGTCTCAAATATATCAAAAAATGTGTAACTTTGAGTAAATTAAAAAAATGTCAGATAATTACACCCAGGTGGAAAAAGAAACATGAAAAACTGAAGGACTGTGTGTCAGCAACGACATCCACATTTCCACAAACAGCACGTCTGATGTTTTTCTTCTTTGACGTTCAAACTCTTTAGATGTTTCTATTCTTCTTGTGTGATGTGTGGGGACATGTTTTCAGAGTGTGTAGAGTAGGCTCTTGTCCGCCGGCTCTAGTTTATTCTCCAGTCGGATGTTGAACTCATCTCTCAGGGTCTGGTTCAGCTCGTCGTCGTCAGCGGTGATCCTCATGTCGAACGCCCACTCCTTCGTCCGGACGGTACGTGACGTGGCTGTACGTCCGTCCGACCAGGGCCTTGAACCCCATCGGCGTTTGTAAAGAGCAGATGGATTTGTTGGTGAACAGCGACAAGGGGTCCGTCTGGAGTCTGTGAGACGCCGGAGAAATATCCCCCGCTCCGAGGCTCCAGAGTGAAGCAGTACATGGGCTTCATCCGCTTCGTGTTCACCAGACTCGACGGACGGAGGACTTCAGGCTTCCTCCCGGTTTTCTCCAGGATCCAGACCCCTTCTTTGTGGAAGAGTCTGAAAACACCGGCCGCCTGCATCTGGTCCTTCCCTGAGACGAGTCTCAGAGGCTCCCACAGCTGATTATGAGATTGGCGCGCTGCCTGCTGCACTAACGAGGCATGACATGAGGTATCAGAAGGTCACCAGTTTAGATCCCACACAGCCTCTGTTCGATTGTGGATAAAAGCTGAGTGGACATAGGCCTCTGACGCGGGGCTGTTTTAAACCTCCTTAGAGATCCTGTCGGCTGTGGTTCACCAGCTTTACTCAGTCACTGACACATTATCTTCTTTTTGTCTGGGACTTGACCCCATAACCTGTTTCTCCTGACGTTACCTGCAGCAGCGTACAGCTGAAACTTTATAAAAGGGTTCTACCCCGTGTGAGGGTTGAACTCACGACCTTCAGATTATGAGACTGACGCGCTGCCTGCTGCGCTAACGAGGCCCGAACAAGCACCTCTTAAAGATCTAAACCTACTCAGCCTGTGTGTACCTTTCTTCATCAAACATTTCTTTTACGTTCTCGTGAACTCTGTAAGATTTTATTAATACATTTTACATTTTATATTACATCTGTAAATTCAGAGAAAGAAAAAGAGTGGGATTGAACAGATAAAGATTGATTTGATTTTTGCTCCATGAGGGTGTGGCTCTAAACACTGGCCATGTTTATTCTATTCAGGACGTTTAACCAGAGTGCTGCCCAGAGTAGAGAACTAAACCATCAGAGTTTGTAAAGAATTAAGCACAGTACAGTTCTGAATCTAGTCCACAGTAATGGATTTAGGGGCTTGTAGGCCGTGTGTTAAAAAGAGCACTGACCTGTGTGAGGATTGAACTCACGACCTTCTGACTGTGTCATGTGCTTTGTTAGTACAGTTTCTTAACCTAAAGATTGTGAGTTTGATTAGATTAGCAGATTGGATTTGTTGTCATTACACAAGTACAGGGGTCCGTCTAGTTAGCATCTAACCAGAAGTGCAATAAGCAGTAAGTACAGAAATATCCCCGCTCAAGGTCTCCAGAGTGAAGCAGTACTATGGGCAGATAAGTATTATGGACATAATTCACCAGACTTAAATACTATAAGCATGATATACAGGTAGGTGTACTATGATCCAGACATACTATACAGTTTGATCCTCAAAAGAGTCTGAATAGTCACATGTTTCTGGTCATCCAAGATTCAGAGGCTCCCACAGCTGATTATGAGATTGGCGCGCTGCCTGCTGCACTAACGAGGCACTGAGTGTTTGTGGGACACATTGAACTCACGACCTTCAGATTATGAGACTGGCGCTGCCTGCTGCGCTAACGAGGCCTGAACAAACACCTTTGCAAAGATCTAAACCCACTCAGCCTGTGTGTACCTTTCTCCATCAAACATTTCTTTTATGTTCTCATGAACTCTGAGAGATTTTATTAATACATTTTACATTTTATATTACATCTGTAAATTCAGAGAGAGAAAAAGAGTGGGATTGAAAAGATAAAGTTTGATTTGATTTTTGCTCCATGAGGGTGTGGCTCTAAACACTGGCCATGTTTATTCTATTCAGACGTTTAACCAGAGTGCTGCCGAGAGCGAGAGAACTAAACCATCAGAGTTTGTAAAGAATTGGTCTTTTAAAAAAATGGGATCCTTTACAGCTGATGTCTCAAATATATCAAAAAATGTGTAACTTTGAGTAAATTAAAAAATGTCAGATAATTACACCCAGGTGGAAAAAGAAACATGAAAAACTGAAGGACTGTGTGTCAGCAACGACATCCACATTTCCACAAACAGCACGTCTGATATTTTTCTTCTTTGACGTTCAAACTCTTTAGATGTTTCTATTCTTCTTGTGTGATGTGTGGGGACATGTTTTCAGAGTGTGTAGAGTAGGCTCTTGTCCGCCGGCTCTAGTTTATTCTCCAGTCGGATGTTGAACTCATCTCTCAGGGTCTGTTTCAGCTCGTCGTCGTCAGCGGTGATCCTCATGTCGAACACGTCCACTCCTTCGTCCGGACGGTACGTGACGTGGCTGTACTTCCGTCCGACCAGGGTCTTGAACCCCATCGGCGTTTGTAAAGAGCAGATGGATTTGTTGGTGAACAGCGACAAGGGGTCCGTCTGGAGTCTGTGAGACGCCTCGGAGAAATATCCCCCGCTCCGAGGCTCCAGAGTGAAGCAGTACATGGGCTTCATCCGCTTCGTGTTCACCAGACTCGACGGACGGAGGACTTCAGGCTTCCTCCCGGTTTTCTCCAGGATCCAGACCCCTTCTTTGTGGAAGAGTCTGAAAACACCGGCCGCCTGAATCTGGTCCTTCCTGAGACGAGTCTCAGAGGCTCCACAGCTGATTATGAGATTGGCGCGCTGCCTGCTGCACTATCGAGGCATGACATGAGGTATCAGAAGGTCACCAGTTTAGATCCCACACAGCCTCTCTTCGATTGTGGATAAAAGCTGAGTGGACATAGGCCTCTGACGCGGGGCTGTTTTAAACCTCATTAGAGATCCTGTCGGCTGTGGTTCACCAGCTTTACTCAGTCACTGACACATTATCTTCTTTTTGTCTGGGACTTGACCCCATAACCTGTTTCTCCTGACGTTACCTGCAGCAGCGTACAGCTGAAACTTTATAAAAGGTTCTGCCCCGTGTGAGGGTTGAACTCACGACCTTCAGATTATGAGACTGACGCGCTGCCTGCTGCGCTAACGAGGCCCAAGAATCACCTCTTAAAGATCTAAACCCACTCAGCCTGTGTGTACCTTTCTTCATCAAACATTTCTTTTACGATCTCGTGAACTCTATAAGATTTTATTAATACATTTTACATTTTATATTACATGTGTAAATTCAGAGAAAGAAAAAGAGTGGGATTGAACAGATAAAGATTGATTTGATTTTTGCTCCATGAGGGTGTGGCTCTAAACACTGGCCATGTTTATTCTATTCAGACGTTTAACCAGAGTACTGCCCAGAGCGAGAGAACTAAACCATCAGAGTTTGTAAAGAATTAAGCACAGTACAGTTCTGAATCTAGTCCACAGTAATGGATTTAGGGGCTTGTAGGCCGTGTGTTTAAAACAGCACTGACCCGTGTGAGGATTGAACTCACGACCTTCTGACTGTGTCATGTGCTTTGTTAGTACAGTTTCTTAACCTAAAGATTGTGAGTTTGATCCTCAAAACGAGCATTGAATAGTCACATGTTTCTGGTTCATCCAAGATTTAAGTCCAACATGAACCAAAGCAGAACATCTCAGACCCAGAACCGTTGAGCTCGTCTTGTGAGGCACTGAGTGTTTGTGGGACACAGCTCTCACTGGTTTGGTCACAAACACTGTTATTTGATTATTTCATTGTGTAATATTCAGTTCTAAAACTGCTCTGCCCCGTCATCTGTGGTTCACCAGCTTTACTTAGTCACTGACATATTATCTTCTTGTTGTCTGGGAATTGACCCCATAACCTGTTTCTCCTGGACGTTACCTGCAGCAGCGTGCGGCTGAACTTTTATAAAAGGGCTCTGCCCCGTGTGAGGGTTGAACTCACGACCTTCAGATTATGAGACTGACGCGCTGCCTGCTGCGCTAACGAGGCCTGAACAAACACCTTTCAAAGATCTAAACCCACTCAGCCTGTGTGTACCTTTCTCCATCAAACATTTCTTTTACGTTCTCATGAACTCTGAGAGATTTTATTAATACATTTTACATTTATATTACATCTGTAAATTCAGAGAGAGAAAAAGAGTGGGATTGAACAGATAAAGTTTGTTTTGATTTTTGCTCCATGAGGGTGTGGCTCTAAACACTGGCCATGTTTATTGTATTCAGACGTTTAACCAGAGTGCTGCCGAGAGCGAGAGAACTAAACCATCAGAGTTTGTAAAGAATTGGTCTTTTAAAAAAAATGGGATCCTTTACAGCTGATGTCTCAAATATATCAAAAATGTGTAACTTTGAGTAAATTAAAAAAATGTCAGATAATTACACCCAGGTGGAAAAAGAAACATGAAAAACTGAAGGACTGTGTGTCAGCAACGACATCCACATTTCCACAAACAGCACGTCTCATGTTTTTCTTCTTTGACGTTCAAACTCTTTAGACGTTTCTATTCTTCTTGTGTGATGTGTGGGGACATGTTTTCAGAGTGTGTAGAGTAGGCTCTTGTCCGCCGGCTCTAGTTTATTCTCCAGTCGGATGTTGAACTCATCTCTCAGGGTCTGGTTTCAGCTCGTCGTCGTCAGCGGTGATCCTCATGTCGAACACGCCCACTTCCTTCGTCCGGACGATGCGTGGCGTGGCTGTCGTCCGTCCGACCAGGGCCTTGAACCCCATCGGCGTTTGTAAAGAGCAGATGGATTTGTTGGTGAACAGCGACAAGGGGTCCGTCTGAGTCTGTGAGACGCCTCGGAGAAATATCCCCGCTCCGAGGCTCCAGAGTGAAGCAGTACATGGGCTTCGCCGTGTTTCACCAGACTCGACGGACGGAGGACTTCAGGCTTCCTCCCGGTTTTCTCCAGGATCCAGACCCCTTCTTTGTGGAAGAGTCTGAAAACACCGGCCGCCTGAATCTGGTCCTTCCCTGAGACGAGCTCAGAGGCTCCACAGCTGATTATGAGATTGGCGCTGCCTGCTGCACTAACGAGGCATGGACATGAGGTATCAGAAGGTCACCAGTTTAGATCCCACACAGCCTCTGTTCGATTGTGGATAAAAGCTGAGTGGACATAGGCCTCTGACGCGGGGCTGTTTTAAACCTCATTAGAGATCCTGTCGGCTGTGGTTCACCAGCTTTACTCAGTCACTGACACATTATCTTCTTTTGTCTGGGACTTGACCCCATAACCTGTTTCTCCTGACGTTACCTGCAGCAGCGTACAGTTGAAACTTTATAAAAGGGTTCTACCCGTGTGAGGTTGAACTCACGACCTTCAGATTATGAGACTGACGCGCTGCCTGCTGCGCTAACGAGGCCCGAACAAGCACCTCTCAAAGATCTAAACCCACTCAGCCTGTGTGTACCTTTCTTCATCAAACATTTCTTTTACGTTCTCGTGAACTCTGTAAGATTTTATTAATACATTTTACATTTTATATTACATCTGTAAATTCAGAGAAAGAAAAAGAGTGGGATTGAACAGATAAAGATTGATTTGATTTTTGCTCCATGAGGGTGTGGCTCTAAACACTGGCCATGTTTATTCTATTCAGACGTTTAACCAGAGTGCTGCCCAGAGCGAGAGAACTAAACCATCAGAGTTTGTAAAGAATTAAGCACAGTACAGTTCTGAATCTAGTCCACAGTAATGGATTTAGGGGCTTGTAGGCCGTGTGTTTAAACAGCACTGACCCGTGTGAGGATTGAACTCACGACCTTCTGACTGTGTCATGTGCTTTGTTAGTACAGTTTCTTAACCTAAAGGTTGTGAGTTTGATCCTCAAAACGAGCATTGAATAGTCACATGTTTCTGGTTCATCCAAGATTTAAGTCCAACATGAACCAAAGCAGAACATCTCAGACCCAGAACCGTTGAGCTCGTCTTGTGAGGCACTGAGTGTTTGTGGGACACAGCTCTCACTGGTTTTGGTCACAAACACTGTTATTTGATTATTTCATTGTGTAATATTCAGTTCTAAACCTGCTCTGCCCCGTCATCTGTGGTTCACCAGCTTTACTTAGTCACTGACATATTATCTTCTTGTTGTCTGGGAATTGACCCCATAACCTGTTTCTCCTGACGTTACCTGCAGCAGCGTACGGCTGAACTTTTATAAAAGGGTTCTGCCCCGTGTGAGGGTTGAACTCACGACCTTCAGATTATGAGACTGACGCGCTGCCTGCTGCGCTAACGAGGCCTGAACAATCACCTTGCAAAGATCTAAACCCACTCAGCCTGTGTGTACCTTTCTCCATCAAACATTTCTTTTACGTTCTCATGAACTCTGAGAGATTTTATTAATACATTTTACATTTTATATTACATCTGTAAATTCAGAGAGAGAAAAAGAGTGGGATTGAACAGATAAAGTTTGATTTGATTTTTGCTCCATGAGGGTGTGGCTCTAAACACTGGCCATGTTTATTCTATTCAGACGTTTAACCAGAGTGCTGCAGAGAGCGAGAGAACTAAACCATCAGAGTTTGTAAAGAATTGGTCTTTTAAAAAAATGGGATCCTTTACAGCTGATGTCTCAAATATATCAAAAAATGTGTAACTTTGAGTAAATTAAAAAAATGTCAGATAATTACACCCAGGTGGAAAAAGAAACATGAAAAACTGAAGGACTGTGTGTCAGCAACAACATCCACATTTCCACAAACAGCACGTCTGATGTTTTTCTTCTTTGACGTTCAAACTCTTTAGACGTTTCTATTCTTCTTGTGTGATGTGTGGGGACATGTTTTCAGAGTGTGTAGAGTAGGCTCTTGTCCGCCGGCTCTAGTTTATTCTCCAGTCGGATGTTGAACTCATCTCTCAGGGTCTGTTTCAGCTCGTCGTCGTCAGCGGTGATCCTCATGTCGAACACGTCCACTCCTTCGTCCGGACGGTACGTGACGTGGCTGTACGTCCGTCCGACCAGGGCCTTGAACCCCATCGGCGTTTGTAAAGAGCAGATGGATTTGTTGGTGAACAGCGACAAGGGGTCCGTCTGGAGTCTGTGAGACGCCTCGGAGAAATATCCCCCGCTCCGAGGCTCCAGAGTGAAGCAGTACATGGGCTTCATCCGCTTCGTGTTTACCAGACTCGACGGACGGAGGACTTCAGGCTTCCTCCCGGTTTTCTCCAGGATCCAGACCCCTTCTTTGTGGAAGAGTCTGAAAACACCGGCCGCCTGAATCTGGTCCTTCCCTGAGACGAGCTCAGAGGCTCCCACAGCTGATTATGAGATTGGCGCGCTGCCTGCTGCACTAACGAGGCATGACATGAGGTATCAGAAGGTCACCAGTTTAGATCCCACATAGCCTCTGTTCGATTGTGGATAAAAGCTGAGTGGACATAGGCCTCTGACGCGGGGCTGTTTTAAATCTCATTAGAGATCCTGTCGGCTGTGGTTCACCAGCTTTACTCAGTCACTGACACATTATCTTCTTTTTGTCTGGGACTTGACCCCATAACCTGTTTCTCCTGACGTTACCTGCAGCAGCGTACAGTTGAAACTTTATAAAAGGGCTCTGCCCCGTGTGAGGGTTGAACTCACGACCTTCAGATTATGAGACTGACGCGCTGCCTGCTGCGCTAACGAGGCCCGAACAAGCACCTCTTAAAGATCTAAACCCACTCAGCCTGTGTGAACCTTTCTTCATCAAACATTTCTTTTACGTTCTCGTGAACTCTGTAAGATTTTATTAATACATTTTACATTTTATATTACATGTGTAAATTCAGAGAAAGAAAAAGAGTGGGATTGAACAGATAAAGATTGATTTGATTTTTGCTCCATGAGGGTGTGGCTCTAAACACTGGCCATGTTTATTCTATTCAGACGTTTAACCAGAGTGCTGCCGAGCGAGAGAACTAAACCATCAGAGTTTGTAAAGAATTAAGCACAGTACAGTTCTGAATCTAGTCCACAGTAATGGATTTAGGGGCTTGTAGGCCGTGTGTTTAAAACAGCACTGACCCGTGTGAGGATTGAACTCACGACCTTCTGACTGTGTCATGTGCTTTGTTAGTACAGTTTCTTAACCTAAAGGTTGTGAGTTTGATCCTCAAAACGAGCATTGAATAGTCACATGTTTCTGGTTCATCCAAGATTTAAGTCCAACATGAACCAAAGCAGAACATCTCAGAACCAGAACCGTTGAGCTCGTCTTGTGAGGCACTGAGTGTTTGTGGGACACAGCTCTCACTGGTTTGGTCACAAACACTGTTATTTGATTATTTCATTGTGTAATATTCAGTTCTAAACCTGCTCTGCCCCGTCATCTGTGGTTCACCAGCTTTACTTAGTCACTGACACATTATCTTCTTGTTGTCTGGGAATTGACCCCATAACCTGTTTCTCCTGACGTTACCTGCAGCAGCGTACGGCTGAACTTTTATAAAAAGGTTCTGCCCCGTGTGAGGGTTGAACTCACGACCTTCAGATTATGAGACTGACGCGCTGCCTGCTGCGCTAACGAGGCCTGAACAAACACCTTTCAAAGATCTAAACCCACTCAGCCTGTGTGTACCTTTCTCCATCAAACATTTCTTTTACGTTCTCATTAACTCTGTAAGATTTTATTAATACATTTTACATTTTATATTACATCTGTAAATTCAGAGAGAGAAAAAGAGTGGGATTGAAAAGATAAAGTTTGATTTGATTTTTGCTCCATGAGGGTGTGGCTCTAAACACTGGCCATGTTTATTCTATTCAGACGTTTAACCAGAATACTGCCGAGAGCGAGAGAACTAAACCATCAGAGTTTGTAAAGAATTGGTCTTTTAAAAAAAATGGGATCCTTTACAGCTGATGTCTCAAATATATCAAAAAATGTGTAACTTTGAGTAATTTAAAAAAATGTCAGATAATTACACCCAGGTGGAAAAAGAAACATGAAAAACTGAAGGACTGTGTGTCAGCAACGACATCCACATTTCCACAAACAGCACGTCTGATGTTTTTCTTCTTTGACGTTCAAACTCTTTAGACGTTTCTATTCTTCTTGTGTGATGTGTGGGGACATGTTTTCAGAGTGTGTAGAGTAGGCTCTTGTCCGCCGGCTCTAGTTTATTCTCCAGTCGGATGTTGAACTCATCTCTCAGGGTCTGGTTCAGCTCCTCGTCGTCGTCAGCGGTGATCCTCATGTCGAACACGTCCACTCCTTCGTCCGGACGGTACGTGACGTGGCTGTACGTCCGTCCGACCAGGGCCTTGAACCCCATCGGCGTTTGTAAAGAGCAGATGGATTTGTTGGTGAACAGCGACAAGGGGTCCGTCTGGAGTCTGTGAGACGCCTCGGAGAAATATCCCCCGCTCCGAGGCTCCAGAGTGAAGCAGTACATGGGCTTCGTCCGCTTCGTGTTCACCAGACTCGACGGACGGAGGACTTCAGGCTTCCTCCCGGTTTTCTCCAGGATCCAGACCCCTTCTTTGTGGAAGAGTCTGAAAACACCGGCCGCTTGAATCTGGTCCTTCCCTGAGACGAGCTCAGAGGCTCCCACAGCTGATTATGAGATTGGCGCGCTGCCTGCTGCACTAACGAAGCATGACATGAGGTATCAGAAGGTCACCAGTTTAGATCCCACACAGCCTCTCTTCGATTGTGGATAAAAGCTGAGTGGACATAGGCCTCTGACGCGGGGCTCTTTTAAACCTCATTAGAGATACTGTCGGCTGTGGTTCACCAGCTTTACTCAGTCACTGACACATTATCTTCTTTTTGTCTGGGACTTGACCCCATAACCTGTTTCTCCTGACGTTACCTGCAGCAGCGTACAGTTGAAACTTTATAAAAGGGCTCTGCCCCGTGTGAGGGTTGAACTCACGACCTTCAGATTATGAGACTGACGCGCTGCCTGCTGCGCTAACGAGGCCCGAACAAGCACCTCTCAAAGATCTAAACCCACTCAGCCTGTGTGTACCTTTCTTCATCAAACATTTCTTTTACGATCTCGTGAACTCTATAAGATTTTATTAATACATTTTACATTTTATATTACATCTGTAAATTCAGAGAAAGAAAAAGAGTGGGATTGAACAGATAAAGATTGATTTTTTTTTACTCCATGAGGGTGTGGCTCTAAACACTGGCCATGTTTATTCTATTCAGACATTTAACCAGAGTGCTGCCCAGAGCGAGAGAACTAAACCATCAGAAATTGTAAAGAATTAAGCACAGTACAGTTCTGAATCTAGTCCACAGTAATGGATTTAGGGACTTGTAGGCCGTGTGTTTAAAACAGCACTGACCCGTGTGAGGATTGAACTCACGACCTTCTGACTGTGTCATGTGCTTTGTTAGTACAGTTTCTTAACCTAAAGGTTGTGAGTTTGATCCTCAAAACGAGCATTGAATAGTCACATGTTTCTGGTTCATCCAAGATTTAAGTCCAACATGAACCAAAGCAGAACATCTCAGATCCAGAACCGTTGAGCTCGTCTTGTGAGGCACTGAGTGTTTGTGGGACACAGCTCTCACTGGTTTGGTCACAAACACTGTTATTTGATTATTTCATTGTGTAATATTCAGTTCTAAACCTGCTCTGCCCCGTCATCTGTGGTTCACCAGCTTTACTTAGTCACTGACACATTATCTTCTTGTTGTCTGGGAATTGACCCCATAACCTGTTTCTCCTGACGTTACCTGCAGCAGCGTACGGCTGAACTTTTATAAAAGGGCTCTGCCCCGTGTGAGGGTTGAACTCACGACCTTCAGATTATGAGACTGACGCGCTGCCTGCTGCGCTAACGAGGCCTGAACAAGCACCTCTTAAAGATCTAAACCCACTCAGCCTGTGTGTACCTTTCTCCATCAAACATTTCTTTTACGTTCTCGTGAACTCTGTAAGATTTTATTAATACATTTTACATTTTATATTACATCTGTAAATTCAGAGAAAGAAAAAGAGTGGGATTGAACAGATAAAGATTGATTTTTTTTTTTTTTTATTTATTTTATTTTACCTTTATTTAACCAGGAGGTCCCATTGAGATTCAGAATCTCTTTTACAAGAGAGACCTGGCCAAGGTAGCAGCCAAATCACAACAAATACATAAACACCAAAATTACATTTTCACAATAAAAGAAAATAATATATAAAACAAAATGAGACTCTTAAGAAAAACAAGAACATATCTCCATCACAACATTCTTTACAGTATTTTTAAAATCATTTATGGACAGAAGGATTTCTAGCTTTAGCTCTTTTTGTAGATTATTCCACCCCCAAGGTGCTAAGTAAGAAAAGGCAGTTTTTCCCAATTCGGTTGTAACTCTTGGCACATTAAAAAGCAACCACTTTGAAGAGCGTAGCTGATAGGTACCAGAGCAAACAGAGAGGAGGTTACAAAGATACAGTGGAAGTTTGCCAAGTATAGCTTTATAAATAAAGATATACCAGTGCTGTTGTCTGCAGAATTTTAAGTGATGTCCAACCAACTAAATCATAAAGAATGCAGTGATGGGTAAGGGACTTTGTATTTGTTATGAATCGTAGTGATGCATGATAAACTGAATCTACATGACGAGGATGGAAAATGCAGCATGCATATACAATATATCTCCATAGTCAATTACAGGCAGAAAAGTTGCTTCCACAGGTTTCTTTCTAGCACTAAAAGTAAAGCAAGATTTGTTTCTGTAATAAAAGCCGAGTTTGACTTTGAGTTTCTTAACTAAAGCTGTAATATGTGCATTAAAGGAAAGTTTATCATCTATCCATATTCCCAAGTACTTGTATGAAGACACTCTCTCAATTGATTTTCCATCTAATGACAAAATGCCACAATTGTCGAGTAGCTGTGCTCGAGCTTTTGAGAAGACCATAAACTTTGTTTTCTGTGTATTTAAAACCAATTTTAAACTCAATAATGTGTGTTGCAATGCCTGAAATGCAGCCTGAAGTTCCTGCACTGCTACTGAAATGGTGGAAGCCTGGGTATAAACCACTGTCTCATCAGCGTATAAATGTAATTTAGCTTGAACATCTCTATCCAAATCATTTATAAAAATTGAAAACAGAATGGGTCCTAAGATTGAACCTTGAGGGACACCTTTAGTTGTGTCAAGAAAATCTGATTTATAACCCTCAGCATAAACACATTGAGTACGATCTACCAAATAATTCTGGAACCATTCAAAAGCCTTCTCACTTAAACCAACTGAATGTAATTTGGTCAATAACAATCCATGATCAACCGAATCAAATGCCTTAGAAAGATCAACAAATAATGCAGCAGAATGTTGCTTCTTATCTAAGGCCCCAATAATGTCATTTGTCACTAATGTAGCAGCAGTGATAGTGCTATGGCCACTTCTGAACCCTGACTGAAAATTATTTAAAATATTTTTGTCAGTCAAATACTGTTTTAACTGTACATTCACAAATGATTCCAAGATCTTTGATAGCACAGAGAGTTTTGATATTGGACGGTAATTATTCAATTCTGATGGGTCTCCACCTTTATGTAAAGGGAGAACATAGGCTGCTTTCCAACTTTTAGGAATGGAATTAGAAAGAAGACTAAAATTAAAAATATGCGCTATGGGCTCAGCAATAATATCAGCTGCCAGTTTTAACAAAAACGGATCCAGATTATCTGTACCTGCTGACTTTTTGTGATCAATGTCTCTAAGGGCTTTATGAACTTCTGAAACAGAAATTGGTTTAAAATTAAACAATTCCCGATTTACATTTTCAGATGTTAACATGGCTGGACATGGGACAGATTTATTTACCGTTTGATTAAATATGAATCCAGCCTGAATAAAGTGTTTATTAAACTGATTGACTATGACTGCTTTATCTTTTATTTCTTCTGAATCAATAAGAATCTGATCAGGGAGGTTTGAGGTCACACATGCACCCGACAAAGATTTAATTGATTTCCAAAACTTTAAAGGATTGTTTAAATTTTCTGTGGTTGACTTCAAAAAATACTCAGATTTGGACGTTCTAATCATCAAAGTACACTTATTTCTTACAGTTCTAAATGCAGTCCAATCAGCAGAAAAATCTGAGAATCTGGCTTTTGCCCACATTTTATTTCTCAAACAGATCAGCTCTGATAGGCTGTCTGAAAACCACTGATTGTTCTTACCACTAATCCTAAACTTTTTTATTTTTGCTCCATGAGGGTGTGGCTCTAAACACTGGCCATGTTTATTCTATTCAGACGTTTAACCAGAGTGCTGCCCAGAGCGAGAGAACTAAACCATCAGAGTTTGTAAAGAATTAAGCACAGTACAGTTCTGAATCTAGTCCACAGTAATGGATTTAGGGGCTTGTAGGCCGTGTGTTTAAAACAGCACTGACACGTGTGAGGATTGAACTCACAACCTTCTGACTGTGTCTGGTGCTTTGTTAGTACAGTTTCTTAACCTAAAGGTTGTGAGTTTGATCCTCAAAACGAGCATTGAATAGTCACATGTTTCTGGTTCATCCAAGATTTAAGTCCAACATGAACCAAAGCAGAACATCTCAGACCCAGAACCGTTGAGCTCGTCTTGTGAGGCACTGAGTGTTTGTGGGACACAGCTCTCACTGGTTTGGTCACAAACACTGTTATTTGATTATTTCATTGTGTAATATTCAGTTCTTGAACTGCTCTGCCCCGTCATCTGTGGTTCACCAGCTTTACTCAGTCATTGACACATCTTCTTTTTGTCTGGGACTTGACCCCATAACCTGTTTCTCCTGACGTTACCTGCTGCAGCGTACAGCTGAACTTTTATAAAAGAGTTCTGCCCCGTGTGAGGGTTGAACTCACGACCTTCAGATTATGAGACTGACGCGCTGCCTGCTGCGCTAACGAGGCCTGAACAAACACCTTTCAAAGATCTAAACCCACTCAGCCTGTGTGTACCTTTCTCCATCAAACATTTCTTTTATGTTCTCGTGAACTCTGAGAGATTTTATTAATACATTTTACATTTTATATTACATCTGTAAATTCAGAGAGAGAAAAAGAGTGGGATTGAACAGATAAAGTTTGATTTGATTTTTGCTCCATGAGGGTGTGGCTCTAAACACTGGCCATGTTTATTCTATTCAGACGTTTAACCAGAGTGCTGCCGAGAGCGAGAGAACTAAACCATCAGAGTTTGTAAAGAATTGGACTTTTTAAAAAAATGGGATCCTTTACAGCTGATGTCTCAAATATATCAAAAAATGTGTAACTTTGAGTAAATTCAAAAAATGTCAGATAATTACACCCAGGTGGAAAAAGAAACATGAAAAACTGAAGGACTGTGTGTCAGCAACAACATCCACATTTCCACAAACAGCACGTCTGATGTTTTTCTTCTTTGACGTTCAAACTCTTTAGACGTTTCTATTCTTCTTGTGTGATGTGTGGGGACATGTTTTCAGAGTGTGTAGAGTAGGCTCTTGTCCGCCGGCTCTAGTTTATTCTCCAGTCGGATGTTGAACTCGTCTCTCAGGATCTGTTTCAGCTCGTCGTCGTCAGCGGTGATCCTCATGTCGAACACGTCCACTCCTTCGTCCGGACGGTACGTGACGTGGCTGTACGTCCGTCCGACCAGGGCCTTGAACCCCGTCGGCGTTTGTAAAGAGCAGATGGATTTGTTGGTGAACAGCGACAAGGGGTCCGTCTGGAGTCTGTGAGACGCCTCGGAGAAATATCCCCCGCTCCGAGGCTCCAGAGTGAAGCAGTACATGGGCTTCGTCCGCTTCGTGTTCACCAGACTCGATGGACGGAGGACTTCAGGCTTCCTTCCGGTTTTCTCCAGGATCCAGACCCCTTCTTTGTGGAAGAGTCTGAAAACACCGGCCGCCTGAATCTGGTCCTTCCCTGAGACGAGCTCCAGAGGCTCCCACAGCTGTTTGGACACTCCGAAGCTCACGTCTGCGATATACTCTCTCCCTTCTACCACCACCCTATGGATGAGGTGATTGTCGAAGGGGCTGAAGTCCTCCAGGCTGTTGCTGAAGACTCTGGAGCCCAGCATCGTGGGGTCGTAGCCCAGTTCTCGCAGAACCCAGCCGAACAGCAGGTTATTCTCAAAGCACCAGCCCCCGCGGCTACGGTTCACAATCTTATCGAAGATTAGCTCCAGGTCCATGTGGACTTTTTCTCCACAGTGAATGCTGAGGTTTTCAAAGGGAACAGACATCACGTGGAGTTTATGGATCAGCTTCAGGGTCGACAAGTCTGGTTCCACAAATGAGCTGTGATCGAAACCAATCCTTTTGAAGTACTTTGTCAAATCCATCTGAGCTGAAAAATATAATCAAATTATTAGCCATTCCCAAAGTCAAGAGTGTTCTCAGGCAAAGCACTTTACAGGGGGCACATTGGTTTTAGATTAGATTAGATTCAACTTTATTGTCATTACACAAGTACTGGTACAAGGCAACGAAATGCAGTTTAGGTCTAACCAGAAGTGCAATAAGCAGTAAGTACAGAATATACAAGGTCTATAATATGTACAATAACTATACCGATAAGTATTATGGACATAATTGACAGATTTTAAATACTATAAGCATGATATACAGGTAGGTGTACTATGAACATACTATACAGATGGATTATGTAAAAGTGTATGTACACTATAGGCAGAACTATGAACATAATTTACACTAGTGCAATGGACAGTACAGTGCAAAGAAAATATTACAGTGTGCAAATGGATGTAGTGGAAGTAATAACAAGTTTACTGTTTGCTTGTTGTAAATAATAAATAAATCAGTCAGACGCAGTGGTGATGTGGGGGAGGAGTCTGTGTGTGTGGTGGTGTCAGAGGGCAGAGTTCAGTAAGGAGACAGCTGTAGGGAAAAAGCTGTTCCTGAATCTTGTGGTCCTTGTCCGGAGGCTCCTGAAGCGCCTCCCGGAGGGCAAGAGGTTAAACAGTCCATGGTCTGGGTGAGAGGAGTCCTTAAGAATGTTGCGAGCTCGACGTAGACAGCGTTTCCTCTGGATGTCCTCAATAGCAGGAAGTGGTGTCCCTGTGATGCGCTGGGCAGTTTTCACCACCCTCTGCAGTGCTTTGCGGTCAGCCACTGAGCAGTTTCCATACCAGACTGTGATGCAACTGGTCAGGATGCTCTCGATCGCACACCGGTAGAAGTTCACCAGGATGGCTGAAGACAGCTGGTTCTTCTTCAGTGTCCTGAGGAAGAAGAGGCGCTGGTGAGCCTTCTTGACCAGGCTGGAGGTGTTTGTGGTCCAGGACAGTTCCTCCGAGATGGTGATTCCCAGGAACTTGAAGCTGGAGACACGTTCAACAACCATACCATTAATGTGGATGGGATCATACGTGCCTCCTTTTTTCTTCCTAAAGTCCACAATGAGCTCCTTTGTCTTAGTGGTGTTAAGGAGCAGGTTATTGTCAGCGCACCATGTGGCCAGGTGCTGTATCTCTTCCCTGTAGGCAGTCTCATCGTTGTCTGTGATGAGGCCAATCGTGGTGTCGTCTGCAAACTTAATGATGGAGTTGGATCCATGCACAGGCTTGCAGTCGTAGGTGTAAAGGGAGTAAAGGAATGGGCTCAGCACACAGCCCTGTGGTACGCCAGTGTTGAGTGTGATGGTGGTGGAGTGGGTGTTGCCTGACCGAACATGCTGAGGCCTGTTGGTCAGAAAGTCCATAATCCAGTTGCAGAGGGAGGTGTTAATGTCCAGGTCTCCAAGATTTGTGGTCAGCTTGGAGGGAATGACGGTGTTAAATGCTGAACTGAAGTCAACAAACAACATCCTAACATATGTGTTGTTATTGTCCAAGTGTGTGAGTGCAGAGTGCAGCACTGTGCATACTGCATCCTTTGTGCTCCTATTTCTGCAGTAGGTAAATTGGTGTGGGTCCAGTGTGGGTGGGAGGCAGTCTTTGAGGTGTGCTAGGACCAGTCGCTCAAGCACTTCATAATGATGGGAGTGAGTGCTACGGGCGATAGTCATTCAGGCACATTGGGGAGGAGTTTTTGGTACTGGCACAATGGATGTGGACTTAAAACATGTTGGGACAGTTGCTTGGGTGAGGGACAGGTTGAAAATGTCTGTGAAGACCCCTGCAAGCTGCTCAGCACATGCCCTAAGCACGCGTCCAAGAATGCCGTCCGGGCCTGCAGCCTTGCGTGCGTTGATCCGGCTCAGTGCAGTGTGGACATCTGTGGAGGTGAGTTTGAGAGGTTGGTGGTCTGCTGAGGGTGAGATTTTGGTGGCCATCTCCTTGCTGTCGCTGTTGAAGCGAGCATAAAAGTCATTTAGCCTGCTCAGGAAGGAGACGTCCGTGACCGTTGGAGTGGAGTTGCCTGACTTGTAGTCACTGATGACCTGGATGCCCTGCCACATGCGTCGGGGGTCAGAGTTAGAAAGATGTTCCTCTACCTTCAGCTTGTAGCGGTACTTGGCCTTTTTGATGCCCCTTTTCAGGTTAGCCCTGGATTTACTGTAGGCCTGAGCGTCATCTGACCTGAAGGCAGCGTTGCGGGCTTTCAGCAGAAGTCGCACCTCCTTGTTCATCCATGGCTTCTGATTGGGGTATGTTATTATCTGTTTTTCTGTTGTAACACTGTCAATGGTGAAGTTGATGTGATCCAGTACAGAGGAGGTGTAGATATCAATGTCCGTGTGAGAGCCACAGGCAGCCTGAGAAGCAAACATACTCCAGTCAGTGTGTTGAAACCTGTCCTGAAGTAAAGAGTCTGCTCCAGTTGGCCACACTTTGATGGTCTTCACTGATGGCTTCACACGATTGATGAGGGGTGAATACTTTGGGGTGAGAAACAAAGAAAGGTGATCAGACTGTCCGAGGTGGGGGAGGGGGGTCGCGATGTAAGCTCCATTAATGTTTGTGTATACATGATCCAAAGTTTTGTCTCCTCTGGTGTGGCAGGAAACATGCTGGTGGAATTTGATGAATGCAACACAACTGCACAATAAAACTGTGAAAACCTTAAAGTGGAGGAAGTGTCAGATACAGTGTGTATTCAGCTGCTTTTCTTCTGTTGATGTGCACTTTATTATTTATTACTTATTTTTGTCACTACTTTTTCTTCTTGTAATCCTCCTGGCTTTAGTGTTTTATTGTATTTGTCCGATTTGTTTCATTTATGAATCTGCTTGTACTGCTTTTAAAAGACAACAGCTTGATTTGTTCATAATTATGAACAAAAAAGAACAGAACAGATGATGTAGAAGCTTCTGTTTTAAAGTCTAATCAATTCTGAATTCTTTGCTTTAAAAACCATCTTCATGAGAAAACTCTGATCTTTAACGTAAATATAATGTAATGTAATGTGACTATTTGTGGACTCACATTTAACTTCAATAATCCAAGGTTCATTTTAATTAAAGCACCAGGCTTTTGTCCATAATGTCCTTGAATGTCCCTCGTCAGCAGCAGGACAGGGTCAGGACACTCTGTTTGTTTAAGTGAGACTTTTCAGGCCGTACATACTCACAGAGAAAAGACAAAACTCACACGAGAAGGTTAATGTTTCATAAATACCCTATAGTTGTAAAACGTTATGTCACATGTTCTGGTGCCCGTCCCTGAAACTCAAACCAGAGTTTTGTAAAAGAGAAGTTTGTCTTGTTTCATGTCAAGAATGAAAAAACAATTATTACTTGATGGTTTTCAGGTTTCATATTTAAAGAGTAAAAGGTTCTGCTCATGCTCAGTCTGTGGGCACCTCTTTACCGGATCTGTTTCCTTTACAAACTCGAACAGAGCGAAACTAAACTAAACTCTGTTCTGTGAAGCTCCCTGGGAACATTTGTAAATGAAATGTAAAGGCTACATACCTAAAGAGAGCTGCTCCGGAGAGCTCTGGAACCGCTGTGAAAAAACCAAAACCAAAACTGAGTCTTCTTCCTGTTCACAGCGGTGTGTGGTGGGGGTTCACCACCAGAGGGAGCTGTGTTTCCTCTCCCACTGTTCATGGAAGGGCTTTCTTCAGTTTAGAATAATGAACAGAACAGTAAGAATCATCAAACAACTGCAGTTTATCTGAAAACCATTTAAGGACCATCACTCAGAGCTGGAGTCATGTGACCTCTGCTTTAACGAGCCATCACTCAGGTCACATGACACGTCAGAGGCAGATGATGAAAGAACAAAAACCCACTGAGGCTCAGAGCTGGTCAAAACTCTCTTTTCACTGGGTTTAACCTCGTCTCTTCAAACGAACCGAGAACAAGTCCCAGTTCTTGATACTTTTTGTTTTTGAAAAAGTAAGTCTTTCAACAATCAGACCAAAAAAAGAAAGAAAGAAGCAGTTCTTTTTAGTCCCAGCTTCAAAGATCAGGTCCGGGTAAAGTCCAGTTCTTTTGAAACCAGTGTCTGTTAGTCCTCAGTGAAACCTCTCCTGAACCGAACCCTGTTACAGGACTAACCCAGGTCTAAACCAGGTCTAACCCAGTTTCACAGAGAAACCCCAGAGAAAGGCCCAGACCAGTCTCTGTCTCTGGAGCTGACCTCAGACACTCACCGAGGAACAGCTGATACAGAAAGTGAACGGTTTCATTCTGTAATTCCGCCACCAGAGGGCGCCCCGGACCACGTTTCATTCCAAACCCTTCAAACTAAACCCTCGCCTCTTTATGGGCTTCCTGCGGCTGTTCTTCCCCCGGCCTCCTCCAGATGGCGCTTCTCTGTCTCACAGTGACTCAGCACAAAGCCTCTTTTAGCTCCTGCTCCTCTTGTTTTTCTCCAGATTTAGAAACAGAGTGTCCTTCAGACTTTGGGCTATTTTTAACTCAAACACTCAGATCTCAAACAAAAGCCTCTCTAAGCAACAGACTGACTCCAAACCTGTTGTTTTCACTAAACCTGACACTTTGGATCCATTTTTACTGATCTTGGAGTTATTTGGTTCCCTATAAAGCTTTACATTTCCATAAAAACGTTGCAAAACTAAGCATTTTACAGTTATAGCGGTTACATTGGGTCTATTTTCAGTCTATTTTCATAAAGGCAACAATTTCCAGAGTTTATGGGCTTAGATACAATTCCAATCAGTTATATATTGAATATATTGAATAGATATAGGAATAAAATCAAACATATCAAGGCCCTATCACAAGAAAATATTGCAAAATGTATCTAAAGAATGAAATAAAGCCTAAATATATTTTTATTGCATGAATGTACAACATGTCCTAAAGTAAATGTAATAATATTGTATAAGTATAAAAAGCTTAATATGTTGTTAATAAATAATTAGTTGAGCTCTAGGAGCTTTTATTTTGAAAAAGTCATGCGCAGAGGCTCATTAATGAAGTCATGTGACCTGCAGTTTCACTGAAATCTGAAAAAGACTTGTCCCGACTTGTGCCAATCACTCATCATTAGCACTTCATCAGCTGCCTCTGATCACGTGACCTGAGGGTTAATGATATAAATGAATGATAATTATAACTTTTAAAAGGTTATGCTGTTATTATCACTAAAGTATAAACTTATAAAAACATAAACCTTTAAAATAGTATGTTTAAATGCATACAATAAACACATTATAGTTACATAATGAGCTTTTATTGTCTCTAGAAGCTTTTATTTTGAAAACGTCATGCACTAATTACTCATTGTGACAGACCTGAGTGTATTTTAATCAAAATGAAACGGTCTTGTTCAGATCCACAGGACGTCATCTGAGTTTTTCATGTGAACACTTTCTCGTGATAAAAAAAAGCACATTCTTTTTCTTGTTCTTTTCCTCGTGTTTCATTTCACAACGAGGCATGAGGCCGTCAGCTGCTGCACTTCTGCAAAAAGGATGACTTTTGGATTTCTTTTTTGTTTAAGCTGTTGGTTCTTGATAAATGTATTTTCATTAAAAATCCTTTTGAACGATGAGCTGCAGATGTAGATACAACGTGTTCAAATGCAGCTCTGATGAAACTTCCTCCAAAGATTCAACAGAACTCATTTACATTTGCATTAATCTGACTAAAATCACAAAACTACATCAGCTTTTTGCACTAAACTCATGTTTGTGGCATTTATTTCAGTCTAACAGTCGTTTATTTGACACACAGGGTTGTCCTCTCATGAAGTTAGAAGCCTTTTACATAGTTTTATTTTTTTATAAAACGAGTGCAGATAAGTGTAATGTAAGTATTTTATTCATATTTTTAAATCCATAATTAATAACCATCTGAAGTAAAGCCGTCTTTGTGAAATCTGCGCAGTGTGTTCAGTGTGTTCCAGTAAAAACAAACTTTTCGAGAGAAACTGGAGAAGGGGGGGGATTCTCCGAAACTCCGTCCCACGTGGGGCTCTCCCTTCTTTGGACTCAGTCTCGACCAATCACCGCCGCCCGGAGCTCGGAGCCAATGGGGAAGCAGCTGATGGGGCGTGATGACGTGTGTGGGTCGGATGGAATAAAAGCAGCGTGTCAGCAGAGTCCAGGTTAGTCCAGGTTAGTCCAGCTCAGATCCCTGCTTCTTCTGCTCTTCACACGTTTGTGCTCAACACGGACCTAACGCACGTTTATCACGGATTACTTGTTTTTGAATTCTCTGGATTATTTCTGCACGTTTTACGGATAACTTCACTCTTTTGGGGGAAATATTTCACTCATCTTCAACATGACTCTGGAAGAAGTAGTTGGATCTAGCAGCACTGAAAAGAAGTAAGTTTAACGGCGCTACGTGCGACGTCAGCGACTGATCTTTAACGTGCAACTGCAAAACGGCGTTTTCACTCTTTATGTTGCACAAAACCCTTAAGCTAATGCACTCAAAGTCTGCCAAGAGAATGTCATGACTAGAGTCTTTAGTGCAAGAAAACTAAGCTTAAAAACCGTCACGAGACGAGCTTTATGCAACACAACGCACTTTAGAATCGGACGCATAGTCTGCGTCTGTGGAGCAGAAAACCCCTGCGTGTCTTACACCAAAGCTTTATTTAGTGTCCTAGGTCTAATGTGTGTGTGTTTGTGTGTGTTTTCAGGATGGAAACCGTCAGCTCCGCGCTGGAGTCGCTGCTGGTCGCGGCTCAGGGCCAGGACTGTCTCACTGTTGGAGTCTACGAGTCAGCCAAGCTCATGAATGTGTGAGTACTATTCTACTTTCACCCTCCACAACCCTATTGGACCCTTCGAAAACCTTTACCATGCACACTAGACTTAAAACATAGTCCGTATTACTCTGCGCTGCGCATGTGCAGCAGTGACGTCTCAGTCATGTTGCATAAGAACAGAAGACTAAAGGGCTTTTGTATGTCTTTATTGATTCTTTAACAGGAATATATATCATAATGCCACTAGTGTTTGACAGTTATTATATCTGTGAGGTGCAGATTTAAATATGACTACATCAGTTCAAAGACTTAATCTATTAACTGTAAAAGTAGCACTGTTTATCAAAGACTGGAGCCTGACAGTGTTGTCCCACAGTAACAAACTGCATTTAAACATGTTTTAATGCAAAAGCTGTAAATGAATGGTTATTAGTTGGCATCATTCGAGATAAATAAGACTCGATTACTCACTGCTTTAGTTTCTGAATCACAAAACAAGGCTTAAAATAGTGAAAGCGAGAGTAGTTTTAAAAATATGCTGACAATGCAAAATGTCACACCCTGAAGCTAAACGACTCAGTGTTTATTAGAACCCACTTATTGTAGCTCTTCTTCCTTATTCTAAAACTGCTTCATAGCCTTAATGTTAAACTATTTATTTCATATTTTAGTGTTTGATTTTAACTTCTCTCGTTCTTGTTTCCTGCAGCGATCCCGACAGTGTTGTGCTCTGTGTCTTGGCCACAGACGAGGAGGACCTGGACGACATCGCTCTCCAGATCCACTTCAAGCTGCTGCAGGCCTTTTGCTGCGACAACGACATAAACATCCTCCGAGTCTCGGGCCTGAGGCGTCTGGCCCAGGTGCTCGAAGAAGAAACGAAAGACGACAACGGAAACGAGCCGCGGGACCTGCACTGCATCCTGGTCACGGTACGTCACGACCGACCGACGCTTAGTTCTGAGGGAAAAAAAGCTTTGACTACCATTAGGGCAGATGTTAGCAAAAGGTTGTTTCTGGAGTTGGCAGAAAGAGTGGCTAAAAAGCTGGCGCTAGAATAAAATTATTGTTATCCGGATTGCGAACAAAATTGCATTTACAGGCTTTTAATAGTTTAAAGAAATCAATTTGTGGATGTTAGCAACAGGAAATGGGCTATTAATGCTAGCACAAGACTAGACGGCAAGATTAGCATTTAGCTTTAGTAGAAGGTTTTAATTGTCTGGCTTAGTTTAATCATGACTTCTAATCAGATTTTAAAATTTAAAACTAAATATGAATTATCCAAAGTCTAACCGGTGTCTTTTCCTCTTGTTTTCCAACAGAACCCTCCGATCGAGCCTTTAAAGTGCCAGGCTCTCCAGGACGTCAGCAGCTTCTGTAAAGAGAGCCGCTGCCAAAACCAGTGGGTCCCCGCTCTGGAGCTGCAGGCCCGCTGAGCCCTCCACGCAAAAACTAATCAGTCGGAACGCGACGAGAAATCGGTTGATAAAAGAAAAACGCCTTCCCGACCTTTTTGGGTGAAAAGAGGCGGAGCTTAACGGCGTTTAACGGAAAGAGAACCGGCACTGATGGGAAGCCTGGGTTTTCTCTCACAAAGAAGACGGTTTTCTTCCGCTCCCCATGAAACGGGCCGGCTTCGGAGAGGTCACATGACTAAGTGACACAACGAGCCAATCAGAAGACAGGGCTTTGTAAGAACTGTAGAAAATGGGAAACAACACGGATAAAGAGACATTGTTGTTTAAATGGTTTTATTGCAACAATGGGACACTAGCAATACTGTACTAAGTGTTACGTGATGACATCATAATGGAACTAAACCAGGGATTATGTTGCATTGTAGTTTTTGTAATGAAACGGTCAAAAGTTAGACTATTTATCGAAACGAGAGGTAATATATGAGACGATCTTAAAGGTACAGCACAAAAATGATTTTAAAGAAAGTGAAAGTGAGCTGTTCTGAGCACAAGTGTAATGATGCGATCAAATGACACAGAGGTAATATATTGTAAATGAATTCTCGTGTAATGACTTACTGTGCAATAAATTATTGAATGAAATGAAGTTTTTCAGTGTTGCGTGCTTGTTTTAGTCATAATTAGAGACAATGCTGACGCATTATTAAAAGTAACTGGTACAGACCTGGTCCTGGTTTAGACCTGGTCCTGGTTCAGACCTGGTCCTGGTTTAGACCTGGTCCTGGTTTAGACCTGGTCCTGGTTTAGACCTGGTCCTGGTTCAGACCTGGTCCTGGTTTAGACCTGGTTCAGACCTGGTCCTGGTTCAGACCTGGTCCTGGTTCAGACCTGGTCTTGGTTTAGACCTGGTCCTGGTTCAGACCTGGTCCTGGTTTAGACCTGGTCCTGGTTCAGACCTGGTCTAAATCCCAATACTTTTCTAACCACTGTTCCATCACCTTTTGAGCTTGACGCCATTGTGATTTTTTGATTTTGTCAATGGTTCCTTTTCTTTTAAAGATAAGGACTTAGGAGCCATCTTTTTAAAGTATTTGGGTTCAGTCCTGGTCCAGAACTGGTTCTAGGTCAGGTTTAACCAGGGCTTAACTTGTGAACGGAACACCTCCTAAATTGGGACCTGGACCTGTTTGACTGGATCCATCAGTTTCAGTTTCTTAAATGTTCCTTGGTTTTAAACATTGTTACCTCTGATTTAAAACTTAGGAGTTTGTTCAAATAAAAGGCTATAATGCAGTCTTCAAAACAACTTACTTTACATATCCATTATTCATTCACTCCACAGTCACTCACTGGTGGTGACTGACAGAGACGCTTCTAAGGACTCTGACCATCACCGAACATTCACACTTTCATCACCAGAGCCACAGACACTGGAGGAAAGAAGGGTTAAGTGTCTTGCCCAAAGACACAACGGCAGCAGGAACTGTGGAGAGAGTGGGAATCGAACATATGTTTACCTTGCTCTCTGAGCTCTGTGTTCCTGCAGCTTTACAAACTAAGCTCTGAGTTTAACCCAAACATCTGTTGACTCACTAATACAAGGCCCGCCGAGCATTTACAAAGTTCTTATTGATAATTAAACACTGCATATACTTTTTCCTTTTCCTTCAATATTCTGCAGTGATCTGTTGATAACAACCTTTCCTAGAGTTATTATCTTTACTCTCGGCGAGAGATAGTTTTCACTGGTTTTAGAATGTGGTGTTGAATGTTGAATGGTGTTGAATTTACACTGTTTGTTGCACATATTGTTTAGTCGACAGTTCAAACTTTAAGGGAAAATAAAAAGTGTTTTTATTGATCAGAAGTGAGTTCCCTGTGTTGGCCTTCCACCAGAGTCCCACCAGAGTCCCACCAGAGTCCCACCAGAGTCCCACCAGAGTCCCACCAGAGTCCCACCAGAGTCCCACCAGAGTCCCACCAGAGTCCCACCAGAGTCCCACCAGAGTCCCATGTTCAAATGTGGCCCTTGAGGAAAAATAATTGCCCCCTTGCACTAATATAAGAATAAATAGAAACTGCACTTTTTCTAACCTTCCCTTAAATATTTTATTTTTCCAACTAATATAATACACAATAATCTATAAGACCAGAAATAAAATATATAAGAAAAAATATACTTTATATATATGTTTTTTTAAATAAATAAGAGTCTATTGTCCAATCAACAGACTGCAATGTTCACCTGTAGACTCTGGACCCTCACTTTGAAATAGAAACTCACCCGTTCTGTCCCGCTCCAGTGGAAAGGTTAAAGCTCACGAGGATTTAAAAGAGCTCTGCCCCGTGTGAGGATCGAACTCACGACCTTCAGATTATGAGACTGACACGCTGCCTGCTGCGCTAACGAGGCACGTGGGAGATTCCATTGTGGCTAAAAGCTGAGTGGACACGAGCCTCTGAGGCGTTGAGTGGTGCAGATCTTCACCCAGTCATCGTTAGTGACTCAAACAGCAGCAGAAGAAGAGGCTGTGAGACTCTGAGGGCTTCTGAAGCTCTGAGAGACTCGGAGGGTTTCTGAAGCTCTGAGAGGCTCGGAGGGTTTCTGAAGCTCTGAGAGGCTCGGAGGGTTTCTGAAGCTCTGAGAGGCTCGGAGGGTTTCTGAAGCTCTGAGAGGCTCGGAGGGTTTCTGAAGCTCTGAGAGGCTCTGAGGGTTTCTGAAGCTCTGAGAGACTCGGAGGGTTTCTGAAGCTCTGAGAGGCTCTGAGGGTTTCTGAAGCTCTGAGAGACTCGGAGGGTTTCTGAAGCTCTGAGAGACTCGGAGGGTTTCTGAAGCTCTGAGAGACTCGGAGGGTTTCTGAAGCTCTGAGAGACTCTGAGGGTCTCTGAAGCTCTGAGAGACTCTGAGGGTTTCTGAAGCTCTGAGAGACCACTGCCTTTGAACGAGCCCCGTCTGAGTCACAGGGTTTAAAGGCTTCATTTACAAAAACAGAATCCACTTTTGAGGGAAATATAACTGAGATAAAGCCTGTAGATGTGAGAAGAGCTGATGGAGGTGTTTCTGTTGGAGGCTCTGAGTCTCGTGTTTTTTTAAATGTTACCATTGATTTTGGATATTTTTGTAGCGTTACATCATTTTTACATAACAGCAGCAGTTATGGACTAAACCAGGACTAAACCAGGTCTAAACCAGGTCTAAACCAGGTCTAAACCAGGACTAAACCAGGACTAAACCAGGACTAAACCAGGTCTAAACCAGGACTAAACCAGGTCACTTTTATGATGTTGTTTCTGCAGCGTCTGATTGGCTGCTGTGAGCTGTCAATCAGGCAGGAGTTAATATTAAATATATATTTAAGAAGTTACTCCAAAACAAAGTCATCTCTCTCGTTCTCAAAACAACCCTCCGTCGGACGACAAGACGGAGTCTTAAACAGGACCTGACCTCATCAGGATCTGTTTTTCTCTTTAAGTTTTACGAGCCTCACAACACTCTTTAGGAGTTCCCCCTGCATCAGTGAAAACCCCAGCTTCAGCTGCATTTGAGCAGGACACATTCTGTTCTCTGTGGCTTTGGAAAAGGTCAAGGCTGGAAAAATAACAGAATAAAACTGAAAAATAAGGATTTGTGGAAGTCTGGGATAAGGTTCTGAGGCTCTATGTTTTGGAAAATGACAGAAAACTCCCTAAAGCGGTATTTGTTTGGTCTGTGGAGTCTAATATTAGCTCAGTATTTTCTTTAAAAGTCCCTAGTTTGATGAAAAAAAAGGAAACACTGACAACAAGAAAAGACATGTCGTCCTTTTCTGTCTCTGTTTATTTAAAAATCTCTGCTAACGTTTCCGATTTGAATCTCATAAAATAAATCACTCACTCTGCTGTTCACATGATCACTTGGATAATCTGATTACTCCAGTGATCAGATAATGACTGAACACCAGCTCAAGCTTCGAAAGGCTGCATCTGACTCTGGACTTTTTGGAGTTGAACGTCTAATGGTGCTTTTTTAAACCTGTTGTGTTAAATATAGGTTTGTTTGTGTCTGACAGTGTTATACTGAAGGAAATTTGGGAACTTTGGGCTAAATTCAAACCCGTCTTTCGTCCCGAGCTCAGTTTTTTCCTCTTATTTCCATCTGATCCTTAAATATCCCTCGTTCTTTTATTTTTACTCCGACTAAACCCGGCTCATGTGTCACTAACTGTCACCATCGCCTCTTCATCTATTCTCGTCTATGCTGGCGTCTCCACGGAAACCACACACCGTAGCATCGCCGTGGAAACGCCAGCCTCCGGCGCTGACCGGTGAGAGGACGGGACCGTGGGAGTGGAGCTGACGTCGGAGGAGATCCTGCCCCACGTCACAGACCTTTTATGGACAGAACTGAAACGATGTGAGTCACAGAGCGAGGAAGAGGAGGAGGAAGAGGGAGGAATGTGGAGGTCGGGAAACACAAGAGCAATGGTGATGAAGAGAATATAAACAATTGAAATAGGGTTTTATTGTTAAAGATTATTAAAAAGCATGGACTGTCCCACGGTTAGACGAGGACATGTTGAGTCGAAGGCTGCGTTTACGCTCTTGTTTTTGTGATAAAAGTGTTTGTTCTCAGAGTCAGTGTGGTACGGCTCTGGCTTCATGAATTTAAACTTTGTATTTATCGTCACAAGCAGGACCTGAACATTATAGGAACCTGCACAGGTCAGCTTGGCTAAAACCAAACTGGACAAAACAGCTGTAAAACTTCAGAGACACTTCATCAAAGTCTGCAAAAGAACAATTTAATTTATTTTTTTAGTTAAAACTGTTTACACTAGCTTTGGAATAAAACACGCGGAGAATGTAGAGGTTCTTTTCAAATCTGTTTCCCCCTCAGTGTGAGACATAGAACAGGTCTAAACCAGGTCTAGAACAGGTCTAGAACAGGTCTAAAATACGGTCTAGAACAGAACTAGAACAGGACTAGAACATGTCTAGAACAGGACTGGAACAGGACTAAACCAGGTCTAGAACAGGTCTAGAACAGGTCTAGAACAAGACTAGAACAGGTCTAGAACAGGTCTAGAACAGAACTAGAACAGGACTAGAACATGTCTAGAACAGGTCTAGAACAGGACTAAACCAGGTCTAGAACAGGACTAGAACAGGACTAGAACAGAACTAGAACAGGACTAGAACAGGTCTAGAACAAGACTAGAACAGGTCTAGAACAGGTCTAGAACAGAACTAGAACAGGACTAGAACATGTCTAGAAAAGGTCTAGAACAGGACTAAACCAGGTCTAGAACAGGACTAGAACAGGACTAGAACAGAACTAGAACAGGACTAGAACAGGTCTAGAACAAGACTAGAACAGGTCTAGAACAGGACTAGAACAGGTCTAGAACAAGACTAGAACAGGTCTAGAACAGGTCTAGAACAGGACTAAACCAGGTCTAGAACAGGACTAGAACAGGACTAGAACAGAACTAGAACAGGACTAGAACAGGACTAGAACAGGTCTAGAACAGGTCTAAACCAGGTCTAGAACAGAACTAGAACAGGACTAGAACATGTCTAGAAAAGGTCTAGAACAGGACTAAACCAGGTCTAGAACAGGACTAGAACAGGACTAGAACAGAACTAGAACAGGACTAGAACAGGTCTAAAATACGGTCTAGAACAGGTCTAGAACAGGACTAGAACAGGACTAGAACAAGACTAGAACAGGTCTAAACCAGGTCTAAACCAGGACTAAACCAGATCAAAACCAGGACTAAACCAGGTCTAAACCAGGTCTAGAACAGGTCTAGAACAGGACTAGAACAGGTCTAGAACTGGTCTAAACCAGGTCTAAACCAGGACTAAACCAGATCAAAACCAGGACTAAACCAGGTCTAAACCAGGTCTAAACCAGGTCTGAGGACGTCTGAGGGGGACAGAGTCAGGGACAGATTTAGCTCCAGTCGGATGAAAATAAACTCAGAGATGTTTTTGGACAGACTCAGACTCAGAAGTTTAGACCTGGACTACGTCAGGACTTTGTGGTTCATCAGGGCTTTATCTGAACTGAGCTGTAGATTTAAAGTGGTCTTAACAGGGTTTAGAAGTGGACTAAAGCAGGGCTAAACCAGGACTAGACAGGACCTGAAACTATGACTAATACAGGACTGGACCAGGACTACCAGGCCAGGACCAGGACAGGACCAGGACAGGACCAGGACTGGGCCAGGACTGGACCAGGACTGGACCAGGACCAGGACTGGACCAGGACAGGACCAGGACTGGACCAGGACCAGGACTGGACCAGGACTGGACCAGGACAGAACCAGGACAGGACCAGGACTGGGCCAGGACTGGACCAGGACCAGGACAGGACCAGGACAGGACCAGGACTGGGCCAGGACTGGACCAGGACTGGACCAGGACCAGGACAGGACCAGGACTGGGCCAGGACTGGACCAGGACAGGACCAGGACAGGACCAGGACAGGACCAGGACTGGGCCAGGACTGGACCAGGACAGGACCAGGACAGGACCAGGACTGGACCAGGACAGGACCAGGACTGGACCAGGACTGGACCAGGACTGGGCCAGGACTGGACTAGGACAGAACCAGGACAGGACCAGGACAGAACCAGGACTGGACCAGGACTGGGCCAGGACAGGACCAGGACCAGGACTGGGCCAGGACTGGACCAGGACTGGACTAGGACAGGACCAGGACAGGACTAGGACAGAACCAGGACAGGCCCAGGACTGGACCAGGACAGGACCAGGACAGGACCAGGACAGAACCAGGACAGGACCAGGACCAGGACAGGACCAGGACTGGGCCAGGACTGGACCAGGACAGGACCAGGACAGGACCAGGACTGGACCAGGACAGGACCAGGACTGGACCAGGACTGGGCCAGGACTGGACCAGGACAGGACCAGGACAGGACCAGGACAGGACCAGGACTGGGCCAGGACTGGACCAGGACAGGACCAGGACAGGGACCAGGACAGACCAGGACAGAACCAGGACAGGACCAGGACAGAACCAGGACTGGACCAGGACTGGGCCAGGACAGGACCAGGACCAGGACTGGGCCAGGACTGGACCAGGACTGGACTAGGACAGGACCAGGACAGGACCAGGACAGAACCAGGACCAGGACTGGACCAGGACAGGACCGGGACAGGACTAGGACAGGACCAGGACAGGACTAGGACAGAACCAGGACAGGCCCAGGACTGGACCAGGACAGGACCAGGACAGGACCAGGACAGAACCAGGACAGGACCAGGACAGAACCAGGACCAGGACTGGACCAGGACTGGACCAGGACTGGGCCAGGACAGGACCAGGACAGGACCAGGACAGAACCAGGACCGGACCAGGACTGGACCAGGACCAGGACTGGACCAGGACTGGGCCAGGACTGGACTAGGACAGGACCAGGACAGGACCAGGACAGAACCAGGACCGGACCAGGACTGGACCAGGACCAGGACTGGACCAGGACAGGACCGGGACAGGACCAGGACTGGACCAGGACTGGGCCAGGACAGGACCAGGACAGGACCAGGACAGGACCAGGACTAGACCAGGACTGGACTAGGACAGGACCAGGACAGGACCAGGACTGGACCAGGACAGGACCAGGACAGGACCAGGACTGGGCCAGGACTGGACCAGGACTGGACCAGGACTGGACCAGGACAGAACCAGGACTGGGCCAGGACTGGACCAGGACTGGACTAGGACAGGACCAGGACAGGACCAGGACAGGACCAGGACTGGACCAGGACTGGACCAGGACAGAACCAGGACTGGGCCAGGACTGGACCAGGACTGGACCAGGACTAGACCAGGACTGGACTAGGACAGGACCAGGACAGGACCAGGACTGGACCAGGACAGGACCAGGACAGGACCAGGACTGGGCCAGGACTGGACCAGGACCAAACTGGGCTTAAACTCTTTCATTAAAAAGTCCTGTACCAAGACCAGAGCAGACCTAACCCAAGACTAAATCAGGACTAAACCCTGATCTAAGGTTCATCTTGGGCCAAAGTAGGACTCTTTCTAAATCCAGGATTAAATCAGGGTCAAACCAAAACTAGACTCTTTTAGAAACGTAATAAAAAGACTAACATTTCTATGTTTTTTTCATTTTGTTCAAAAGTAATTATAATTGAGTCTCACAGAAGCTCCTTGAATCTGGCTCCTTGTGTAATTTGTAAATGTTTTCTATTATTTAACGTCTGTAAAATTAAAGAGATATTAAATATTTGTACCAGAAAAAGGCTGGAGATGTGGTTTTTGTAGTTTTTGTTCACTTTTCTACAGGGTTAGGGACTACAAGAGAAGGTTATGGGACCAGTTCCCTCCTGGGGGGGTTTGTGTAAGAGTTCAGGTTTTATTGGACTCTGTGGTCTCTGAGTCTGAACGAGGGGGTCTGTGTGGTTTGGGCGGGGCTCCTCTACAGCCGTGTGTTCTGAGGTTTTAGGGGGTCTTAAAGCAGAGGGCGGGGGTCCCAGGCTGTGGTCTCAGGAGGTTTTGGGGGGTCCTGGTGCAGAGGGCTGTAATTATCTCTGCTCTGATTGGTCAAAGAGAAGATTCAGCTTTAATTCGTTGGTTTGAAGCTGATGTTTATCTCTAAACCACGACAAGTTAATGCAACTCAAAAAACTGATTATATCAACTATTTTAGAAACTTTTCATTTAAAGAAACACTGCTTCTTTAAATAGACTTTACTGACTTTTAACATTACGTTATTTTAACCTTAATTAATTTATCAAAAGGAATCTTAAAATCTTTAACACAGGTATTTTTATTACATTTATAATATAAAAAAAAAATAAAAGATGCTGTAAACTCGTTTAAACCCTGATTCTTTAAAAATCAGTTTAAATAAAGACATGTCTCTTTTTGTTTATTATAAGGTCCATAAAAAGCCCAATATTCCAATAAAGTCTGTTGGGTTCAGTTGGTCTGCTCTCAGGTCAAACGGCCTCTGGTCACGTGACCCCCTCCTCCACTGCTGATTGGTCCAGCGTGAGCCTCATTTGCATCTTCACAAACAACACTAGACTGTTAGCCCCGGGGCATTGTGGGTCAAAGACAAGGACAGTGTCTGATTTGAATAAAAGAGAAAAGAAAGATGAAGGTTTGATCTGAACAAACACTGAGCACAACTTCAACAAACTTTAACAAACAAACTTTAACAAACAGAAAAGAATTAACCAAGCCATTCTCTTTAAAGGAGATGTACTGAGTTGGATAAAATCATAATAATCATCTTAATAAAAGTTCCAATACCCTTTACATTGTTGTTGTTGTTTCAAAAAGAATCTCAAGCAATTAAAAAAATTGAATACATTTTTATAAAACCCTTGCCTTGAACTGGAATTAAAGGAAACAGAAGCAAATGGAATCAAAGACTAATAAACTGGATCCAGTTGTTGCATAGCTTTTATTCTGTCTTTCTTTGGAACCATTAATATTGTCAGAATGTTCTATTATAGAACAGTATTTACTGTTGAAGACACACACTGGATTTATAAAAGACTAACTAGAACTTAATTCAACCAGGACTTAACTTGTCAGTCCTGTTCTTCAAATAACAACCTGAACCAAATAAAACCAAAACAAATCAAACAAAAGCAAAATAAAATAAAATAAAAAAGACTTCCTCAGTGGCTCACCTGGTGGAGCACATATCATTTACTCAGGAGACCTGGGTTCCATTGCCGGCTCATTTGTTTGGTGGTGGGACCCTTATTTCAGACGCCCGAAAAAAATCTTTTAAAAAATTAAAATAATTTAACCTTTAACCTGGCTCTGGCCTGCTTTAGGTCATTTTTACAACAGGGTTGGTGTTGTTTATTCTTACGTGTTGCTCTAAAAGGTGCAGCTGCAGCTCAGTGTTACAGGAACTCAATGACATATTTGCTGTTTTGCTGGTAAAGCATAAATGGGACACGAAATGTTTCATTGAAATATATCCAGTTCAGAGTTTGAGTTGAAGGCATTTACAGTGATGAGCAGCAGGTTTCTTCAGAACAACTCTGTGTGTTTCATAAATCCGGGTGTGGACATGTGTCTCTGTCTCTGTGTCTCTGTCTCTCTGTGTCTCTGCGTCTTTGTCTCTGTGTGTCTGTGTCTCTGCGTCTCTGCGTCTTTGTCTCTGTGTCTCTGTCTCTGTGTCTCTGTGTCTCTGTCTCTGTGTCTCTGTGTCTCTGTGTCTCTCTGTCTCTGTGTCTGTGTCTCTGCGTCTCTGCGTCTTTGTCTCTGTGTCTCTGTCTCTGTGTCTCTGTCTCTGTGTCTCTGTGTCTCTCTGTCTCTGTCTCTGTGTCTCTGTCTCTGTGTCTCTGTCTCTGTGTCTCTGTGTCTCTCTGTCTCTGTCTCTGTGTCTCTGTGTCTTTGTCTCTGTGTCTCTGTCTCTGTAAACACTCTCTGCTGCAGCCTGTAATGTGAACATGTTTTAATGCGACATATAACACGGACATAACTCAAACTCAGGATTATTTTATTCTGGGATGAACCATGTGTAACAAAGAACAGCACTTTAAAGTGAGACCTGGTCCAACTGGAGACTCTGGTGGAAGCAGTGGAGACACACAACAGGACAGATACTGAACAACATGGACCATCCCCTGCACTGGGCTTTTGAACAACAAAGATCAGCCAGTGTTTGTCTGAGATTTTAAAATTTAAAGAGACCTAACAACTTGTGGATAATAAAGTTAGATTTAATTTCTCCAAAGTGTGCCACAAAGCCGGACCTGCGGTGGACCTCAGGCTTGAACTTTGGGGCCTTTTGGTGATGGCACCTGCACCGTACTGTCCCAGTTTAAACAAAGCCTTAGTAACTGGAGCCACAGCCAAAGTGGTAGAGTTCAGTCATTTGGGGTTTATTCTAACTCTTTTAACGCCTCTAAACGTCCTCAAACCGAACCACTTCACAGGAAACGTGGCTTTAAATCAGGCTTTATTGATTTAATGCCTGATTTAAAGCCACAGAAGTAACCATCTTTCCTTCAAGCTTCATCATTGGAATTGGATTAGAAGATAACACACAATAAAGAGCCTTTGTTCCTGGTTCAACATCGATGAAAGGCATGTCTATAAAACTTCAGATTTCTTTGTCGCTGCTTTTACACGCCTCTTAAAGTCTCTAACCACCCTTTAAAGACCTGTGACCGCATCAGAAAACCTTTGAACAAGAAGAGGAAGAGGAGGAGGAGGAGGCACATGTAGTGGTCGGACCCCACCACAATAAAAGCCCTCAACCGCCTCTCTTCATCAGGTGATTCACAGCTGTCATTAAACTCCAAAACGACTCTGAGTGAGTGTGAGCTGCAGCAGAGGAAGTGTTCCGACTCAGAAGGACTGACAGGAAAAGGACTGGATTTACTGAAGACTGGGTTTGATCTGCTGAAACCTGGAGGCTCTTCAAAGTCTGAGGTTTGGAAGTTAAAACAAGAACAGGCTCTGATTAGG
The DNA here is from genome assembly GCA_024416835.2 of Perccottus glenii. Taxonomy (NCBI): domain Eukaryota; kingdom Metazoa; phylum Chordata; class Actinopteri; order Gobiiformes; family Odontobutidae; genus Perccottus; species Perccottus glenii. Next base: position 29,052,719 of record CM044559.2, read on the forward strand.
TCTGGGTTTGGTTCAGTCCTGGTTTAGTCCTGATCTGGTCTTGGTTTAGACTTGATTTCTTTTTGGTTTAGGGCAGACATAGATTTAGGCTGGTTTAGTCTTAGTTTAGCTCAGATTTAGACTCATTTTAGACCGAGATAAGGAGCAGAAGTTGACCAAACACCTCCATGAGTCTGGACCTGGTCTGAGTCTGGACCTGGTCTGAGTCTGGACCTGGTCTGAGTCTGGACCTGGTCTAAGTCTGGACCTGGTCTCACACAGACCCGGTTGAACAGAACAAGACGCTGCAGAAGCTCAGTGACTAATCCACACGAGTCCAAACAGGCTGCTGTTCTAACCTCTGTGTGTTTGGCTCTAAACGTGTGTGTTCTTTTTCTGCCGCTTCATAAAACCGTCCTGAAGCGTGACTCAGGGGGGCCTCGCTCCTCATTAAGTTCTAAACAGCGTCTGTGTAACTTCCACTGGGAGCAACAAACAGTACAGTCATCGAATAAAGATTAAAGCCTGCAGGTCTCTGGTGCGAGCCTGGAGTCACACTCATGAAAGACAGACGTCTTTAAAAGTGAAAGCATTATGTGACCAATGCTAAAAATAACAGTTGTATGACACATTGTTCAATAAGTGTGGAGTTAAAGTGCTCAAGGACAACATTAGTTCACAACACTGGAGCAGAAAAGTTCATCTAACTTTTGTTCCATAAAAATCCATGAATAGACAATCTTTAGCATCGATAACCCTTGAAGATGGTATCAACAGCCGTGAGTCACGTCAGACGATAATAACGGCTCTGACTCAGACAGAACCATGACTCTCTCAGTTTGTCTCGAAAGACACGCCGAGTTGCTCTGATTCAACGCCCCTCAGGGGTTTTTTTTCTCTCACTTTAACACAATCACAGAGTCAACAGCTCCTGAAGCATCATGGGAAACAGATCTGAGGAAGAAGGGTTTAATTTCACCAAACGACTCATGAGTGAGAGCGACGCAATGACAGAGAAAGTTTCAAACAGATTAAAGACACATTAGGAGTGTTTCTGTCGTCATCCTCGCTTTGTTTAGGACTTTATTTACAGTGAAAAGGATCAGGACAGCATTTAGATGAATATTTTGATGAATTTATTGAAAACTGTCCAACTTATTTTGACATTTTATGAGTGAAAAAATAAACGAGTCAGTCCAGGTTTGGTTTGAAGAATAAATTCCGTAGATGAACGTTTTAATATTTGAACTGTTTATTTTTAAATCATGTAGAATTGATTTATTGAGTGAGTGTTTTATGTTTCATTCTTTCTTTAATCTTTTGAAGCTGTAACAGAATGAATGTCCATCCTTTTGAGGATTAATAAACTTATATTTTATTTGTTATTTATTTTTTTTGTTGTTGTTTACGTCCTTCAGTCTCAAGCGCTCAGGTGGAATTAAAGAGATTATGTTGGTGTCACAATCTATAAATGATAATCAGGCAGAATTTCTGATATTTTAAAAGAGTAAACATTTAAACACAGGAGTCAACGCCAGAAAAATAGTTCCATTAACTTCTTTTACAGACACAGAGTTAAATGATATTGTCAGAAAATCAAATAAAAAAACAATACTAGCTTTAGAAGGGTTTGTAAAATGTAAAGTCAATGAGCTAACACGCTGCTGAACGTTTTGTCCCTTTAAGATAATCAGCCTTTTATTTTTCTCATTAAAGTAATAACTGTTGGTGTTGGTGTCGGCAAAATGAGGCTGTTCATTAAAATCAGGCTAAACTCTTAATAAACAGTGTAGACAGTGGAAACAGGTCTAAACCAGGACTAAACCAGGACTAAACCAGGTCTAAACCAGGACTAAACCAGGTCTAAACCAGGACTAAACCAGGTCTAAACCAGGACTAAAGCAGGACTAAACTAGGTCTAAACCAGGACTAAACCAGGACTAAACCAGGTCTAAACCAGGTCTAAACCAGGACTAAACCAGGTCTAAACCAGGTCTAAACCAGGACTAACCCAGGTCTAAACCAGGACTAACCCAGGTCTACAGGAGACAGTTAAGTAACAGAGTAAACAGTAGTTAAAATCCTCTCTGGACTCTCCGTCTGAGTGCTCTTCCGGTCTGACTCCGTTTCAGTCTGACTCGGGGTTTCCTTCATTAACTCAGAGTGTTGTTTTGTTCAGATCATTACTTTGTCTCAGAGTCAGACTAAATAAAACTCTCCAGTTTCTCGAGGCTTGGATTAGTTCCCTTTTTGGGTCGTGACCATTTACAAGAAACACAGTGCATTTAAATAAAGAGAGGTTTGAGGAAGTAATTTAGGAAGATTTCTGCAGGAAGTTTTTTGAATAAAACAAGAAAAAAAAAAAAGAAACAGAACTTAAACAGGACGCAACTAAAGCAGACCCAAGATGAAGCCAGGACTTAACAAGACTATATCATGTAAAAAACAGGACTAAACTCTCAGAGCTGACAGGTATTTTTCTTTGGTTAAAGGTGAAAGTTAAGTGTTTGATTTAATCTGAGGACTGACAGGTATCCAGGTGAGAGCTCTGGTGGGATTTGCAGTTGGCCCTGATCTTTTTTGTCAAAAGCAGGTTTTTCAGAGCAATTTTTCCATTTATGCAAATACATTTCTTTGCAGAACCTGAACAGACTGGTTCTCGAGTCACATTTGCGTCTCATTTGCATAAATCCACAGCTGCATTCCCCACATTCCCCCAGGGCTTTCTTCACTCAGGGACAGTCCTTGTTTTGCAAACATGTTCAAAGTCCAAAGATACATGCATACAGCCCTCTGCTTTCATAATAACATGTGTTTATCTGTCCTGTGACCGCAGTCCAGGTCAGGACTTCTCTTATTGTGAGGAAGTCACTAATGAAAAACAAGAAAGACACATATGTACTTGCACTTGGTCATGTCTTACATAACAATAGTCCAACATCTTTCTTCTGGGAATATTATGTTTATCACAAGCTTTATTTAAGAAAGCAATCATGTTTTGTTATTCAAAGCCAACACTGATGGGACCAAAAGACAAGGGGTGATCAAAGTGGTACTGGTCTACTCAGACCTCAATCCCATAACACCTAAAAACCTACATCATTCCTTAAATGTGTTTAGCTATTACTAACAATGTCTTAATTTACAAAATATTCCCCTCTAATCAACTTTTTAAAGCTTCTTCTGACTCATATCTGTCACAGGAAACAGGGACATAAAAAAGGAGTCGATGTAAAAGTGAAACCCAGTCTGGTCTTTTGCATAGTCTGTGGACAGGTTTAGTGGAAGTGGGAAGACCTTTGAGTAACTTTGAAAATGCAGCCACTGTGTAGTCCGCTTCTGACTCAGGCCTGCAGCGTTCGTCTGAGGCTGGAGCGTTCGTCTGAGGCTGGAGCGTTCGTCTGAGGCTGCAGCGTTCGTCTGAGGCCGCAGCGTTCGTCTGAGGCCGCAGCGTTCGTCTGAGGCCGCAGCGCGTCTGAGGCCGCAGGCGTTTCTGAGGCCGCAGCGTTCGTCTGAAGCCGCAGCGTTCGTCTGAGGCCGCAGCGTTCGTCTGAAGCCGCAGCGTTCGTCTGAGGCCGCAGCAGCGTTCGCCTGAGGCCGCAGCGCGTTCATCTGGGGCTGGAGCGCGTTCGCCTGAGGCCGCAGCGCGTTTGTCTGGGGCTGCAGCGTTCGTCTGAGGCCGCAGCGTTCGTCTGAGGCCGCAGCGTTCGTCTGAGGCCGCAGCGTTCGTCTGAGGCCGCAGCGTTCGTCTGAAGCCGCAGCGTTCGTCTGAGGCCGCAGCATTCGTCTGAAGCCGCAGCGTTCATCTGGGGCTGGAGCGTTCGTCTGAGGCCGCAGCGTTTGTCTGGGGCTGCAGCGTTCGTCTGAGGCCGCAGCGTTCGTCTGAGGCCGCAGCGTTCGTCTGAGGCCGCAGCGTTCGTCTGAGGCCGCAGCGTTTGTCTGGGGCTGGAACGTTCGTCTGAGGCCGCAGCGTTCGTCTGAGGCCGCAGCGTTTGTCTGGGGCTGGAACGTTCGTCTGAGGCCGCAGCGTTCGTCTGGGGCTGCAGCATTCGTCTGAGGCCGCAGCGTTCGTCTGGGGCTGCAGCATTCGTCTGAGGCTGCAGCATTCGTCTGAGGCTGCAGCATTCGTCTGAGGCTGCAGCGTTCGTCTGAGGCCGCAGCGTTTGTCTGGGGCTGCATTCGTCTGGGGCTGGAGTGTTTGTCTGGAGTTGGAGCATTCGTCTGAGGCTGGAGCGTTTAATTGGGGCTGCAGCGTTCGTCTGAGGCTGGAGTGTTTGTTTGGAGGTTTGTGGAAGGAGGAATAACAGTTGGAAACTAAGCACAGCTCACTCTCACAGACTTTGGAGCAGTTTTGAGACAAAAGCGAGGCTGCAGTGACCACACTCGAGACATTTTTAGACGGTGAGGCTTTATCTGGGAACAGTTTCTGCTCCATTGGAAACACCAAAGGCAGTGGAAACACAGACATTTAGGGGCTTCACAACAGGAATAGAATCAGACGTGGAACTCTCTACACTGTCTCTACAATCTAATGTGATAATAGTAGGTCTGCGTCTGAAACGTGGATGTTCCAAACCGTCAATGTAGTTGAATTTAGGACCACTGATTGTCCAAACTCTTTTTGTTTCACAGCTCATTTGTTCATGCTGATATTGTCAAAAGACTAGCATCTCTTGAGTTTACAGAGCGGGAGTCTCATGCATCAATAGTTCCTTTATCAATGCTTTAGACACCTGTTTCTCCTGAAGCACTCTCAGATTACTTTTGTGTGTTTTTAATGTTTTATGAATGACTATCTTTGTCTAAAACGTGATATTTTTCCTCAGAGCTTTGACCTTTTTTTATTTCTTTTCTGTGCTTTATTGACCCAGCTCCAGCCCAACACAGCTGTAAACATGCAACAGTATCTCATCTGAGAACCACATAATCCTTCAAGACAGATTAGGGTTGGACTCAGACATTTACACTTAACTGTAACCTCGGCATTTGAGTCATTTAAGAACAAGCTTTTATTTCAACTCGGGATAAACACAGTGTAAACAGACTTCAGTAAGACCTGTGCTTCTCGGTTCAGACCAGACTCTCTTCAGTCTTTCCCGTCTGGTTTCACACAAGTTTTCCATAAAAGGCGTGTGTTTTGAGTCAGCAGAGTGCCCGCAGAGAGCCCTCAGAGCGGTGTCTGAGGTGTGAGTGTCCCGCCAAGAGAGCTTTCCTGAAGGTTTCCTGGACAAAGACGAGGAGGAGGAAGTGTGGGACATTCCTAAGAAGTGAGGCGCTGCATCGGAACGTCAGGAATGTGACAGCGCTCGACCAAACAGGAATCAGACTCATACAGGAAACAGGGATTGGAGCTATTTATGAATGAATGTAATGTCCCACACCTCACTGACAAGTTAGTCCTGCTTCAGTCTTGATTTAATCCCAGGTTTAGTTTTGTTTAAGTCCTGTTTTTCTTGAAGTTTGAGTCTCTGTTTAGTCCTGAGCCTTAGTTTTAGGTCCAGGTTTAGTCCTAATCTCCACAAAGCCCTGTTCAGACCCACTCCAGACCAGACTAAACCAGACCAAACTCTGAGCTGGAATGTCTAACCTCTGTCTGGTCTCTCTCTCTAACGGTCTGAACACAGTCTGCAGGAATCTGCAAACCTCAGACTTACAGACAAACAGACCGTCTGTCGTGCACTGCTGCTCAGTCGCTGTCTCTGTCCCGCCCCAGACCAGACCCAGACCAGACTATAACCTGAACTCTCAGACCCAGACTATTACTGACTCATCCTGTAAAAGAAGAGTTGGTGTAATTTTACAGATGAGGCTGGAAAGGCAGTTTATGTTATTTCTGCAGACCTCGGCATTGGAAGTCTAGCAGTCTTAGCAGAGACTTTCCTGTCCCCAGACACTTTCTCCAGCTCTCCCGAGGGGAATACCAGTGTGTCAAGACCAGCCCAGCCAGGGTCTTGTAGTCTCCAGGTCTGACCCTGATGGTGTCAATGCAAAACTGTAAGATTGTATAAAACAAGGAGGATGAACCTGTTGCAACAGTAAATATTGTATAGTAGTAGTTATTGTGCAGAACACATGAGTGAGAGAACTGTAGCTACGACAGTTCAAACAGTTAATACCAGTCAGTGCAGGTCACACCTGACTACAGTCCTTGTGTGTGACTAATACAACTGCAAGAAGTATATCTAGTGCAAAAAAGGCCAGGACTAACAGCAGTTAATTAACAGTTCAAAGAGTGCAAAGAAACCATTAATGTGAACAGTTTGAGTTAAAAGAAAAATCATTAAAACAACAGACAGCAGTAAACCAGGTCTAAACCAGGTCTAAACCAGGACTAAACCAGGACTAAACCAGGTCTAAACCAGTACTAAACCAGGTCTAAACCAGGTCCAAACCAGGACTAAACCAGGACTAAACCAGGTCTAACCCAGGTCTAAACCAGGACTAAACCAGGTCTAAACCAGGTCTAAACCAGGTCTAAACCAGGTCTAAACCAGGTCTAACCCAGGTCTAAACCAGGACTAAACCAGGACTAAACCAGGTCTAAACCAGGTCCAAACCAGGACTAAACCAGGACTAAACCAGGTCTAACCCAGGTCTAAACCAGGACTAAACCAGGACTAAACCAGGACTAAACCAGGACTAAACCGGTACTAAACCAGGACTAAACCAGGACTAAACCAGGACTAAACCAGGACTAAACCAGGACTAAACCAGGTCTAAACCAGGTCTAAACCAGGACTAAACCAGGTCTAAACCAGGTCTAAACCAAGTCTAAACCAGGTCTAAACCAGGTCTAAACCAGGTCTAAACCAGGTCTAAACCAGGTCCAAACCAGGACTAAACCAGGACTAAACCAGGACTAAACCAGGACTAAACCAGGTCTAACCCAGGTCTAAACCAGGTCTAAACCAGGACTAAACCAGGACTAAACCAGGTCTAAACCAGGACTAAACCAGGTCTAAACCAGGTCTAAACCAAGTCTAAACCAGGACTAAACCAGGTCTAAACCAGGACTAAACCAGGTCTAAACCAGGTCTAAACCAAGTCTAAACCAGGACTAAACCAGGTCTAAACCAGGACTAAACCAGGACTAAACCAGGTCTAAACCAGGACTAAACCAGGTCTAAACCAGGACTAAACCAGGACTAAACCAGGTCTAAACCAGGACTAAACCAGGACTAAACCAGGTCTAAACCAGGACTAAACCAGGACTAAACCAGGTCTAAACCAGGACTGTATAAATCCTCTCATAATGAGTTGACCTCAGGCTGAATCTTTAGTGTTTCTTGGTTGTTGGAGTTTCTCAGGGTCTAACTTCTTCAGGTGTGAAGTTTCTCAGCTGCTCAGGGGTCACAGGTCAGGTGTCAGTTCAACTCAGGGTTAAATAACAACTGTATCATCTCTCGGTCTACGGTCTGAGGGAGTTTTTTAATTGATGTGATAATGGTTTATTAACTTTTAATTCTAACTGTGTAATGTTTATTCAAGGCTCCTACTCTTAAATCATTTTCGAGGACTTTTCTGAACCTGTTTCTAGTTCTGTCTCATTTCCCCAGAGCCTCCACACATTCGTTTTTGAACCATGACAGCTTTCTTATTGCAAACGTTAAAATCATAATTCATATTTCAAGTGAAAAGCAGAACACTGAGGCTTAAAATAAAGTTAAAACTATTTACAAGCCTTTATTAAATCACAGCTTTGAAGGGAATTTATCTTTTATTTTGAAATCCTGCTATTTAAGGTTAAAGTGTATTCTTTTACCTGTATATATGATCATGTGACCATTTCTAACAGGGATAAATCTCACCTGTCGTCTTTAACTGGGCGTGTGACATCGTGAGACGCCACAGACCTCTGTCGCCCCCCTCAGACCCACACAGAGGTCAGAGGTCAGGTGGTCAGGATAACTGTGTGTGCAGCTGAATTAAAAATACATAAAGATATGCAATGCTGAAAGTGGTGGTGTTTTGTAGAAAAAGGTCTTTTCCTGAAATGAACACATCGTTTATTAAATGTGATATAACTGTGTTTGACCTGGACTGACATTTACAGGCACATTAAAAGTCTGATTATTGTGATAGAATTGGACAAAAAGTGTGTCCCTGGACTCAGACTGAAAGGACATGAGCTCTGTGTTCTGATTGGTTGGTTCAGTTTCAGGTGTGAAAGCTCTCACATTCCTCTCATTCCTGAACTTCACCTCTGTCTCACACGTCTCTGTTTTATCCGAGGACATGATTTCACACCAAACTGCATTTCTGCCATTCTTTCCAACGACACGTTTCTAAAAATACACAAACTGTTGCTTAGTTTTCCTTCTTTTTGAAAAACAAAATAAAATACAATCACACTTAAAAACAACAAAAGAAAATACAATATAAATATAAAAATCTAGTTCTAAAAACAACATTTTATAACCCTCCTATTATCCTCACCATTTCCAACTGTTTTTCTTTGGGTCAATTTGACCCGAGCAGCACCAAACACCAAATGCACAGTGAAAAACAAATATGCACTAATTGAACTACAAATTTGTTTTTTATAACATTTGGAAAGAAAAACTTTGTGACTCCGAGAAAAACAAATACAATTTCAAACATTTAGATTGACTTTATTTGTAAAATGTAACATCAGTGAAATGATAACAATAAAAATCAATCAATAAAACCTACAGTAAGGACAATCTTGATTTTTTTCTATATATTTTTATATATTTAAATATCATATTAAAAAAAGTCATGAGTTTAGTCCAGAATGCTGGTTACAAAACAGTAAAACCAACCCGGGACTTAAACATCACATATTTTCTGTTGTGATGAATGCGTCTAAAACTGAGCCCAAATCCGAAAGAGAACCTGTGTGTGTCATAAACAACAATAAGAAGAGCTTCAGAGGAATCCCTGTGACGCTGGAGCCTCGAGGCGTTTCACACACGACAGGACCTTCCCTTTTTAAACACACACTCATTCACCTATTGTTTGTGTTTGTGACGGAGGAACAGGGCTCCGTCACAGTTTAATGGGACATAAATATTCAGTTCATGGAAAAGGAACAAGCTGACCGAGTCTGTGCAGATTTTTATTTAAGAATGTGCTGCAGAAACAGAAGTAGATGTCAGGTGTTGCTAATGTCAATGTAATGCTGCTAAACTGTGCTTTAAAGGAATCATTTATCAGGTTTACGTCAGTGTATTTTGAGAAAATCCAACAGAAACAGACAAAGTGGAGTAAAGTTCAGTGAGTTCACGTTGGCAGCTCTCAGTGGAGTCCTGTGGTCTGGTCTCTGGTGGCTCTGCTTCAGACTCCGACAGCTCAGTCAGATTCTGTCCCACACAGAGTCTAGTGTCACTTCAGAACAGATTTCTTCAAAGAATAGATGTTTGTTGCAATAGTTCGTCTGGAGCAGCTCCACTCAAGAGAATGTTAAATATATATTTATTATAATGATACCCGGTCCTGTAGATGCATCCTCTACAACTTTAGGAAAATTAGACCTTTCCTTTCAGAGCACTCTACGCAAATTCTAGTCCAGGCTCTTGTCTTGTCCAAACTGGACTATTGCAATGCTCTACTGGCTGGACTCCCTGCTGCACAACCAAACCTCTGCAGCTGATCCAGAATGCAGCGGCAAGAGTGGTCTTTAATGAACCAAAGAGAGCGCACGTATCTCCTCTATTCATTAGGTTACACTGGCTCCTGTTGACGCCCGCATCAAGTTCAAAGCTATGCTCTTGGCCTACAAGACCACCTCTGGTTCTGCACCCTCATATCTTCACTCACTAATACAGACCTACGTTCCTACCAGATCCCTGCGCTCTGCAAATGAACAACGTCTGGTGGTACCGTCCCAAAAAGGTACAAAATCTCTCTCACGTACCTTCTCTGGCTCTGTTCCACATTGGTGGAATGATCTACTGCTGCTACAAGATCAGCAGATTCTGTAGCCATCTTTAAAAAACACCTGAAAACACATCTCTTCTGTCAACACCTGACTGACAAACACTGAGTTCTACTTCCTTTCTATTGATTCCTTTTCTTCAAAAAAAGCGTCTGCTAAATAACTAAATGTAAATGTAAATGTAGGTTTGGTGTTGCAGGGTCTTCATTCTAGCCATGATCTAATCTCTCAGGTCTTAGTTTCTGCCACGCTCAGTTTGGTTGTATTATTGGGGCTTTGTACCCAATCTCCAGGTGGGAAGTGTATGTTAAATGCCCTTTGACCTCTCGTCCTGGCTCCTCCTTGTCGTCGCATTTGTGTTGTATCTCGTTTATCTCAAGTTGTGAAGCAGTTGGCTGTTCGTGGGTGTTGGAACACTGTGGGTTTTGAAGTAGCCATGTTTCCCACATTCTCTGCATGTGACCCGTCTGACTAGGGTTACTAGAGAAGTAGTATTCCAACAGAGCCTTGTACTATATACACAATATACAGTATATATTATATATACTAAAAACACTGTGTATACAGAATATACAGAATATACAGAATATACAGTTTATATAGAAAGTTAAGTCAAGTTGATGTTGGTGCAGAGTTCATGTTGGCAGATCTCAGGTCTGTGCTCTGCTCTGTGGTGGGTCTCACTTGAGACTCTCTGAATTTGAACATAATATTATTGATGGAAAGTGCAGAATTCGTTCTGTTGCAGGGCTCATGTTGCAGCAGGATGAGCCCCTGGTCTGTGACTCACTCTGTGTCTGTTTTCAGACTCAGATGGGTTTGTTTTTCAGAGACACGCCTCGTCTTGTGCTGAACTTTCACAACAGCGTCTCCCTGAAGCAGACAGCGTCTGAGAGGATTCACATTTCCTCAGACTCACACCCACTGTCTGAATTTATAACAAATAAAGTCCCTGCAGATTTACAGCTGTCTGAGTTATGTCTCAAAAGTAACTGAGGGTGACTGGTTCATTTTTTAAATTCTCAGGCGTTGAGCGTGGTCCTGTAGTGACGGACTTTACCGACTAGACTAAAGTCTCTCTTAACTCTCAGTCTGCAGAGTTACTGCACCAGTGTAAAAATATTTATCACCAAGTGGACAATCTGTGCTTTTATTGTAAACTCAGGATTTTTAATGTGGAGCACTTTTATGAAGATGTTTTATTCATGTTTTATTGAATCTGTTTTTACCTTTTTCTTTTATTTTCTGGTTGGGAGCCTTTTCCCTGAAACAAACACACTTCCGCAGAACACTGTGCACACATGTGGGAACACTGCCGGAGTGAGTTTCAGGGACCTCCATGACATATACAGGGCCCTGCAGGTCTCCCTCTGTGGGGTGAGTTAGGCCCTTGAAAGCTCCAGGACATGGTTCAGACCAAACAGCTGCTCTGTGGTCTTGGACCAGATCAAACTGAACCAAGGTCCGGTTCTTTTGTGAAATGCAGGAAGTCACAGACGATTAAACTCATGCAAACTTCTTATCGTCCGTTTATGCTCTTATCTTCTAAAGGGCATTAAAGGCTGTGCTTTTTGAATTCCCAGTGAGAACGCATGAAACACTTTCTTTCACTGAGACAAAGGTCAGAGTTGGCTTCTGTAAACGTCAGCTTCAGACGGTTACTAACAAACAAAAGCACACACAGATCACTCTCGATGTAAAGCGTGTGAAACGTGACATGAACAGAGCAAAAGAGTGACGCGTCCCGAGTTAAAAATAGAACTGGGCCGCGTCTCCATTTCTCAAACACACGTCAGGATAAAGTCTTACTCATGTGTTAGCTCCCAGGATTAGCGCCCAGCTAACTCTGTGAATGAGGCGTCTGTCACAGATCCACCTCGGGCTCTTTCTGCGTAAATGAAGTTAGTCCACTCCCACAAAACAAACCCCTCAGAGCCGCGCCAAAGTGAGTCCCCGGCTGTAAATGGAGCAGTCGAACCTCGCCTTCAGGGTTTATCTACAGCGTAAACAAATGTCAGAGGATTACAGAGCGTCTAAAGTCCTGGAGGAAAAGAGCCGCTCTGTTTAAAGAAGAGTCTAAGGTGCAAATGATTGTGTTCCAGCCTCTGTTCTAGTTTTAACATTTTCTATTCAATGGAAGCAAAGTTCAAATGACAACTGTTCTCTTCTTTTGGTCAAACCTCAAACCCGTGAGTGCATTTAAGAGCGTCAGGTGTTTAGGCCGAAAACAAACCGAGACCAGGACAAATGTATTGTTGTAGGTCAGTCCTTCGACCGGCGGGTGGACGGTTCGATTCCCGCTCGAAACATCATAACATCCCACTCTTCCCCACATACTGCCGTTTTGTCCTTGGGCAAGGCACTTAACCCACCTTAGCTCCAGTAGTGTCAGCTGTAACACTGGCCTACGAGGTGGAAAAGCACTGTATAAATAAAAATTTAAAATGAACCTTCTTATTTATAGTAAAAATAAATTCCCACATTTTTACAAGATTTTTGCCGTAGATACATTTATTGGGAATGTTTTAATCTGGGGTCTCAATTCTGGACACTAACCTTGGACATTTTTTACTTTTTTATTTTTATTTACTTTGGTTGTGTCAATGCAAATGTAATAAAACTTTCAGGTTGTATTTTAAACTTTCTATTTTAAACCAATTTAAAACCTGCTTCCCTTCAAAATAATCTTTTTCAATAAACTTTTCTATTTGTAATCTTCTGAAATCCTTTCATGGCAACCTTTATAAGACATTTTTGTGTCCAAGGTACCCAGGTGGATTAATGTTTTTGGACAAAGTCTTGGATAATACCCCTAAAAAAATCCAATTTGCAAACATGGAATGGAAAAACCTTTTTTTTTTTTCATTAAAAGACAGAAAAAGATACTGTAACCAATTATCAATAAAACTGGCATTAAAGGGGTTAAAAAATCTGTAAACTCATAAATAGTTGTTATGTAGGTGAAGACTGAAGTTAATAATGGTATAATAATAATAATAATAATAATAATAATAATAATAATAATAATAATAATAATAATAATAATAATAATAATTCATAAAAGCATGATATTTTTATTTTGTTGTTTTTTGTTGAAGGGACAAAAGTGGAGCATAAACTAAAGGGTTAATTTACTAAAGTTTAGACGTGGGCATCTGGATATATTTTATTAAAAGATAGTCTCAGTCAAAGCTGTCTACATTTAGAGTTTTCACTAAACACTGTTACACTACGAGTGCTTCTGACCTCTGACCCCAGCTCTTCCTGTCTCTGAGGTCAAACAGGAAATAGAAAGCTCAAAGTTCACCAGGACCAACTTTTCCTCCTGTTCCTCTTTCCTCTGTGTCTCCTGTCGGTCAGCGCCGTCAAACACAAGCTCTGAGTTCCACTTGTGTCAGTGTTTTTGTCCCTCACATAAAAAAAAGAAAAGTTCCATTTATACTTTAGCTATGTTTATGTGTTCATTTGTCCTGTGTTTAAGATGTGTTCAAGTGCATCTTGGAGTTTGCAGTTTCTAATACTATGGACCAGGTTTAACTGAAGCTCCTTCTCTGTTGCACAAAGTCTAATGTTCAAACTCTTTTTCAAAAACATCCAAACTTCATTCACTTTTGAAAACAAATGTCAAAAACCAGGACCAGGTCCAGGACCAGGACCAGGACCAGGACCAGAGCAAGACCAGGACCAGGTCCAGTACCAGTACCAGGACCAGGTTCAGTACCAGGACCAGGACCAGGACCAGGTCCAGTACCAGGACCAGGACCAGGTCCAGGACCAGGTCCAGGTCCAGGTCCAGGTCCAGGTCCAGGACCAGGACCAGAGCAAGACCAGGACCAGGTCCAGTACCAGTACCAGGACCAGGTTCAGTACCAGAACCAGAGCAAGACCAGGACCAGAGCACAACCACGACCACGACCAGGTCCAGGACCAGGACCAGAGCAAGACCAGGACCAGGTCCAGGACCAGGACCAGGACCAGGTCCAGGTCCAGGACCAGGACCAGAGCAAGACCAGGACCAGAGCACGACAAGGTCCAGGACCAGGTCCAGTACCAGGACCAGGACCAGGACCAGAGCAAGACCAGGACCAGAGCTCGACAAGGTCCTGGACCTGGTCCAGTACCAGGACCAGGACCAGGTCCAGTACCAGGACCAGGACCAGAGCACGACCACGACCACGACCAGGTCCAGGACCAGGACCAGGTCCAGGACCAGGACCAGGACCAGAGCACAACCACGACCACGACCAGGTCCAGGACCAGGACCAGAGCAAGACCAGGACCAGGTCCAGGACCAGGACCAGGACCAGGTCCAGGTCCAGGACCAGGACCAGGACCAGAGCAAGACCAGGACCAGAGCACGACAAGGTCCAGGACCAGGTCCAGTACCAGGACCAGGACCAGGACCAGAGCAAGACCAGGACCAGAGCTCGACAAGGTCCTGGACCTGGTCCAGTACCAGGACCAGGACCAGGTCCAGTACCAGGACCAGGACCAGAGCACGACCACGACCAGGTCCAGGACCAGGTCCAGGACCAGGTCCAGGACCAGGACCAGAGCAAGACCAGGACCAGAGCTCGACAAGGTCCAGGACCAGGTCCAGGTCCAGGACCAGAGCTCGACAAGGTCCAGGACCAGGTCCAGGACCAGGTCCAGGACCAGGACCAGGACCAGGACTTTTGTCCCTGATTGTTTATTCCAGTGTCATTTCTAATGAAGTCTGTCCCAAACTGAAACTGTGTGTCCCAGGTCTATTCTTTACTCTCTGTAAATGCAACAGCAGCCGCAGACTTTAAACACACACAGATGAAACACTTCTTTAAGAGGTCAGAGGTCAGAGCTCTTTCAGGAACTAACGATGTTTGATGGAGAATCCAGGACAAAACAGGTTTGAGAAGGTTTTACACGAGTCCAAGTGCAACAGTGTTCAATGTTTCAAAGAACTTTTGAGAAGAGCATTAATGTGTGTTTCTTCTTTTAAAATGTAAACCCAGAGTCTGCAGCAGGGCCTGACCTTTTCCTGTCCCTGTCCTGCTCGGTTTAATGCAGAGGAGACAGAGACTGGACTGGGTTTGATTAAAGTAACAGTCGTTAGACCTGAGCCTAATGAAGTCTAAAAGTCCTTTAATGTGTGTAACACCATGTGTGTTGTTGCTGCTGTGAGCTCAGGGCTGTAACAGGACGTCTCTACATGACGTTCAGAGGAGCCGTTTAAACACCAGGCCCCTCCCGCTGCAGGACAGAGCCCTACAGCAGGTCCCCCTGCTTCAGTCACTGTGCTTTCTGCAGCTCAAATCTATTAACCTGCCTGATAGACCTGCTCACAGAACAGTCTGTTTCACAGAAGCATCTGGCCAGAACAAGGAAATCTGTGAATAAAAGGAATGTTAACTAACACTAAATGAAACAAGGACGTTTGCCGATGAAAAGAGCCTGTACGTATTTAGAATAAGCCAAAGCCAGTAGGAATAGAGCACAATAATTTTTTTCCTTCCAAAAAATCCTTTAGTGCCACTTTTTTAGTTTTAACAAAAGACATAAGCATAATTTTTTTTTTTTTTACACTAAACAGGAAAGTCCCACTGAGATTACAAATCTCATTTGCAGGGGCGTTCTGGCCCCCCAGTGTGTGTATTGGGAGGGAGGAGGGTTAAGTGTCTTGCCCAAGGACACAATGACAGTATGTGGGGTAAGCAGGATGTTATGATGTTTTGGGATGTTTCGAGCGAGGATCGAACCGCCCACCCGCTGGTCGAAAGACGGCCGCTCTACCCACTGAGCTACTGCTGCACTGATGTTTTTCCAGCGTAGCCATGTTGATAACAAAGAGGAGAAGAGGACACTGCTTGCATTTGTCAAATGAAGCTGAGCCGTGTTTGACTCAAAGTTGTCTTGGCTCGATACAACATGGATTTACCCGAAACCTCCAAATCTCACGAGAATCCAGCTGCAGCACAACCTCAAATTTCTTTGGAAGCATCCAAACTCAGGACCAGGAAACTGCATCCTCTGGTTTAACTCTGACGACATGTAAATATTAATGTAAACAGATAAAGAAAGACCGGAGGCTCAGGTCGACACTGTGATGGGAAATCACTCTGGACAGTGTCATAAGGCTCTCTCTGACGAGGTTTTACTGTCAGGACATGGTTTTAAATAGTTTTCTGTTAGAGTGGGTCACAGAGGTTTTTGGTCGAGCATTAGTTCTGGACAGAGGTCGGTCTGTTCCTGGCAAGTGGCTGTGAAAACAAGCTCAAGAAGACTATTTCCCTCATGGATCAGTAAAGTGTGAACTGCTGTTGGGGCTAAGACTAATTAATGAGGGTCGTTAGCCAGACTTAACACTGAATCCACTCTGAACCCACAGATAACAGTTTTCACACTCCTGCTCCGTTTGTTAAATCTAAAGTCTGTTTCCTCAGGTTGAGCAGATAACTGAGCTCCTGCTGTGAGATAC
This sequence comes from Perccottus glenii, assembly GCA_024416835.2. Classification (NCBI taxonomy): domain Eukaryota; kingdom Metazoa; phylum Chordata; class Actinopteri; order Gobiiformes; family Odontobutidae; genus Perccottus; species Perccottus glenii. Next base: position 29,069,050 of record CM044559.2, read on the forward strand.
ACACTTTAAACTGATCTGTGTCTGAGGCCTTTTCTTCTGTGTGTCCTCCTGAGTCCACATAAATACAAATCCACATATTCTTTAGTCTTTATCGTCCTGACATTCACTCAATAACACTGACACGTGTTGATGAGGTCAAAGAATCTGTAATGCACTTGGTCACAGTCACTCATCATGATTTTTCTACTGAATATAAATAAAGCTCCAGATGGACCTTTTCTCTTTGGGTCAAACACTGACAGAATAATTGTCCCGTGAGTTATTTTTAAACCACGACGCGATGAAGGCTGTGATTTTCTGATTAAACTCCACCCGTTTCTGCTGCGGTTTTATTTGAACAGAGTTAAATATAGATTGTATCCAGCCCCCGACCCTCACCGCAGTCAGGACCCCTCCCTTTAACCCAGAGACCACTAAAGACCGACTAAAGCCTGGCAAAGACCACTGAGACCAGCCCCGACTCAGAGCTGCAGCTGAATGAGAGGAGCCGAGAAAAACCACAGACGAGCTGCACAAACAGACAAATGTGGATCTGTGTGTGTGTGTGTGTGTGTGTGTATGTGTGTGTGTGTGTGTGTGTGTGTGTGTGTCTGTGTGTGTGTGTGTGTGTCTGTGTGTGTGTGTGTGTGTGTGTGTGTGTCTGTGTGTGTGTGTGTGTGTGTGTGTGTGTGTGTCTGTGTGTGTGTGTGTGTGTGTCTGTGTGTGTGTGTGTGTGTGTGTGTGTGTGTGTGTGTGTGTCTGTGTGTGTGTGTGTCTGTGTGTGTGGAATAATAATAATAATAATAATGTGTATGTGTGTGTGTGTGTGTGTATTATTCAGACACAAAGCCTGCAGCTGAGCATGATTTAAAAGAAAAGTATAATTAGAAGAAAATAAAGCATTAGCTGGCCTTGCTCAGAGTTTAGAGACAGAGAAGTTACTAATCTGGAAAAAAGAGACAAGGTCAACATGTTTTAAATTTACTTTCATTTAGTTTCCATCTTCTAATTATTAGTAGCTTTTCTGCTTTTTGTTTTTAGTCGCTCCTGAAGCAGCATCGGACAGAAGGCTTAATCTTTAAACTTGATACTTGCTTGTAATGATAAATACTTTCTAAATGTAAATATGCTCACTTTTCAGGTTTACACATGTTTAATAAATCCGTCCGAGTGAATTCACACAGAAAGGTTTAACAGAAGATCCTAAAAGTCTGACCCAGCCTGAGTCCAGACCGTCCTGTGAGAAGCTCTGGTCCTGTGTCTGCTTCGTGGAAAACCCCTGAAAGAGTCGAGACAAAGCCTCATTAAAGTCTTAAGGCTCTTTCTTTTTGTGTTTGGAGTGAGTTTAGAGCTGGATTCTGTGAGAGACTGAGTTTCCCAGCCTTCGTCTTCGTCCAAATGTCTTCCTCTCTTTGTCTTTTACACAAACAAACAGGGGACAATACAGAGAGTTCATGAACAGGTTTGAATAAGACACAAAACAGTAGTAAAGGATGTACAAAACTAAAACTGCAGTGAAGCACTTAAAGAACAGGGTTTACTCTCGTGGCTCTTTGTGAGATTTTACAACATATTAATAAAGAGTGTCTCTTTATTATTATGTTGTAAAATCTGAAGAATCTCTCCTCCAGTCAAAGTGCTGTTACATTAGATAAAAAGTGCACCATGTGAACCTGAACCTGATGATTCAGGAGCTGCTCTCGTCCAATATTGGTTTCAAAATCCATATTTTTGAACCCACTGACGAGTTTTTGGGGAAAAATACCTAAACGTCAGCCTCTTATGATCGAGCCCGTCTCAATGTAATCTATTTGTGTTTTCTCTTCTTCATGAGTTTATCGGCCGTGACTTCCTGTTTTTGGTTCAAGTCTGAACTATCTCCAAACTCTTTCACAAATGAACCGGACCCAGTTTGGTCTGGACCGAGACCAAAGAGCCGCTGTGAAAACCCTGTTAGAGGCTGACCTACACACACGGACAAAAATGTTGGTACCCTTCGGTCAATGAAAGAAAAACTCACAATGGTCACAGAAAAAACTTTATTCTGACAAAAGTAATAATAAATAAAAATTCTATGAATGTTAACCAATGAAAGTCAGACATTGCTTTTCAACCATGCTTCAACGGAATTATTTTAAAAAATAAACTTATGGAACAGGCCTGGACAAAATTGTTGGTACCCCTAACTTAATATCTTGTTGTACAACCTTTTGAGGCTATCACTGCAATCAGACGACTCCTGTAACTGTCAATGAGACTTCTGCACCTCTCAGCAGGTATTTTGGCCCACTCCTCATGAGCAAACTGCTCCAGTTGTTTCTGGTTTGAAGGGTGTCTTTTCCAGACGGCATGTTTCAGCTCCTTCCAAAGATGCTCAATAGGATTGAGGTCAGGGCTCATAGAAGGCCACTTTAGAATAGTCCAATGTTTTCTTCTTAACCATTCTTGGCTGTTTTTAGCTGTGTTTTGGGTCATTGTCCTGTTGCAAGACCCATGACCTGCGACTGAGACCAAGCTGTCTGACACTGGTCAGCACATTTCTCTCTAGAATCCCTTGATAGTCTTCAGATTTCATTGTACCCTGCACAGATTCAAGACACCCTGTGCCAGATGCAGCAAAGCAGCCCCAGAACATAACAGAGCCTCCTCCATGTTTGACAGTAGGGACAGTGTTCTTTTCTTGATATGCTTCATTTTTCCGTCTGTGAACATAGAGCTGATGTGCCTTGGCAAAAAGTTCCATTTTTCTCTCATCTGTCCATAGGACATTCTCCCAGAAGCTTTGTGGCTTGTCAACATGTAGTTTGGCATATTCCAGTCTAGCTTTTTTATGATTTGTTTTCAACAATGGTGTCCTCCTTGGTCGTCTCCCATGTAGTCCACTTTGGCTCGAACAACGACGGATGGTGCGATTTGACACTGATGTTCCTTGAGCATGGAGTTCACCTTGGATCTCTTTAGAAGTCTTTCTGGGCTCTTTTGTTACCATTCGGATTATCCGTCTCTTTGATTTGTCATCAATTTTCCTCCTGCGGCCACGTCCAGGGAGGTTGGCTACAGTCCTATGGATCTTAAATTTCTGAATAATATGTGCAACTGATTTGTTCACAAGCTGTTTCTGTGGGGGTAGGATGCAGTGATCATAACCTGATAGCAATTTCAATAATTACAAAAATTCCTAAATCTGGTGGAAGGATCATGCATCGTAGATCGGATAAAAACTTTAATCCCAGATTGTTTGTTGATGAGGTCAATAACTCAAATTGGTCTGAAGTTCTTGAGGGGGAGGATGTAAATGCTTCGCTTAACATTTTTATGGACACTTTTAGTAAAATAGTTGATAAACATGCACCTCTCCGGAAAAGATCTATAAAAATCAATAGTGCTCCATGGTTAGATGGTCCATGTTGAGTGTGGTACACACCATGTCACCAGACAACACAGTGACTACCTGAAGCCCTATAAATAGACCCACTGACTGATTACAAGATTGTACACACCTGTGATGCTAATTAGTGCACACACCTTGAATTAACATTTGGTCACATTATTTACAGTCTTTTCTAGGGGTACCATCAATTTTGTCCAGGCCTGTTCCATGACTTTATTTTTTAAAATAATTCCGTTGAAGCATGGTTGAAAAGCAATGTCTGACTTTCATTGGTTAACATTCATCGAATTTTTATTTATTATTACTTTGTCAGAATAAAGTTTTTTCTGTGACCATTGTAGAGTGAGTAGCACCAAGTTCCTGGGTGTGCACATCACAGAGGACCTCTCCTGGACTGAAAACACCACAGCACTGGCCAAGAAATCAAACCAGCGTCTCTACTTCCTCCGCAAACTGAATAGAGCCAGAGCCCCACCCCCCATCATGTACACCTTCTACAGAGGCACCATCGAGAGCATCCTGTCGAGCTGCATCACTGTGTGGTATGGCGCCTGCAACGCGTCCTGCCGAAAGACTCTGCAACGCATAGTGAGAACAGCTGAGAAGATCATTGGTGTCTCTCTCCTCCTCCAGGACATTTACGGAACACGTCTCACCCGCAAAGCCCTCTGCATCACAGGTGATCCCACTCACCCATCACACAGCTTTTTCAGCCTGCTACCATCAGGGAGGAGACTGCGGAGTCTCAGGCCAGGACCAGCAGACTGAAGGACAGCTTCATCCACCAGGCTGTCAGGAAGCTGAACTCCCTCCCGAACCTGCCCCACTAATTATATGATGACATGCACTAGTCACTTGTGCAGCATTGGTCTGCTCACTCACCGCACACTACCTCATTCGGCATGGAACTGATGTCATTCCACTACCTCATCAGTCAGTAAATAACTGCTCTTGGACACTTGTCACTTTAATCAGACAAGATATTTTAATAAGTGATTTTTTTGCACTAAAAAAAATCTTTTAACTGCACTGTTGTTTACTTTATTGATTTGCACAATATCTGTCATTTACCTTGCACTGCTTTATTTAACTTTATTTTTAGCTTTATTTTTAATTTTATTATGTATCTTTTTTTTTATCATTTCCCTTATTGTATAGTTGTATCTACATTTTTATATTTGATCCAGTTATATTTTTTAGGCTTTAATGTTAATGTTATCTGTATGCACCGGGGACTGAGAGTAACGCAATTTCGATTCTCTGTATGTATGTACTGTACATGTGGAAATTGACAATAAAGCAGACTTGAAACTTGAAACTTGAAACTTGAGTTTTTCTTTCATTGACCAAAGGGTACCAACAATTTTGTCCACGTCTGTATATACATCTATCTGACCTAGTGTTTGTGCGTTATCCATAGACTCATCTAACCCTGGTTTAGTTAGCACCAGGTCCCACTGCTCGTCCTGGTCTAGACCCGGCCCCGGTCTAGACCCGGCCCTGGTCTAGACTCGGTCCTGGTCTAGACTCGGCCCTGGTCTAGACTCGGTCCTGGTCAGTTCCTCTGTGACTCTGGGGCTGTCCAACCTGCTGCTGCTGTAGTTGTAATTAAAAGACAAAGGGCAGTAAGTGTGCGTCTCTCAGGCCCCGCCCCCTTCGTTAAACCTCAGCCTCTGATTGGTCGGCGGCGCTGTGAGGACTCCAGACTCACAGATGGACCAGCGCTCGGTGTCACATGAGAACTCCGTCAGATGGAGGACTGTATGAGACTAACCCAGGACCACAGCTGTTGGTGCAGAGCCACCACAGTCACAGTTGGACCTACGTTACGTTTGTGTCGTCATCAGCAAACTAAACAGCCAAGCAACTATTGAAAACAGTTCTTCTTATTGCTTGAACTGGATTTAAAGAGACACATGGGACTACTTATTATTAATGGGTTTTATTCACTTAGCCTCGTTTTATCAGAAATAAAATACAACGTGGAGGCCTTGAACCAATTTAATTTATGTGTGTTAAAACTAATATTAATGTAATTGCATTGATTATATTAATACAATACCTAACCTTTTCTGCTTCTTTTCTTTAAAAAAGGTAAAACTGGGCCAATTTTCCACAAAACACTAATCATTAATCAGCAGACAGCGGTCTGGCCCTGGTCCAGTCCTGGTCCAACTCTGTCTCCTTCAAACACTGACCTCCGTGAGTCTGGACCTGGTCTAAGTCTGGACTTGTTTGGACTTATTGGACTTGGTTCCTTGGTGTCTAATGTCCACTGGTCTTGGTTTAAGTCTTGATCTTGATACTCTCTGGTCTCAGACATGCTCTGGTCTTTCTTTTTGTTCATTTAAATTCTTTACTTTGATTTATTTAGCATTATTCTGTTTTGAAAGTATGTTATTCAATCTTTTTGTCTCATATTTAACTTTTTATGTTATAATCCTAATCTGTGAAAAAACACTCTCTGTGACTCGTTAATTTTGTTAATTTGACCCGATCCTGGATTAATGAGCTTTAATCCACTAAGGAACATCTGCTCTGAGCAACAGCAGTGAGTCCAAAAGAGTCCGGGTTTAGTCCGGATTAAGACCCGGGAGTCCGCTGATGTTTCAAGAACAAAACTAAAGCAGGTCAGACGGAAAAGAAAATCAAGATCTGGACTTAAGTTTTTGGGTTTAAACCTGAGATGGACAGAGATACAGCGCCACCTACTGTTTACTTCCACTCAAGTTCAGGGTATATACTGTATATGTATACAGTATAAATACATTTATTCATATATATATTTATATATAGTATATTATTATTAATATTATTATTAATATTATTATTTGTTTCTTTTTTTATTTTATTATTGTCATTATTTAATTATTTATTTGTTTATTATTAATCTTTTATTTTTATTTGTATTTTTTTCTGTTTAGTCCAGGTTTTTATCCGGTTTAGTCAGGCTTTGGTTCAGTCTTAGTCTTAGGTCCAGGTTCAGTCCTCGTTAAGACCTGAGTTAGTCTTGGTGTAGTGCCGGATAAAGTCCAGGTTTAGGTCTAGGTTTAGTCCAGGATTAGTTCTTGTTAAATTCTGATTAGGTTTTGTTTTAGTTTGGGTTTAGTTGATAGTTTAGTCTTTGTTTTTTCTTAGGTTTAGACCACAGTTTCTTTTCTGGTAAACTATTTCTGGGTAAAGTCCAGGTTTAGTCAAGGTTTAGGTTTTGACTTGAGCCTGGTTTAGGTCTTAGTTTAGTCCTGATGTGGTCTTGGTTTAATCCCATATTTTAAAAACCTATAACTGTGGTTAGGTGTAACCCACATGAAGCCCACCATATTTAATTTGGACAGTTGAACTGTACATTTCTTCCATTTATTGACCATAATTTCATGTCTTTATCTTCTAAACTCACATAAAGACTCTCGATCTTTCTGCTGACTCATCGTGTCCATGTTTCAGCTTCATTTGGAAAAACTACAAACCTTTCCAAAGTTAGGTTTTTATTGGGAAAACTCCAGTGGGCTTTGGTCCCAAATGAGCTGTTGCCGTGACGACGAGGCCCAGCTGGAAACTGTAAATAGATCCAAAATGGCCGCCGCACGAGAGCCCTGACTCAGCTCTGGATTTGGAAGGTCTTTGCTGGGTTTTAATGAACCGGGGGCCGAAGCAGGGGATTCCCAAACAACGCCGTCACCATGGAAACACCGTTGAGCTGTCGCCGTGGCAACGCAGCACATGTTCAGGAAGTGTTTCTGTGGAAGAAGAGAGGAAACAGTTAAAGGTGAATACCTGCGTTTAAGTCCTGGTTAGTCTTGAAATAATCCCAGCTTTAGTCCGAGTTCTGGGAAAGATCTGTTCTAGACCTTCAGTCCTGGTGGCTCCTTGACTTGTCTAGGCAGAAAAAAGAAGTTAAATTGAGTTTTTTGTTTTGTTTTGTTTTTGTGTTTTCAGTTTGAGTTTGATGTTGTAGAGTTTTTAATAATCTGTTGTTTCAGAGAACGATATCTGTGTCACGTATCGAACAGAACTAAACTAAACCCTTCTTCTGCTCAGTATCCTGTTTCGTTCAGAGAAGCTGCAGAAAACCCCAAAGCTCTGGCTAAAGACGTTCTGACAAAGACTCACCGTTTTCTCTTCAGTTCATGAAAACAAACTTTACTCATGAACTATGGAAACATTACTTTTATTTTAACGCCAAATCACAAGACTCAGCTGCACTAAAATAAACTGTTGAAATATCTTACATTTTAGTTTAAATTTATTTTATTATTATTTTTCAAAACACAAACGTCACAATGAAATGTATTTGCTTGAACAAAGGCTGCAGAAAATTAGAAATATTAGAAATATACGCTACAAACACTTCTTCCCTTCAAAATAAAAGCCTGGAATATGTATCAGCTTCACAAAACCAATTCAAAAGTTATTGTGAGTGTAGACGTAGCCTCAGGGGGTCATTCGAGTAAATCTAATTCAAGCCTTTATTTTCTTGTAGCGTGCTGAGATTGCACTTTACAGACTCTAGAAAATAAAAGCCTCCCTTGTCTCGGTTCAAAGCCTCCTCAGAGCAGCGTGGTTTTGGTCTCGTGGCTCATCATCATCATCATCATCATCATCATCATCATCATCGTTTTGTGTCTGATTTATTTTTAACCGAGTCTCCTTCGACAACAACAGCTGCTGGTGGTGCTTCAGACAAAAGGCTGCTCTGATGAGGCTCGTGACCAATCACACGTGTTACGTAATGACAGCGTAACGTCACCTCTGACCCTCTGACCGCAGCCTGTTTACTCCGGTCACATGACCCAACCCCACAAACACACAGTCCTCTCTTTGACTGAGACACTTCGATTAAAAAACATGACTTGTAATGTTTAGGCAGATTCTCGAAAAACACGAGATGAACGAGAGGATTGTTAAATATTAAAAATATGTTATGACCATAAGGCTTTTAACAAATGAAAATAAAAAGAAACGTTTCTCAAATAAGGTTTTTATACTGACTGAAGACTAAAACCTGTTCAAATCCAACTAAAACCTGTTCAAATCCAACTAAAACCTGTTCAAATCCAACTAAAACCTGTTCAAATCCAACTAAAACCTGCTCAAATCCAAATAAAACCTGCTCAAATCCAACTAAAACCTGCTCAAATCCAACTAAAACCTGCTCAAATCCAACTAAAACCTGTTCAGATCCATCTAAAACCTGTTCAAATCCAACTAAAACCTGTTCAAATCCAACTAAAACCTGCTCAAATCCAAATAAAACCTGCTCAAATCCAACTAAAACCTGTTCAAATCCAACTAAAACCTGCTCAAATCCAACTAAAACCTGTTCAGATCCATCTAAAACCTGTTCAAATCCAACTAAAACCTGTTCAAATCCAACTAAAACCTGTTCAAATCCAACTAAAACCTGCTCAAATCCAACTAAAACCTGTTCAAATCCAACTAAAACCTGTTCAAATCCAATTAAAACCTGTTCAAATCCAACTAAAACCTGCTCAAATCCAACTAAAACCTGTCAGATCCAACTAAAACCTGTTCAAATCCAACTAAAACCTGTTCAAATCCAACTAAAACCTGTTCAAATCCAACTAAAACCTGCTCAAATCCAAATAAAACCTGCTCAAATCCAACTAAAACCTGCTCAAATCCAACTAAAACCTGCTCAAATCCATCTAAAACCTGTTCAAATCCAACTAAAACCTGTTCAAATCCAACTAAAACCTGCTCAAATCCAAATAAAACCTGCTCAAATCCAACTAAAACCTGTTCAAATCCAACTAAAACCTGCTCAAATCCAACTAAAACCTGCTCAAATCCAACTAAAACCTGCTCAAATCCAACTAAAACCTGTTCAAATCCAACTAAAACCTGTTCAAATCCAACTAAACCTGCTCAAATCCAACTAAAACCTGTTCAAATCCAACTAAAACCTGCTCAAATCCAACTAAAACCTGTTCAAATCCAACTAAAACCTGCTCAAATCCAACTAAAACCTGTTCAAATCCAACTAAAACCTGCTCAAATCCAACTAAAACCTGCTCAAATCCAACTAAAACCTGTTCAAATCCAACTTAAATCCATCCAAAAATTTTGAATTTTTGAAGTATCAAATAAAACCTGCTCAAAACTAAAACCCACTTTTGGGTCCCGACCCATTCTTTGTGAATCCCAGAGCAAGACAAGCCTGGTTAATAATGCTTTTATGTGTTTCTTTGAATGAATAACGTGAAAACAAAACAAAGGCTAAAGAAGGACTTCTGATTTTGTGTTTTTATCAATGGGATTAAAAACCTTGGGCCCACAGTCTTTAAACACACCTGAATGTTTTTGGACTACAGCTGCTCCTGGTTTTAGTCTCCGCTGCGTTAAAGGAACAGAGAGGAGACCTCCAATAAAACAGAAAAATGAGCTTTTATTTACTCGTTTTACAATTACATTTAGAAAACTAATGCATGAAAAAGTCAAATAGATTTATAATAGAAAAAATAACACTGTTTTCTGCAGCAACAACCTCAAAGGCTAAAGAAGGACTTCTGATTTTGTGTTTTTATCAATGGGATTAAAATGGAGCTCCTTGGGCCCACAGTCTTTAAACACACCTGAATGTTTTTGGACTACAGCTGCTCCTGGTTTTAGTCTCCGCTGCGTTAAAGGAACAGAGAGGAGACCTCCAATAAAACAGAAAAATGAGCTTTTATTTACTCGTTTTACAATTACTTTTATTTAGAAAACTAATGCATGAAAAAGTCAAATAGATTTATAATAGAAAAAATAACACTGTTTTCTGCAGCAACAACACCTAAAAAGGTAATTATTTGTTAATATTATTATTGTATTATAAAGTAAAACTATATAAATATGTCATAATCTCTATTAAATGAACTGAATAAATGTACAGCCAAAAGAAAAACACTCACATCTGATTGTGTTTTACAGATTTCTTTTGTCCCTGGACCTTTGCCTGGACAAGGTTGGAATAAAAATGTTGGTCAAAATTCTACTGAAATAGGACTTTTATGATTTTGTAGTTCACTGGAAATTCTCAAAAACTGTTGGTTGTGTTTTTGATCCAACTCATGTCATGTTGATTTTTCTACAGATTATATTGTCCTGGGCTGTCTTACAATGCACATATTTACATTTAAGGCAGATTATGTATTTTGTTTTGGATATTTATTTTATAAAGTTTTAAAACCGTGCCCACTGTTACATTTCTACCTCACTCAGTAACAACCATCACTGAGACTGTAAGAAGCCTTTCTCTGAACAACATTCCTCTCTGGATCTGTGTGACCCACTGTTTACCCTGCTCTGCTCTGATTGGCCGCTGCTGTAACACGACCCTGATGTGTTTCCTTTTCAACACCGACGCGGCGCAGGAGAGTCCTGAGGAACACTGAGGCCGAGCCAAGGAACACTGAGGCCGAGCCGAGGAACACCGAGGCCGAGCCGAGGAACACCGGCCGAGCCGAGGAACACCGAGGCCGAGCCAAACACAGGTCAACCATGTCCATGTGTTTTTCAGACGATAAATTATTCAACACGTTTGACTCAGAGAAGCCGAACACAGCTGTTTGAATGTTGTTTTCCGCCTGGCAACAGTCGCCAAGGAGAGAAAATACTCACGTCTGATTGGCTTATTTTACAGGCAACTGTTAGACAATTAGTTCTGGATGAAAAAATATGTGGAAATTGATGGAGACAACGATTTGTGAGATTTTAAAATGTTGAGGAACTGTTTTCAGCCGGGCGCAGTGGAACTGAGAGAAAATCCGTCTAAAAGGCTCATTATAGTTTCATCAGGATAAGTCTTTGTGTTACAGAGTCCTTTATTCATTCATTCCACAGTCACACACTGGAGGTGGACATGTGGCAGTACCTTCAGACTCTCCGACCTCCAAACACACTCACACATTCAAACACCAGAGCACAGACACTGCAGACAAGAAGGGTTTAGCCCAAGGGCACTACAACAGTTCAAACCTTCTGGTTAAAGAACTGCTCTACCTCTGCGCCCTTTGGTTTCGGTGGAAAAGTTTATTAATAGGAACAAATTTAGAAACTTAAATGACCCGGAAACTAGTCTTATTTTCTGCCCGGGAACAACAATTATATACAACTAAAATCTGATTACCTCCAATTTTCTCAAGTTTGAAAAATAATGGTGATAAAAATATGCCGCGCGAAGACAAAAATAAACCGTGCTCTGGCCTACTTCCAACCGGGCCAGGGACGGCTAAACGATCCTGTGTTTTAAACTAAAAAACAAGCAACAAAAGCTAAAAAATATTGTGTTTATACAGCTGTCCTTCCAACTTCAGCAGATTTTATTTGCATTTATCAATTTAAGAAAACCAATTTTCCCAGATTTACCAGAGACTTTATAGAGATTAATATTAATTGGGAAATATTAGAAGGTAATAGACATTAAGAGGATTTTTTCCAGCGTTAACAGAAGCTAAAGAGTGAAAATGATTGGCTGATTTTAACAAACATATACGTGTCATGCTTTGGATTCTACTGTTGGTGACAATATACCACAAGCACTTTTTTATTCAAGACAATTACAGGAAATTAAAATGAGCAGGATAAATCATTTCCCATCAGTCAACAGTGACCAAGAAGGAAAACTAGTTTTAGATTCTGGCAGAAGTGGAGTTTGTGATTTTTGTCGGAAAAAGAGTTGGTCAAAGGCAAAATAGAGGAAATAAATAGATATTTCCTCAGAGGAATTATGAGCAGTTAAAGTGACTCAACAGAATCGAGAAGTGCTATCAGCAGAGTTTCCACACGGAGCAAAGAAACAGATGGACTCACTAAAGGTTCCCAAACGTAACGACCAGAACAGGAGAAGGACATCTGAGTCGAGTTCACCCGGAGAATACGCTTCATAACTGGGCCACGGCTGCAAACACAGGTAAACAAACAGGAACAACACCTGAGCGAGACCTGTGCATTTTTAAACCAAACATGCATCGTTTTTTTCCACTCGGTGTGGTTCTTTCGGTTCCTCACAAAAGGTTCAAAAAGGAAGATTGTTGCTGACACGGTTCAGTTTTAAACTTAATTTGAGGCTCCAGACTGTCAGCCTCGTTAGCGCAGCCGGCAGCGCGTCAGTCTCATAATCTGAAGGTCGTGAGTTCGATTCTCACACGGGGCAGTTTAGAACAAGCTCTCTGAAGTAAACCAGTTTCTGAAGAAGAGAAGACAGACACGAAAATCAGAGTCAATAATCTAAACCTTTAATGCCACTCTGAACACACTCTTCTCTTTGTCTGTCAAAGGTAGCAGCCGTATATAATCCTTCAGAGAAATACAGAGGTGTTTCCAAAGAGATAGTCCCTTAAGTGCGTCTATGAAGAAGACTCTGAACATATAAACCATGAGAGGACTTCCTTCCACAGAGGGGAGCGTCACTTACAGCAGCAACAAGTAAAAGAATGATGTGTATTAAATAAAAAATGTATATACAATCTCAGCAGCACTTTAAATATGAAGGAATTTCACAAAATGCAGTGAAGCAAATAATGAGGAAGCAGAGCAGTTTAAATGAAACAAATATGTTCTATCTAGAGTAAGAACAGAGATCAGTGAATCCAGACTGATATTCTGCTCAAACCTAATAAAAAAAACACACCTGTGATGTTTTTATGTTCACCTGCACCTGTCAGTCCTTTTATGGTCGTTTCCTGTGCAGTGTTTTGCTGAGTCATCAGTGAAAGCCCTGAGTCGTGAGGTAATGGTCGACGTCTGGATTCTCTGTGACTCATCGTCTCAGTTTAACTCTGCCCTGTTTACCTGTTCAGTGTCAGCTACACTAGATCACAACATGATTAGCCCATTTATTTTTATTATTATTTTGTCTATGAGATTATAAGTGTATGGCCAAAGTTAATAGAAAAGGTTGACTTTTTGCATAAACACCTCCATCAGTGAGTTTCAGCAGAAAACTGTGGACTTTCTTCTGAACAAGCTCCTCAATAAAAGACGTTTTTCAAAAATATCTCTGTCACACAGCAACACCACAAACATTCATAACATATTCTCCGGACAACGAGAGGAGGGTAAGTCCCTGTCGGCAGCCGTCACCAGGGGGCGCTCTGCATGTTTTTTGATGTTGGTGGAGAAACCGGAGCCTGAAACCACAGAAGAAGAAGATTTAAGTAGAAAGCCAGTCTCTTTAAGGCTTGACAGATTGACAGTGGCCTTGTTACAGCAGAAGGCCGTGTGTCAGTCACATCATCTCAATGTCAAGAGTTCAACACCACTTTTCTCAAATTAAATCCTCCATTTTATGGTCACAATCTGCACAGTGGTTTCTTGTGCGTTCTCCTTGATCATTAAGTGGAAAACCGTCCGATTGAGGAGTGGTACTTAGACTTTGACTAAACTGCAGATGTTCGTTGAAAACCAAAGACACAATTGGGAAGATCAGACTCAATTTCCAGGAAACGTTCAAGACTAAATGCTTATTGTTGCTTTTGTTAAAAGAGTCTCTCAAAAACCACAGAGACACGAGTCCATTCAGAGAGCATTCATCCACAAGGCTCGAGAGAACAGAGGCTGTGTGGGATTAGAACTCACAACCTTTTCTCATCGATAGCCGCCAGCCTCGTTAGCGCAGCAGGCAGCGCGTCAGTCTCATAATCTGAAGGTCGTGAGTTCGATCCTTCACACAGGGCAGAGCAGTTTTAAATCCTACAGTTCTCTGAATTAACCCAGGATCTTGGAGAATTCAGAACGTGAGGACTTTCTAAAATTATGTCAAATAAACGACACAAGTAAGAACAGAACTGTCAATATTCATAACCGTTGTTCCTTTAATTTCTTCTGGAGTGACTTTGACTCTTATTTCATTTCATCCATTCATATTTTCTTATCTTTGGACGAGTCTTGTGGTCAGAAGTCTAAGCAGCGACTCCCAGACTTCCCTCTCCTCAGACACCTCCTCCAGCTCCTCAGACACCTCCTCCAGCTCCTCAGACACCTCCTCCAGCTCCTCAGACACCTCCTCCAGCTCCTCAGCTCAGACACCTCCTCCAGCTCCTCAGACACCTTCTCCAGCTCCTCAGACACCTCCTCCAGCTCCTCAGACACCTCCTCCAGCTCCTCCAGCTCCTCAGACACCTCCTCCAGCTCCTCCAGCTCCTCAGACACCTTCTCCAGCTCCTCAGACACCTCCTCCAGCTCCTCAGACACCTCCTCCAGCTCCTCCAACTCCTCAGACACCTCCTCCAGCTCCTCAGACACCTTCTCCAGCTCCTCCAGCTCCTCAGACACCTCCTCCAGCTCCTCAGACACCTCCTCCAGCTCCTCCAACTCCTCAGACACCTCCTCCAGCTCCTCAGACACCTCCTCCAGCTCCTCAGACACCTTCTCCAGCTCCTCCAGCTCCTCAGACACCTCCTCCAGCTCCTCCAGCTCCTCAGACACCTCCTCCAGCTCCTCCCTCTCCTCAGACACCTCCTCCAGCTCCTCCCTCTCCTCAGACACCTCCTCCAGCTCCTCCAGCTCCTCAGACACCTCCTCCAGCTCCTCCCTCTCCTCAGACACCTCCTCCAGCTCCTCCCTCTCCTCAGACACCTCTTCCAGCTCTTCCAGCTCCTCAGACACCTCCTCCAGCTCTTCCAGCTCCTCAGACGCCTCCTCCAGCTCCTCCAGCTCCTCAGACACCTCTTCCAGCTCTTCCATCTCCTCAGACACCTCCTCCAGCTCCTCCAGCTCCTCAGACACCGCCTCCAGCTCTTCCAGCTCCTCAGACACCGCCTCCAGCTCCTCCAGCTCCTCAGACACCTCCTCCAGCTCTTCCAGCTCCTCAGACACCGCCTCCAGCTCCTCCAGCTCCTCAGACACCGCCTCCAGCTCCTCCAGCTCCTCAGACACCGCCTCCAGCTCCTCCAGCTCCTCCGGGGGAACACTGAGGCAGGGATTTACTCCAAACTCCTCCCTGTTTCTCTGAGGTAAGCTTATTGATCCTGCAGAGAAAGCTCATTTCTGATATTAGGAGACTATGCCTGAGATCTTGTCCTTTCAGTCCGGACCTACAGCTCATGAACCATAGTTGGTACCTAGAACTTTACCTTAACTGGTCGATGCTTTCTGGAAAAGGTCAAGACTGAATGCCCAAAGAGTTTAAACTGAAGCGCTGTAGTGCGCTAACAAACCTTTTTAAAACTCTCAACACCAATCGGACGTGTTTATTCAAAGAGCAAATGTCCACACAGGAGCTTCGTTAGTGTGCGTTTAAATACTGCAGCTCTCTAAACGAAACCAGTTTCTAAAGTAAGCCAGCACTTGTTGCACAGACCATCTGGAGGCTCCTGTTGAAAGTATTTGTAAAAAGGGCAGGTTCTTTAAACAAATACCTGGAGGTGATTGGATTGATCCAATCAGAGCAGCTCCAGTCCGTTTCTACATCTTCAAAGTTTAAACAGGCCCAGACCAGAGCTGAGACTTCGAGCCGTCAGGACAGGGTTTGGATGGGAATACTTGGCTTGGAGCAGTTGAAGATTCATTTTTGTGAGTTCGTAAACACAAATCTCACAAGAATCCAGCTCCAAAACCAACGTCCAAAACCAGGTCTAAACCAGGTCTTTCCTAAACCTTAGAGGCACAGAAACAGCCTCTGTCTGGTCTCGCAGCTGAAGCCCACCCATATCCCTCTTTTCTCAGAAGCTGACCTCTGACCCCAGGTCTTTCCAGGAACCTCTCTGTTTACTTCATCGAGGTCAAGTTCAGATCTTCCATGAGAGACTCTGGACCTGGTCAGACCTGGGTTTGTGTGAAGACAGCATCTGGTTTCAAGGCTCTCACTGAAATCCTTTCTTTACATTTACTTTTATATTCTGCCCATTTCTTTTACACTTATTTATGAGTTCCTTAACAACCACAACTCTTCTCCACCTTTATTAAGTTTCTTGTTTTTGTTCAAAGTCTTAGCCATTCAATCATTTTCAGCCGTTCAAACTTTAAAACGTGTCTTAATTCTGGGACAATGTTGCTGCTACTTAACGTTAATTGTTCTAATTTGAAAACGTTTATAATATTTTGATTTATGTTTAATTTTGTACCCATTTGTTTGTTATAAAATTTCTGCAATATTCTTTTTGTTCTGCCAATTATAACTTCTGCAAGTTTGAACTTTTTTACATTTACAACTTAAATTACTCCAACTTTAAACAAGTCAGAAAGATTTCAGATTTTCCCATATTCACACAAATTGTGTGTCCCTTTTTTTTTTGTACAGTTTCACCTTTATAATGGGTTGCTATGGTTGCTAAGGAGAGGTAGTAGTTTCTGCCTTCGTTCATTTCTCTTCCACTGATTTCATTCTCTTACACAAATTATACATATATCTGTCTTCTTCAAAAAATGTAACTTGTAAAGCTCAGTTATAGACTTTTAATGACAAGCTTTAATGTGTCAGGAGTCCCCTGCTATTAACGTAGACCTTTTTAGCAAAACCAAACCTGCTTTTAAGTCATCTTTTCTATCTCAGTGTTCAGCAGAGTCTCCTGACGTCCACAGTGTTGAAGGGCTTGTCTCGAGGCAGGTTCAGTGTTGCCAACTCCTAAAGAGGAAAGTAGCTATTGGCTGTCCTAAAAGACGCTAGAAGTAGTTAAATGACGTAATTTGTGTGTGCATTATGTGCATGTAATTGTAATGGACGCTGTACGAGACCATAATAAACCATAATGGCAACTTGTTTTGAGTATGATTTTAAGTTGCCATGTGTTTTTTTTGCATCACTAACAACCTTACAGTACAGTCAGTACACCTGTGTTTGGTTTGATTCCCAGTCCCTCTGACGTTTGATGTTAAGCTAATGTCAATCTGATTATATCTGATTTTAAATTGTTTACCTTTAGGCTTAAATCTTGGCTAAAAATAAAACAAAACTGTACCCATTTTTAAATGTTGTATTTGGGTGAGTGTAAGATTGGATGAGTGAGGAAATGGCTCGGATAATATGTACTTTATTCATGGATTGGTATTTATAGTGTATATTGTTGTGTATAATGCTTTCATAGTGTATTTCCATATTAGTGTAAAGTAGAAAAGCCCAATAAGGGACAAGAGTTGAGAATTAGCATTTGCTATAAACTTTATATACATCACATCAGCTGCAATATTTATTTTGTAACTATGTTTGATTGTATGGTCCCTGTAATAAATAAATAAAACAAAATAAAATAAAATAAAATCCTTGGTAATGATACAGCCGTGCTTCTGGGGCGAACGTCTCCTGGTCTGACTGCACCTGAGAGGGACTGCTGCGCACTGATTGGACGAGACACAGCTGCAGCCGCTGCTCGTCGACAAAAGTAAATCAAGTCTCCAAGTCACTAAATCTGTTGCTAGTCGCTTTTTTGAAAAAGATTAGCTCGAGGGGTATGAAAAGTTGCTAAATATAATGACAAAGTCACTAAGTTGGCAGCACTGGGCAGGTCTGTCTGTTTTAAAGGCTTGAGTGGTGGTAAGTAGCTTAATTATGTCATACTTTTAAATGACATTGAGCATGGCCATAATAATCCGATAAGTGAGAAAATCAGATAATGTAATACTCATATCTGATGCGTTTACATCCACTTCAGAAATGCGATAATTGAAAAACCCTGGTTTTCAGTAAAGTTTCAGTTTATTATTACAACATTAGCAGAGGACAAACCACAACAAACATGGCGTGAAGAGGAGACAAATGTCATGTTAAATCAAATAAAAACTCTCAATATCCTCCGATAATGGACTGAAACATGTAAACCAGGATTTGATTATTACAATTATCTTGTCCCAGTTACCGGATTATTATGTCCATGTAAACAGGCCCAATAACTGTTGAATAAATGTGCAGCTTTAGTTTGCAACATTAACTTAATAATAATAATAATAATAATAATAATAATAATAATAATAATAATAATAATAATAATAATAATAATTATAATAATAATAATTATAATAATAATAATAATAATAATAATAATTGTAGTCCATTCACAAAGCTTGTAGTTTGCATTTGTGAGTCCCTGTTTTTTTTAAATAAATGTGTATTCATCTGTTCTTGTTGGTGAATGATATGAGGTGATGCTGTGTCATGTGCCCGAGACACATTTATTTTTTCCCAATAAGTAATAGCAATATCCTCTTTGTGCATGTGTTTTTGTCATAAGTTTACAACAGTCATAAAGGTTTAGGACATGTTTAAATCTTTTGTTTATAGAGAGCATGTCCCTGCTGGGCTCCTGTAGCTGTTCACATGCAATAAAAAAAAAAAACTAAAAGGGCTATGAAACTGTTGTTTGATAGTTTCTGCATTATATAATATCCTGGAAGAGTCACTTTACTCTACATTATAAACATGATCTTTGCTGGAACAGTGTTCTTTTTTAAACTAAACAAAGCCTTGAAGATTTAGAGATAAAAGGCATCCAAAGGGGAATTGTAAATTTATCAAAACCACAACCACATCTGATAAAACCTCACTCCTCCAATCAGCTGTGAGCTGAGATTTCAAAGTGGGACGCAAACAAAAAGGTGTCAGTGTGAACAAATGTGTGTGTTACATAACTGCATCTGCTCTCGGATCCGTTTACTTCAGTGACACCGGAATTTATGGTCACTGAGACTGAAAATATTTTATTCTCAGAAATGAAAACAATGAGGAAACACTGCTGGAGAAAAGAGTCTGCTTCCAATCAGGAAGTTTAACAGGTTACATTAAATCCCACTGACCCACATCGGAGGATTTGCAGGAAACAGGTTTAAAGGTTTTACGGACAGGGCTGGACTAAAGCAGGACTGGCTTTACTGTTAAAGAAGAGGGACTTTTTGGGAAGTGAACATGAACATTTTGAAGGAAACCTTTGTATCTTTCATTCACAAAGTAAGAGCCATTGACTCTTTAGAAAAAACAAAAACAGCTGTTGATAATACACTAGCTTTGTTTCTTAGTCTTTCTTTTCTTTGAAAATGATGTTTATTTTAAGAACAAGACAAGCTTTGGTCAAGAAAACATTCCTATTTGAATTTTAACTCTTCTTGAGTGAGGATTCTCTGTCGTCCAATCAACGGACGGCAGAGTTTAGCTTCACTTTTCTGTGACTACCTCATTGAGTCAATACCAACGGGAGACTGACGTGGGACAGGACAATTATTTAGGACCCTCTGTACAACTTCAGAAAATAGGAACAACTCTGAACAACCCTGAACTCTGGTGAAATTGTTTAGATGGACTTTTGAACTTGGTCAGACGTCACTATGAAGAAAGAAATGTTTTTTTGGGAGACATTTTGAAATAACACATGCGCTGGGAAAGTCTGTCAAAGACTCGTCACAGTGGCCTAGTGGCTCAGAGTGGGGTCTTTTCCTTGTGGAGGCAGCATTATTGTAAAGTAGTTGGACTGAGCACGTGCAGACGGTCACATGACTCGGTCCAAACCTGTGTGTGACTGCAGTAAAAGTGAGGCCAGTGTGAAAAGACTCAATAAGGCTCTTTATAAAAACAGCTGCTGAAGGAAACATGGCTCCATAAACAGACTCCCAGACCTGCTGAATCCTCCAAAGACCGGCTCCAAAACCAGGTCTAGGACTGAAACTCTGGGACCAGGACCAGGAAGTGGCGTTTAAGGGAAATTGGGTCAGTGTTTTTTATAAAACCTGTGTGAGAATAAAACAAAATCATTGTGTTTTTGGAAAAATGTATTGTAAATGTAAACCAGGTCTGAACCTAGACTAAACCAGGACTAAACCAGGTCTAAACCAGGACTAAACCAGGACTAAACCAGGTCTAAAACAGGACTAAACCAGGTCTAAAACAGGACTAAACCAGGACTAAACCAGGACTAAACCAGGTCTAAACCAGGACTAAACCAGGACTAAACCAGGTCTAAAACAGGACTAAACCAGGACTAAACCAGGACTAAACCAGGACTAAACCAGGTCTAAACCTAGACTAAACCAGGACTAAACCAGGTCTAAACCAGGACTAAACCAGGACTAAACCAGGACTAAACCAGGTCTTAACCAGGTCTGAACCTAGACTAAACCAGGACTAAACCAGGTCTAAACCAGGACTAAACCAGGACTAAACCAGGACTAAACCAGGTCTTAACCAGGTCTGAACCAGGACTAAACCAGGACTAAACCAGGTCTAAACCAGGACTAAACCAGGACTAAACCAGGACTAAACCAGGTCTAAAACAGGACTAAACCAGGACTAAACCAGGACTAAACCAGGTCTAAACCAGGACTAAACCAGGTCTAAACCAGGACTAAACCAGGTCTTAACCAGGTCTAAACCAGCTCTAAACCAGGACTAAACCAGGACTAAACCAGGTCTAAAACAGGACTAAACCAGGACTAAACCAGGACTAAACCAGGTCTTAACCAGGTCTAAACCAGGACTAAACCAGGTCTTAACCAGGTCTAAACCAGGTCTAAACCAGGTCTTAACCAGGTCTAAAACAGGACTAAACCAGGACTAAACCAGGTCTAAACCAGGACTAAACCAGGTCTTAACCAGGTCTAAACCAGGACTAAACCAGGCCTAAACCAGGACTAAACCAGGTCTAAACCAGGTCTAAACCAGGTCTAAACCAGGTCTAAACCAGGACTAAAACAGGTCTAAACCAGGTCTAAACCAGGTCTAAACCAGGACTAAACCAGGTCTAAACCAGGACTAAACCAGGACTAAAACAGGTCTAAACCAGGACTAAACCAGGACTAAAACAGGACTAAACCAGGTCTAAACCAGGTCTAAACCAGGACTAAACCAGGTCTAAACCAGGACTAAACCAGGACTAAAACAGGTCTAAACCAGGACTAAACCAGGACTAAAACAGGTCTAAACCAGGTCTAAACCAGGTCTAAACCAGGACTAAACCAGGTCTAAACCAGGACTAAACCAGGACTAAAACAGGTCTAAACCAGGACTAAACCAGGACTAAAACAGGTCTAAACCAGGACTAAAACAGGACTAAACCAGGTCTAAACCAGGTCTAAACCAGGACTAAACCAGGTCTAAACCAGGACTAAACCAGGACTAAAACAGGTCTAAACCAGGACTAAACCAGGACTAAAACAGGTCTTAACCAGGTCTAAACCAGCTCTAAACCAGGACTAAACCAGGACTAAACCAGGTCTAAAACAGGACTAAACCAGGACTAAACCAGGACTAAACCAGGTCTTAACCAGGTCTAAACCAGGACTAAACCAGGTCTTAACCAGGTCTAAACCAGGTCTAAACCAGGTCTTAACCAGGTCTAAAACAGGACTAAACCAGGACTAAACCAGGTCTAAACCAGGACTAAACCAGGTCTTAACCAGGTCTAAACCAGGACTAAACCAGGCCTAAACCAGGACTAAACCAGGTCTAAACCAGGTCTAAACCAGGTCTAAACCAGGTCTAAACCAGGACTAAAACAGGTCTAAACCAGGTCTAAACCAGGTCTAAACCAGGACTAAACCAGGTCTAAACCAGGACTAAACCAGGACTAAAACAGGTCTAAACCAGGACTAAACCAGGACTAAAACAGGACTAAACCAGGTCTAAACCAGGTCTAAACCAGGACTAAACCAGGTCTAAACCAGGACTAAACCAGGACTAAAACAGGTCTAAACCAGGACTAAACCAGGACTAAAACAGGTCTAAACCAGGTCTAAACCAGGACTAAACCAGGTCTAAACCAGGTCTAAACCAGGTCTAAACCAGGTCTAAACCAGGACTAAACCAGGTCTAAACCAGGTCTAAACCAGGACTAAACCAGGACTAAAACAGGTCTAAACCAGGACTAAACCAGGACTAAAACAGGTCTAAACCAGGACTAAACCAGGACTAAACCAGGACTAAAACAGGTCTAAACCAGGACTAAACCAGGACTAAACCAGGACTAAAACAGGTCTAAACCACGGTCTAAACCAAATAAAGGACTAAACTTTCAGGTCTAAACCAGGTCTAAACCAGGTCTAAACCAGGTCTAAACCAGGACTAAAACAGGTCTAAACCAGGTCTAAACCAGGTCTAAACCAGGACTAAACCAGGTCTAAACCAGGTCTAAACCAGGACTAAACCAGGTCTAAACCAGGACTAAACCAGGACTAAAACAGGTCTAAACCAGGACTAAACCAGGACTAAAACAGGTCTAAACCAGGTCTAAACCAGGACTAAACCAGGTCTAAACCAGGTCTAAACCAGGTCTAAACCAGGTCTAAACCAGGACTAAACCAGGTCTTAACCAGGACTAAAACAGGTCTAAACCAGGTCTAAACCAGGACTAAAACAGGACTAAACCAGGTCTAAACCAGGTCTAAACCAGGTCTAAAACAGGACTAAACCAGGACTAAACCAGGACTAAACCAGGTCTTAACCAGGTCTAAACCAGGTCTAAACCAGGTCTAAACCAGGACTAAACCAGGTCTTAACCAGGACTAAAACAGGTCTAAACCAGGACTAAACCAGGACTAAAACAGGTCTAAACCAGGTCTAAACCAGGACTAAAACAGGTCTAAACCAGGACTAAACCAGGACTAAACCAGGTCTAAACCAGGACTAAACCAGGTCTTAACCAGGTCTAAACCAGCTCTAAACCAGGACTAAACCAGGTCTAAACCAGGACTAAACCAGGTCTAAACCAGGTCTAAACCAGGACTAAACCAGGTCTAAACCAGGTCTAAACCAGGTCTGAGTCAGAACTCGTTAGAACTGCATCATGTGATGTTTTGTCCTAAATCCTGCTTGAGTTTTGACGTCAGACTCAGGAAACTCTGACAGAGACAGAGACAGAGTAAAGGCGACCCACGAGACCCGTCCGAGTCGGAAACCCCTCCCAGAGTCGTCCTGGTGAAAGGAGCTTTGTCTCAGTCCGGGACACACCTCTGTGTCCCTTCTGCAGCAAACGGGAAGAACTCAACACTACAGCTGCGAACAAAACACAGTTAATATATCATGTATTATTAAAGATCCAGTTAATGCATAAGAAATATACCAGATCTGCAAAAAGAGCAAACTGCTACTATCTTAACTTTAAAACTTATAATGCATCCAATATAATAGATTTACAGAAAACATTCATTAGTCTTGATCTCACGGTCTTTCACCAAATAAAGTAATAAACTTTCATTTCATCGAACAAGTGTCGACTTAAAGGACATGATGTGCATCAGATTAAACTAAGGCAGAACAAAGTGTGGACAGACTTTTAGTTTCAAACAGAGGACAACTGGATTCCAGAAGAGCTTTAAAGTGCAATATATGCTTTAATGTCAATCTTGTGATATAAAACTTTAATCATTTGAATCACATTGTAACAGAAATTATCTGTTAAAAAAAAAAAAGTCCTTAGACAAGAACTTTTAAAAGCTTTGTCCAATCACATCTCACTTCAGGAAAATGGAGCGCTCCCATTGGTCGACACTAAAGTCAATAAGGAAGTAATGGAAGTCAATAAAACAAAGACAGTGTAAATTCAGCTGTGGACATGTCTTTTTTAAAGAGAAACATCTCAAAAAAGAAAAACACAAACAAACAAAAGGGAGGCAACGTGAAGCAGATAAATATTACAAAAAAAGAAACTCACTGAGTGGAGCTTTAAGAGAAGTTCAGCAAACATTTCTTTTTCAGTTCTGTGACATGGTCTTTAGTTAAAATATGTATTTGCATTGTTTACATATTAAAGTATTGCATTTTAAAATCTCAAATCAATCTTGTTATTACATGGTTGTAACATGCTATTAACTTTGTATTTAAAACTATGTTTTATTGCGTTATTACTGAGTTGTGTGTTTTCATGAATGTGTCAAAAGCCTTCCATCAGGTTCTTTTCCTCTTGTTTCTGAGCAGCACTGACCTCTGTCTTTATCAGTTTATTCTTCCCTCGTAGTGACTCACGTTTGACATTCTCCAGACCTCGCTCATGTTTATCCAGGGACCCCCTCCTCTTCCTCCACCTCCTCCTCCTCCCTGTTACTCCTCTGTGATCAGCTGACATGAGTCGTGACTGCAGCCCACTCTCCTTTTATGGAAACACACAAAGCTCCGATCGATGTTTTTCTGCAGCAGCTTCTGTTTACGACTCAGTTCTTATGAAACTCTGCAGAACATGTGACGATAACAGACTCTGATTTATGAGTTTATCTTGGCCAATAAAGTAGAGACAGGGCTGGTAGTATTTCATGCTCCAAGCTCAATTAGGGGGGGGGTAATTACATTGCTGGTGATGCCTTTCTGTTTTTCTGAATCGTGTTATTGGTATAAATTTCTCCCACAATCCCCGTCTCAGTCAGGCTATGTCCACACGAAGCCAGTGCATCCCCTATCCGATCTTGAGACGGCGTCGTCTCAAGAAAATATCTGCGTACACGGCCTGGCTGAAAACGATGTAGTCCTATATATGCCCGACCAGTATGGGGCGCTGTAATTCTGCCACAGATATACACTATACACGGAGAAGAAGACTTTGAGCATGCGCATAACCTTGCGCACTGCAGAAGAAGACGAAGACCTAAATATTTATTTTCTAATAAAAACAAGTTCTCAAATTGTTGCAGTCATATATTTAGAGTGTAGTAATTGGTGCCCTCATGTTTGTTGTTTGCTCTTCAATATACGGACTGAGTTCTGAGTGCTTTGGACATGCGGACATTCTCTCTCCATTCATTTTCTCCTGGTTGCTCTCCTGGTTCTCTTTATGGTGCTGTCCATTATTTGCTCACCACAACTGCATAGAAGCAATAGATTTTGCTGTAATAAAGCTAGTAGTAGCTTCTGCAGCACGAACTCAATCATGTAGTCCGCCATTATTGTTGTTGCTGTTACGTCACTTTAGAACCCTGTTTCAAAAATAGCGGATTCAGTCTCCCAAAACACCGGATCCGTGTGGACGAAAGGCCAATACGATACAAAATGTATATGGATACAGTGATTTTTGTCTCCGTGTGGACAGCCCCTCAGACTTGTGCCCTGTTTATGCTCAGCCAGTGACACAACAAAAGGACGAGCCTCTGTTTCCTTTTCTGCTGTTGTTCCAGTCTCTGACATAAACATGTGCTTCAGCTGATGTTGCACTTCTGTTGTTTAGTTAGAAATATGTTTTAGAACAATGTTTAAATACCAGAGCCACAGAGCTCTCAGGTCTGGTATTTGTCGATGGAACCTGACTCTTCTGCAGGAGACATCGAGGATCAGGGATAGTCCTGGTTTAGACCTGGTTTAGACCTGGTTTAGACCTGGTTTAGACCTGGTTTAGACCTGGTTTAGACCTGGTTTAGACCTGGTTTAGTCCTGGTTTAGTCCTGGTTTAGACCTGGTTTAGTCCTGGTTTAGACCTGGTTTAGACCTGGTTCAGACCTGGTTTAGTCCTGGTTTAGACCTGGTTTAGTCCTAGTTTAGACCTGGTTTAGACCTGGTTTAGACTTGGTTTAGTCCTGGTTTAGTCCTGGTTCAGACCTGGTTTAGACCTGGTTTAGTCCTGGTTTAGACCTGGTTCAGACCTGGTTTAGTCCTGGTTTAGACCTGGTTTAGTCCTGGTTTAGACCTAGTTTAGACCTGGTTTAGACCTGGTTTAGACCTGGTTTAGACTTGGTTTAGTCCTGGTTTAGTCCTGGTTCAGACCTGGTTTAGACCTGGTTTAGTCCTGGTTTAGACCTGGTTTAGACCTGGTTTAGACCTGGTTTAGACTTGGTTTAGTCCTGGTTTAGACCTGGTTTAGTCCTGGTTTAGTCCTGGTTTAGTCCTGGTTTAGACCTGGTTTAGACCTGGTTTAGACCTGGTTTAGACCTGGTTTAGACCTGGTTTAGACCTGGTTTAGACCTGGTTTAGACCTGGTTTAGACTTGGTTTAGTTATAATATATATTTAAGAATACAAAGAACAACATGCTTTTATTTGCTCACATTACTCTTTCAAAGTAAAATGATTAGTTACTGTAAAATATCCTGAAAGAAATATCTCTTTTTATATTTTCAAATGACTGCTAAGTTCTTTCCAAAGTATTTCTCAAAAAAAAAAAAAAAGAACAGAGCTGCAGACATTTGGATAAAAACATGATGTAATGCTTGAAACTCCGAGGATTTACTGGAATGGCCTTAGGTGCAAAAAACAAAAAATTAAATGTCAACAGTTTAGTCACATGGTGCGGGTCACATGGTCTGAGGTCATGTGACAGCTGAGCTCATGATGTAAATGTAGTCTGAGCTCAGCTGTGGTTTACGGGAATCACACACAGGGAGAAAGAGACGGACTCCGAGCGCTGTGATTGGTCAGTCACAGGCGATGACATCACTGCCGACAGCTAATTGGATGAGAGGAAATGAGGCGGGAGGAAGCGGCCAATCAGAGACGCGAGGCAGAGGATGGAGTGAGAGGATGAAGTCACAGCTGCAGCAGGGACAGTAACAGACAGACCTGTAATAAATAGTTCAGGATAAAAGCAGCTTTTAATTTACATAAGAATACAAACATTAGAAAAACAGACTGACAGACAGGCTGTATTTTATGGATGACACTCCCAAAATAATAATGAAAACATTGTCCCCAGGCCTCGTTAGCGCAGCAGGCAGCGCGTCAGTCTCATAATCTGAAGGTCGTGAGTTCAACCCTCACACGGGGCAGAGCCCTTTTATAAAGTTTCAACTGTACGCTGCTGCAGGTAACGTCAGGAGAAACAGGTTATGGGGTCAAGTCCCAGACAAAAATAAGATAATGTGTCAGTGACTGAGTAAAGCTGGTGAACCACAGCCGACAGGAACTCTAATGAGGTTTAAAACAGCCCCGCGTCAGAGGCCTATGTCCACTCAGCTTTTATCCACAATCGAACAGAGGCTGTGTGGGATCTAAACTGGTGACCTTCTGTCTGCACATCCAGGCCTCGTTAGCGCAGCAGGCAGCGCATCAGTCTCATAATCTGAAGGTCGTGAGTTCAAGCATCACACGGGGCAGAGCTCTTTTAAACACACGTCCTCTGAGGCAGACTCTTCAGTGAAAGGGAAGAATCAGGAAAAAGAAGAGCTCATAAATGGTTCTCGATCTGAGACGTTCTGCTTTGATTCACGTTGGACATAAAACACAGATGAACCATGAACATGTAACATCGGCTGTGGGACTGAGACCATGTCCACTCGGACATGTGCTTGGGCAGATCTGAAAGGTTTAGACCTGGGTTGTCTTTTGTGAATCTGCTTCTAGTGGCCAACAGTGGGATTACACTTTCACACACTTTTTCATTCATTCATTCTCTTCTGCTTGATTCATTTTATGTCATTTCCCAGTCACTGCTCGTTAGGACAGGACATTCTCTCAGTGTGTTTTTGCTGCAGCTTTACTCAGAGTTATTTATGACTCTCCCGTCTCGGCTCTTTTCCCAGGCTTCTCTCTCTCTGTTTTCCCACAGTGTTTTCTCACTGTCCCTCGTCCGTTCCTCTTTTGGGTCATGTGACTTTGAAGAGTTTTCTCATGGTTATTTTGTGAGACTCACTGAGACAGTGCAGCTGTGAAAAACAGCACTCCTGCCTCACAGCAAGAAGGTCGCGAGTTCGAAACCCGGCTGACTTTATCATTCTCGGCTGACTCATATTTCATTTATGTCCTGGACGTTCCTCTAAATGTTGTTTCACTGGAGACGTCTTCGTTTCAACTCAATTCTTTTTGCTAAACACAAATAATTATCCTGTTAATAGACTGGCCTAATTTCTTTCTCTCAAAGCAACTTTAGATTCCAGGCACATCATGTTTAACACCCACAAGTGTCTCAGTATTTCTAACATCCTTCCCTGCTTTTGAGAATTCTGTTTCCTGTGTTTCCTGACCAAACACCTGGACCCTTTCAACAAATACAGTACATACACAAAGAACCAGGTCAGGTTTTATCCAGCTTCTCACTTTTGTTCACAGCTCTCCATTTCATCCTGGAATGTGTTCTGGTATTTTCTGTGAAGTGTAATTACAGACTCTGTATCGACAAACCCAGGCCGTGTTTACTCTGGAGCCTCCGTCAGAGAGACCGTCTCTTTCGAAGAACTGCAGACTCTCTGTGGTCGCTCTCAGAACATGACTGGGTTTACTCTGACAGTCACATGACCTCCTCAACGTCAGGGATGACTCTGGGCGCGTCAGAGAAACACTGGGCCTGTTCAGACCTGTGTCCTGAGGTCCATCAGAAATTAAATGTAAATGAGTGACATTTGGGAGCACTCGGTGTACTTTCCAGGGAGTACACTGACAACAGTAAGAGTACAACGGCATTAGTTTGAACAAAGGTGTTCCACAAAGGTTTTATGGCCTAACATTAAGTGTAATTACACTTTGGGTTGAAGGAGACTCAGAGTTGTTCTGTTGGTTTTCTGGCTCAGAGATGGACAATCATTTTATTCTAACAAACATTTTAATCACTAATAACATATTGAAATAGAAATGATCTGTGGGAAAACAAGACCTTAAGACGTCATCTAGACTTTATTATCAAGGATTTTAATAAATGAAGAATGTTCAGCCCATACCAGAAGCATTGTCCAATCACAGCTCACTTTTGAAAAACAGAGCGCTCCCATTGGTCGATACTGAGTCAGTAAGGAAGTAGTGTCTGCCGCTGAAACGGAGAAAGAGTTTTTTTTTTTACAGAGAAACAGAACAAAAACAGAGAAAAGGTTGAACGAGGTCTGTTCTGACGCTGAAGTCGGGGTTAAAGGTTTAGGGTCAGCTCTAAACTTCAGTTTGGTGACATGTATAGGTGTTTTTTCAGGTGAACTGATCCAGTTTACTTTCTACTGTTGTGAGTGCGACTGGGACAAAAGAAATGAATACAATCAGGCAGCCCTGCATTAATCGATACATGCTTCATTTTTAAGTGGGATTTACTCATGCTAAATGCATGCTAATTTAAAAACATATTATTGGTATATTTATTAAAACTGTAAAGGGTTTAGCTCTTTAAAAACTGCTGAGTCGTGCACTGCGGAGAAATGAAGTCCTTCTCAGTCATTTATGAGCCTCATTGAGCTCAGAGTGACAGAGGTCTGTGAACCTGACGCAGGACGAGAGAGGAACCAGCACACGCTCCTTTTGTAAAACGATAAACACTCAGTATGGACATTATTTCTTGGACAAACAAGCTTCAAAGAAACAAAGCCTTACATTGTCATTACAAGAAGGGCTCAGTCAAAGAAAGCTATCATAATTTATTAATATTTAAGACAAGACAAGTGAGGTAGTTAAGATAGAATAGGAAAAAAACACAACATAATGTAAATAACATTATCTCAGAGAGATAAAAGTGAATAATGCTTGAATAATCTTTCTTCTGTAACACTGTCCTCAGACGTGACAAAAGGAACCTGTCAGAATCTGAAAAAGATGGAGCAGTGAGAGAACAGAGGGAGGACGGGTCGATGGAGGAGGTGTAAAAGACCAGGCACAATCTGACCAAATATGGAAACAGGAAGGGGATCCTTTGAGTCATGTGACCCTCTGTGTGTGACTTCCAGCTCCTCAGATGCTTCCACAGAGCTGAGTCACCGCTGCAGCTTTTTTTATCATTTATTTTAAATCAAATAGAAATGTGTTTGATTTTTGCTCCTTTTGAACAACAATCTTTCAGTTTTCTATCATCTTTATGTTGCATGAAAACAACCCTCACTGGCTTTCAGTGAACTATTGTAAACAAGTAAATCTAGACTTTCTTCATTTGAACTAGCCTGAAAATACATGTTTATTGTTATTATATTGGCTTGTGCCGTTAAAAATAAAAAACTTAAAGACATATTTTCTTTAGACAACTCATTCACAAAGACCTCAGTGGATCTGTCAAAGTCACTATTTACAACGGCTCTGCCCCGTGTGAGGATTGAACTCACGACCTTCAGATTATGAGACTGACGCGCTGCCGGCTGCGCTAACGAGGCCTGACTTCAAAGGTTGTGAGTTCAGATCCCACACAGCCTCTGATCACAGGCCTCTGGGCCAATGTCTCTTTGATAGAAAGTTTTACTGACTGTCCTGAGGTCTTATTGAACAGTTTCCATATATCTCAGTGTCATGTGGTCCTTTGGAACCAGGGTTTATCTGAGACCGAAGTGTTCCCTGAACCTGTCTCTCTGTCGAGATCTGGTCCTAATTTAGCCTCAGTTCACTCTTGTTTTGTTCAGGTTTAAACTTAACTTTCTAGGTTTTTGTGCTAGTTGGGGCCTAGTTTAAGGTTTAGTTTGGACAATGCATGTGACTGAACTCATTATTTAATTAGTGCTTGATAAACAGGTGTTTGAACTGGTGTCTGTGAAGTGTTCCTCCAGACGCAGCTCCAGAGCAGACTCAGATCCCACTGCCTCAGAGGTCAGAGGTCACTTCCCGCTCAGTGACCCGGGTCGAGACATGTCTGTCATGTTGTTGAGCTTCAGTCGGAGGTCCTCAGTTTTAAGAGTGTCTCCAACAGCTGACTCACAGAAGACTTCCCAGAAACGTTTGATTTAGACAAACCTGGACTGGTCTTTGAGTTTACATCAACGAGAGAGATGCCTGTGGCTCCAATAAAAGGCAACAATCATGAGGTGAACTGGTTTAGAGATAATACTGAAAAGGCAATAGTGCATTGTGGGAAGTGGAGTCAGTGATGAGGGTTTCAGACGCTGCTGCTCGTTTTAAGGAAATAAATTTGTTCTCGTTGTTGTTTGAAATTTCCTGTGTCAGCTGCTCAGACCTGACAGCGCCACCTACAGGAGGAAATACACAAGACTAAAGTGTATTTAAACCAGGAATAAAGCTGCATTAAACCAGAGTTAAACCAGATTAAATCAGGATTATATCAGGACTAAGGATGGGCTTGACTTAAGCAGAACTGCTTTCAGCTGAAGCTGAAATAAATGGATTTATTCTTGATTAAACACATAAACCCAGAAAACCAGAACCAGGTCTAAACCAGGTCTAAAGCAGGTCTAAAGCAGGTCTAAACCAGAATTAAATCTAGATTAAATTGGGAAAAACCTGTCAGACTCTTATTGTGAAAGAGGAGCTGCTGGTCACATGACCCCGGTCAGAGGTAAACGCTGAGGTGTGACTTTGTGGGAGCGAGCTGTGAGAACCCTCGGCTCACATCAGGGTCAGAGGTCAAGGTTCACACGGCAGCGTTTACACTGAACACCTCGGTTTAATGAAGTCACACCAGGTTTAACTGAACCTCAGCAGGTCAACGAGGGAGGACTGGGTTAGACCGGGTTAAGTCCTTAGACCTGGTTCCACCGGAGCGGTTCTGGTTGGTTCTGGTACGTTTCAGGTTTGGGGACACCTTGGCCAGACATTATAAGTGTAGTAAGTGTTGTTTATTTGTTCTACGTCTGTGAAATATACAGAACATTGTGTCATGTGACTCTGGGATGAGCCGGGGCTTGTGGGAACAGTGTTTGTGGAGGGAACAGTGGGAGTCTGGGAGAAGTCACTGAAACAACACTGAGGCTCTAATAAATGAAGAGTGTTAAAGTTCACAGCCCCAACCTGCCCCTGAACGCACCGTGAACCAAACAAGACTTCACACATTCCTGTACCCAGAGGTTTAGACCTGGTTTAGACCTGGTTTAGTCCTGGTTTAGATCTGGTTTAGTCCTGGTTTAGATCTGGTTTAGTCCTGGTTTAGTCCTGGTTTAGTCCTGGTTTAGACCTGGTTTAGACCTGGTTTAGACCTGGTTTAGACCTGGTTTAGTCCTGGTTTAGTCCTGGTTTAGTCCTGGTTTAGACCTGGTTTAGTCCTGGTTTAGTCCTAGTTTAGTCCTGGTTAAGTCCTGGTTTAGATCTGGTTTAGTCCTGGTTAAGTCCTGGTTTAGATCTGGTTTAGTCCTGGTTTAGATCTGGTTTAGTCCTGGTTTAGTCCTGGTTTAGTCCTGGTTTAGACCTGGTTTAGACCTGGTTTAGACCTGGTTTAGACCTGGTTTTGACCTGGTTTAGATCTGGTTTAGACCTGGTTTAGACCTGGTTTAGTCCTGGTTTAGTCCTGGTTTAGATCTGGTTTAGACCTGGTTTAGTCCTGGTTTAGACCTGGTTTAGACCTGGTTTAGACCTGGTTTAGTCCTGGTTTAGTCCTGGTTTAGACCTGGTTTAGACCTGGTTTAGTCCTGGTTTAGACCTGGTTTAGACCTGGTTTAGATCTGGTTTAGTCCTGGTTTAGACCTGGTTAAGACCCGGTTGAGTCCTGGTTTAGACCCGGTTCAGACCCGGTTCAGACCCGGTTTAGACCTGGTTTAGACCCGGTTCAGACCCGGTTTAGACCCGGTTTAGACCTGGTTCAGACCCGGTCTAGACCCGGTTGAGTCCCGGTTTAGACCCGGTTTAGTCCCGGTTTAGACCCGGTTTAGACCCGGTTTAGTCCCGGTTCAGACCCGGTTCAGACCCGGTTTAGACCTGGTTTAGACCTGGTTTTGCTCTGGCTCCAGTGAATGCAAAGATTTAAATTTCAGGAGGTTTTTGCAGAACACATTTTTCTCACGCCCAAGTATTATTTCTGTTCTGTGCTCTGTGACTTTTGTGTTGTACGTAATACTCCCCTCCGTCTGTTTCTCACTGTTCCCTCCCGTGACCTCCTCCTGGTTTTTCTGGATCAGGACTGAGCCAAAAACCAGAGTAAGTGTTCTCCGAGAATCAGACACAGCGACAGTAACAAGGAAACACAGTCTGGAGGAAGTGTCCAAATCCACATTCACAAGGAGTTCATGAAGGAAAAAGACAACCAGAACTAATCAAGGAATAAAGCCGGTTGCATTGTGTTTTCAGATAAGAGAGAGAAAGAGGAACTGGGCTGCTGCAGCAAAAGGCAGTGTCCTCAGCTGAACTCTGAGGAAATACAGGAACCTCCCAGAATGTTCCCTCGGTTCTGAGAGGAGTTTGTTCATTATAAACAGACACAGCGTCCTGCTCGTTCTGACATAATAGCCGCTCATTACATAAAGCTCATTACTGCGGTATGTTCCTCAGAGACAATAAACCTGTGCTCCACCTTTGGGCTGCATCGGGACAAACTGAGAGATAAACAAACAAACTCGAGGTGGAGCTGCAGAGACTCGTGAGAATAAAGTTTAGAATAAAGAGTCTAAAACAGATCTTATTATTATCTGAAGGTAGTGAGCCTCACACAGGGCAGTGCTGTTTTAAACACAGGCTCTGTCGCAGACTCTTGAGGAATATGAAAGAGAAGAACCCAATGAATTAATCAGAAAAAGGTGTTGGTTAGAGCTGTCACTTGTGCTAGCTGCTCATGATGTGTTCAAGGGCTTTTGGAAGGATGGCATTTTGTTGTGTTCTTGTGTTTCTAACTCCACATGTTTAGACCTGGTTTAGACCTGGTTTAGTCCTGTTTAAACCTGGTTTAGACCTGGTTTAGACCTGGTTTAGACCTGGTTTAGACCTGGTTTAGTTGGCTCCAGTGGAAAGTAAGTTTTGCAGTAAGAACAGAAAACCACAGCTGTTTACACGAGAAGTCTGGTCAGGAAAAGAGAACAGACATGTTGACACGACATTGTTAGAACACAACCTGCGTTCACATGAAGACGGCTAAAACGATGCAGTACATATGCCAGACCAGCAGGGGAAGATGCTGCCTGCTTGTTAACAACATTGTTGTTTTCACAAAAGCAAAGCAGCTGTCAACGGAACATCCTCGACCAAATTCCCAGGTTTTGTGTTCTTGTGTAAAGAGAGACGCCAGCTTAAAGAGCTCTGCCCCGAGTGAGGATTGAACTCACGACCTTCAGATTATGAGACTGACGCGCTGCCTACTGCGCTAACGAGGCTGCTAATCAAATGCAAACCTTTCATTCATTCATTCATTTTCTACCGCTTTGTCCCATTAGGGGCATTCATTCACTAGGGACACTTTAGATTTGCCAATTGACCTGTACATGTGTCTTTGGACAGTGGGAGGAAGCCAGAGTACCCGGAGAGAACCCACAGTAACATGTGGAGGACATGCAGACTCCTCACAGAAAGACCAGAGTCGGCCAAGAATGTTTTGAGTCGGCCGGGTTTTGAACTCACGACCTTCTTGCTTTGAGGCAGGTGCTAACCACTCTGCCACGTGCACCCCATAAACACAAACACAAACCTGACAATGTTTTTAGTATAATTTGCATAAAGCTGATAAAGTTATTCCCTGCTGTAGATATATTTGAAACGGAGGCTGTGCTGATAATAGGTCTGTATTTTTCATCTAAACTTGTCCCAACTTGAATTTCTCTGTGTCCTGTCAATCCAGTTTCTAATGAAAGTCTAATAATTAATCTTAGCCTCCAGCGTCGTGTTTTTCCTGAACACGCTGTGCTTCCTTCACAGAACGACGAGGACATTCCTTTGAACCGAGGCAGAACTGGGACCAGGGGGAGGTCACATGAGTGAACAGTTTGAGTAAATGTTCAAACAATGTCAGGAACCAGGGCCGTGCAGCGAGAACATGTCCTAAAGAGGCCAGAAGTATGAAGGGAATGCACTCGTTACAAACACTTTCAGTTAATCTGTGATGCTTTAATGTCAGGTCCTCTGTCTGTTTAACTCAAATACAGACACATTATAATATTTCAGATAATGTTCACATCGGGAAAACTCAGACAGAAAGGCTTTTTCGTGTTAGAAAATGAGCTCACTGTAAAGAAACTACTCCTGCAGCAGAGTTATGTAGTGTTTTCCTAAACTGAGCAAACTTAAACCTGGCACAATAAGTGTTGTTTTATTATTAGAGCAATAATCATCAGCAGCGAGAAGGAGTCGGTCATGTGTCCGTTAGCCTCGTGTTAGCTCCGTGTTAGCTCCGTGTTAGCTCTGTGTTAGCTCCGTGTTAGCTCTGTGTTAGCTCCATGTTAGCTCCATGTTTGCTCTGTGTTAACTCCATGTTAGGTCTGTGTTAGCTCTGTGTTAGCTCCGTGTTAGCTCTTTGTTAGCTCCGTGTTAGTTCTGTGTTAGCGCCGTGTTAGCTCTGTGTTAGCTCTTTGTTAGCTCCGTGTTAGCTCTGTGTTAGCGCCTAGTTAGCTCTGTGTTAGCTCCGTGTTAGCTCTGTGTTACAGCCGTGTTAGCTCAGTGTTAGCTCAGTCGTTAACACTTTAGAATAACTCACACTATGAAGCATTAGTTGAGAATTAGCTAATGACTTAACAGTTAATTACATTATTAATGCTTACAAACTGTTTAACTGTGTCCTTTACAGGACTCAGTTGAAAAATGGCTTTGGGACAAACCATATAAATATTTAGTTTTGACTGGTTGTATTGTCCTTATGCTTCACTTTAGGGTTGATGCACGATCTTGCAGCACTTCTTCAAGTGGGAATGAGACAAATCGAGGATCACATGAACACCCTCTGAGAAGTCGAATCCTATAGGAACGACTCTGGATCACGAGACACAGACTGAGCGTGAGCTCTGTTTTCCTCATGATTTACACTGAGCTCTTTGCAGAAGCAGCAGGTCTTTTCGGTTCAGGTTCAGAGGAACAGAGGCTTTTCTGGGTCAATACTCTACATTCCTCTGGAGACGCTCTGAGCCTCAACAGGAACAAGAAAGACTCTGGCATTTACTTTGAGTTCAGCTGAGGACACTCAGGGCTTGTCCTTAAACAGCTTTCTGGACTTAGATTTTACATTGTGTACTTGTTTCCTATTGTCAGCCAACTGTCTTTAATAATCTACAAATATGTTTGTTGCAGCTGCTTGGATTTGCATTTGTTCACTTGTTTAATTTCTGATTTGTTGAATATTGTTCCACATTGACACACATTACTTTTAGAATCTCTTATGTGTATATTTTATTTATTATATTATTATATTATATTATATTATATTATAGTATTTCTTATTTTATAGACTATAAACTACTACATGTTAATTTCATCCACAAAGGCTGGTCTCAATGGCTTAATGTTTATTTTTATTTTGTGGAAGATTTTTCTATATGGTGTTTATAATTGTATGGTAATGATAATATTTTAAGTCCACAAAAAAAAAAGGGGGGGGGCTTATTTTTTACAGCCTCAGTAGAAAATATCTTCTTCACATGCATGTGTTTGGACGGTGGGAGGAAGCCGGAATACCCGGAGAGAACCCACAGTAACACGTGGAGGACATGCAGACTCCTCACAGAAAGACAGGAGTCGGCCGAGAATGTATGAGTCGGCCGGGTTTGGAACTCACAACCTTCTTGCTGTGAGGCAGTGCTAACCACTCTGCCACGTGCACCCACTAAATGTGCTTTACTGAACTTTAAAGAAAGGAGGGTTACAAGAAGAGTGGAATTTTATTTAAAAAAAACAATTAGCATTAGCATAATATGTTGCATTTAGCATTAGCATGATAACATCAGAAAGGCTGTTGGTAAGAGCTTTACTGAAATCATAAAGTCAGCCGGATATTTTTGAACCGTTGATGTTTGTATGAAACAGCTGCAGTGTCCAGTGAAGTAATCATGTGTGTCCAGTGAAGTAATCATGTGTGTGTAATTCCACTGATGGCCACTAGATGCTGGCTCCACTCCTCCAGTAAATCTAGAACAGTTTTTGCGTCAGACATGTTAAGGGCCAAGTTTTGCCGAAAGCTCACTCGAGTTTTTGTGGCAAAGACCAAAGTCTGTTCCGTTTAATAAGTCACAATGTCGGCATTCAGTAATAAGTCCTAATTGATAAGAAGTATTTGGAACATGTAAACAGATGTTTAAACATGGTTAGAACACTCTGAACCAGGCTGTGTTTTTCCTTCAGAGACAGTCTCTCCCTGATCCACAAACTGGTCTCAGGTCTGTTCTGTTGATTCGTGTTTATTTTGGCATCGACTGAACATGTCACTGAAAGAAACACAACCAAACAGGTTAATCAGGCCTTGTCCTTCATTGAGGATTTCAAATGGAAATGGGACAGAGATAATATGGTATTAGTTTATTATAGGAGCCTGTCCAGCCAAACCTTTTCTGGAATCCCTTCCTTTCACAGCCATAATCCTGTCAGACCAATCGTAAAAGTTCTTCCTCCTGCAGAAGTGCAGTGTTCAGTCGTCATCATCAGTGTCTCACTGGGAGCAGGTCTCTCTCCTGAGTTACGCTGGGCTCACGTGTCTGTGTTTATCTGAGGCTCTGCAGCAGAAACATGACCCCCTCTGAGTGAAAACAGTGTCATCATCGAGAGATAATCCTTCGACAAACACCAAACACAGAACAGCAGTGAACTTGACGACGGCGACAAAGACTCAGTTTAACATGTGTTTAACAGAGGAGGTGCTGTAACTCCCAAAAACAGACAGAATTATGGATTGGAAATTAATAAAATGTTCAGTCATGAAGGTTTTTGATTTGAAACACAATATTTAGAAAACCTTACTAAACGTGGCTCTAGAGAACGTGACTCTAGTGAACGTGGCTCTAGAGAACGTGACTCTAGTGAACGTGACTCTAGAGAACGTGACTCTAGTGAACGTGACTCTAGTGAACGTGACTCTAGTGAACGTGACTCTAGAGAACGTGACTCTAGTGAACGTGACTCTAGTGAACGTGACTCTAGTGAACGTGACTCTAGTGAACGTGACTCTAGTGAACGTGGCTCTAGTGAACGTGACTCTAGAGAACGTGACTCTAGAGAACGTGACTCTAGAGAACGTGACTCTAGTGAACGAGGCTCTAGAGAACGTGGCTCTAGAGAACGTGGCTCTAGTGAACGTGACTATAGAGAACGTGACTCTAGTGAACGTGACTCTAGTGAACGTGGCTCTAGAGAACGTGGCTCTAGTGAACGTGACTCTAGAGAACGTGACTCTAGAGAACGTGGCTCTAGTGAACGTGACTCTAGAGAACGTGACTCTAGAGAACGTGACTCTAGAGAACGTGACTCTAGTGAACGTGGCTCTAGAGAACGTGGCTCTAGTGAACGTGGCTCTAGAGAACGTGGCTCTAGTGAACGTAACTCTAGTGAACGAGGCTCTAGAGAACGTGGCTCTAGAGAACGTGGCTCTAGTGAACGTGACTCTAGTGAACGTGGCTCTAGTGAACGTGACTCTAGTGAACGAGGCTCTAGAGAACGTGACTCTAGAGAACGTGGCTCTAGTGAACGTGACTCTAGAGAACGTGACTCTAGTGAACGTGACTCTAGTGAACGAGGCTCTAGAGAACGTGGCTCTAGAGAACGTGGCTCTAGTGAACGTGACTCTAGTGAACGAGGCTCTAGAGAACGTGACTCTAGTGAAAGTGACTCTAGAGAACGTGACTCTAGAGAACGTGACTCTAGTGAACGTGACTCTAGTGAACGTGGCTCTAGAGAACGTGGCTCTAGTGAACGTGGCTCTAGAGAACGTGGCTCTAGTGAACGTGACTCTAGTGAACGAGGCTCTAGAGAACGTGGCTCTAGTGAACGTGGCTCTAGAGAACGTGACTCTAGAGAACGTGGCTCTAGTGAACGTGACTCTAGTGAACGAGGCTCTAGAGAACGTGACTCTAGTGAACGTGACTCTAGAGAACGTGACTCTAGAGAACGTGGCTCTAGTGAACGTGACTCTAGAGAACGTGACTCTAGAGAACGTGACTCTAGAGAACGTGACTCTAGAGAACGTGACTCTAGAGAACGTGGCTCTAGAGAACGTGGCTCTAGTGAACGTGGCTCTAGAGAACGTGGCTCTAGTGAACGTGACTCTAGTGAACGAGGCTCTAGAGAACGTGGCTCTAGAGAACGTGGCTCTAGTGAACGTGACTCTAGTGAACGTGGCTCTAGTGAACGTGACTCTAGTGAACGAGGCTCTAGAGAACGTGACTCTAGTGAACGTGACTCTAGAGAACGTGACTCTAGTGAACGTGACTCTAGAGAACGTGACTCTAGTGAACGTGACTCTAGTGAACGTGGGGCTGACGAGCCACAGGTAACAGCTCTCATGGGCCTCTTTCACACGTGTCTCTGGAGGATGTCGGGAGAAGCACATCAGGACTTTTCCAGATCTTTGCTTTATACAAGCTGCAGTGCATCAGTCTGAAGCTGAAGGTTGTGGGTTTGATTCTCACATGGGACAGAGCAGAGCAGTTTTTAACAAAATATACATAGCTCTTGATTGTGAGTCTGAGGGATTTGAACAGATCATGTTTTCTTTGCCTTAAGCGCAGTAGGCAGCTTGCCAGTCTCATAATGTGAAGGTGGTGAGTTAGATCTTTAAACGGGGCATTAAACTCTTGTTCTGCTGTCGGCCTGAGAACTGTTGAGATGGACTGAGTGATTATTGGCAACAGTTTTTTTCAGATTGTGATTTAGTGTGTTCTAAAATAGCTCTGCCCCGTGTGAGTTTTGAACTCAGGACCTTCAGATTATGAGACTGATGCGCTGCCTGCTGCACTAACGAGGCTTGTATAGAAGGTCATTAGTTCAGATCCCACACAGCCTCTGTTCTCTGTTCCATTGTGGATTAAAGCTGAGTGGCCTCTGAGGCTGATGAGGCGCTGTTTTAAACTTCATCAGCGTTTTGTGTCTGTGGTCTTTAGTCAGAGTCTCGATCAGATAAAGGTTTGTGATTATTTGAAACTACACTTATTGAACCAAAGAAAGTGAAGAACAAATGGCTGCTCACCTCAGTCACCTACAGTGACCCGGGCCGGTTACTGAAGGATCAGCTGTTCACACGTTCAGGTCACGTGGGTAAAACACAGAGCTTTTCTCTCTAGAGGGAGGGCTTTGACCTGGAACTAACTCTGATTGGTCCAGGCTGTTCTAGTCTCATAGTCATTTTGTATTGACATATTAATTACTGATGATAAAAATTCTGACTAAATGTATCAACGCTTTTCTCAATGAATACAAACGAAAACATAATTAAACAGAGACGGAAGTGACGACAGAAGCACAGATTTGTTTATCTGCGGGAAAACAACAAGCGATGAAAGAGATTAAATATTAAATGTTAATGCTCGGGAGGAAACCACCACGGCAGAGCTAACATTACTGAGGAGCACAACACATCAGCTCCCCGTGTGAGGTTAGAACTCACAACCTTTAGATTATGAGACTGACGCACTGCCTGCTGCGCTAACGAGGCAGCAGTGTCTTATAACAGAAGAGGCCTGTTAGGTTAAGGTCGATTTAATACACAACGAGCATCACGTCTACCAGATCTCATGTGGGATTTGAACCCATAACCTTCCGAGGACACATGTCTGTGGCCTCGTTAGCGCAGTAGGCAGCATCAGTCTCATAATCTGAAGGTCGTGAGTTCGATTCTCACACAGGGCAGTGCTGTTTTAAACGTGCTCTGTTTCAGGCTCTTGAGAGGAGACCTGGGATCCAACTCACAACCTC
The DNA here is from genome assembly GCA_024416835.2 of Perccottus glenii. Classification (NCBI taxonomy): domain Eukaryota; kingdom Metazoa; phylum Chordata; class Actinopteri; order Gobiiformes; family Odontobutidae; genus Perccottus; species Perccottus glenii. Next base: position 29,109,674 of record CM044559.2, read on the forward strand.
CAGATCCTGAGACTGACGCGCTGCCTGCTGCGCTAACGAGGCAAGGGAAACATGTTGTCTGAAGGTTGTGGGTTCAAGAACTGGAGCAGTTTCAGACAGTGTAGGGTCTTCCAGCTCTAACTTTGTGAATGAAGTCTCATCAGGAGCAGAACAGAGACAGAAAAAAGATCCGAGCTGCAGAGGACAGAAGTTACACAGAACTGCAGCAGAGCGACTCCAGAGGCGACAGGTGATAAACAGCAGCTTCCAGTCAGAGCAGCATGACTCAGCAAAACCAGGCCGACTCAGCGCTGGTTTAACGCAGACTCAGAGAAAACCGCTGCTGACACAACGCCACTGATGGACCTGCAGAAAAACACACACACAGTAGTTTTACCAGAACTGGCTTGTAATCTGCTTCTGTTTCCATTTGGAACAATCACAGAGTGTTAAAGAGCAGGTTTAGGATAGGTTTTATCAAACGTTAGACTTACACTTCTCTTTCTTACATTTTGATTAAACTCAAATTGAAGCAACCAAATAACCTGCCAAAAACTCAGACATGTCAAAAACACACACACGTAAATATTAAAGCAGTTTAGTGCAAATACAACAGTAGTGCAATATTAAATTAAGGTGCAAGTGGAGGAGGGTCTTCAGTCTTAGGGGGAGGAGACTGACTACTGAGTGAATAAATACGCTATAGGTGCAATATATATATAATATATTTATAATAAAGTATGTTTCCATTAAGCATTGGAGTGTGTGGGTTCTCTCTGTGGCCGGCTTCCTCCCATCATCCAAAGACAAGTGCAACTTTATTTCATGTCCAGAGACAAGTCACAGAGCTTCACAGAAGACATCTTTACATCTAAACATCAAAAGAAAAAGCATAGAACAAACACACACAACGTGAGATAATACATAGATGATTAAAAGATTATATTTGATATTTAATGGTAAGTTGGGTCAAAAAGGTTTTTAAAAACAATGAGCAGCAGCATGAATCTTAATGTTTAGGCAGAGTTCCACAAACTGACAGGTCTTAAGGTCTTCTGAGGTTCGTGTGGAGTTATTGGCTCAGATAAATACTTTGGACCTAAACTGTTCAGTGATTTCTGGCTGCTGACTTTTGGATTAGCAGTAGCTGTTTAATGGTTGTCTTTGAAAGATCTGTGAAGAGTCCAGTACAGGAGTTTCAGGTCCTGTCTGGACATAAAGTCTTTGAGATGTGCAATATTTTAAATGATTTTGTTAGAGCTCTAATGTGACTGTGCAGCTGAACTGGGGAGTCTACACCTGTCTACACTGGATGATTGTGTGTAACCGGCCTCAGGCCCAAAGCTGCTGGGATAGGCTCCACTCACCCTCAACAGGAATCAGCAGAAGATGGAGGAATGTTAGTCTCAGCACCTTTTATGTCGTTGTCGCTTTGGATAAAAGCGTCTGCTAAATGACTAAATGTAAAATGTAATGTAAATGTTGGATGTAAATGAACTTCCCTTTATGCAGCTCAAAAGGTTTGTCTTGTTCTGGGTTGGCGCTCTGTCCCAAAGGTTTTGTTTTTATTTGTTTTCATTAAAACTGCACAAAAGAGAAAAACACGTGTCATTTTTGTGTCTGTGTTTATTTTGAGCTGATCCAATGTTCAGACGGTGAAGAGCTCATCTCAGAGTGACTCATGTCTGTCTCATCCACAGTCATGTGTGGGACTGGAGCTCCCTCTGGTGGACCACAACAGCTCTGCAGCAGCAGTAGTTCTGAGTCTCAGCTTCTCTCTTTTCAGTGTCAGGTCACATTTGTTATAATTAACATACTTTGAGTCAATGTTAAGTCTTTAGCTGTGGGCATTACTTTGTAAAGCTGTAGGAGAGTGTTTCCTCAGCATCAACAAGGACAGAAAAGTAAGGATTGTTGAAATCTACGAGGACTGAATAATAGCTTTTTGAACAGAACAATGGGTCCTTTCTACAGGCTGACTTAAGAAAAATCTGACTTAAATTTATTAAAAAACCAAAAGGATCACTTTCAGTTGAACAAACTCGGTCCTGATTTAGGTTTTCTCCACAAGTTAAGCCCTGCCTGAGGTTCTCTGAAGGTTCCTGTTTCTGTCTGGGCCTGGTTAACAACCCTGAGTGAAACTAAGTCCTGGCCTCTCATGGGGAAGAAGACACCTGGATAAACACACCCGTCGACTGTAGAAGTGGGTTACAGTCTCTTGGATTGAACCTCCACAAACGTCCTTCTAAAGGTCCTCTAAAGGTTGAAGCTTCTCTGAAAGCCCTGATGACGAACTCCAGCAGCACCTTTTCACAGAAAGGGCTTCAGGGTTAAAAGGCAGCAGCTGAACCAGGCATTTATCCACATTCTGCCTTTTATACATGTTACAAAGGATTATTATTGAATCAGTAAATATTGCAGGATTTTCAGGAAAAGGCCTTCTGTCCAGTACAAAATGGAAGTGGGCTGTATTTCCTTCTGTGTCAGTTCTTCCAGTTGATGTTGATGACTCTATTATTGTCAGTGTTAAACCTTGAACTGTCTTTTCCCAGAAGCATCGTTCTTCAGGAGAACAGGAGATGCTGGTCGTTTCTCGTCAGTCAGATGTCTGCACCACCTGAACGCAGCCACACCATTGGCTTCTGCTGAGGGTCCTGGAGCCAATCAGAGAGGAGTTACGATACAGCATCGACCAATGAGACGCAGAGGAGAGATCAGACGAGAGGCTTCTGGATCGATGGAGCAGAAAGAGTGAGAGCTACAGAGTGTAATATTATTATTGTTGCAACTGGAAGCATTTAACTTTATTATCTACATTTTAACTGATACAACTCTGGGATATATTTCAGCTCAGTTTAGGAATAAAACACTCTAAGTAGAACCCAACCTTAAGTTTGTTTGGTAGATTTAAGAGACAAAAGACAATTAAAGGGACAACATTAGAAGTAAATCCACTGATATTTGTTCTGTGTCTGTTTGATTGACTCCTTTTGACATTTGAACATGTTCTCAAATAAAACCCTGAACGCTTTAATCCAAATAATTTTTCCAGTCTGGTCTTATATATCACCTGAGTCAAAGCTCAAAGGGTTGTGTTTTCAGGAGGAAAGGTGTGATAAAAGGGAAGCAGCAGGAATAAAAGGGAAAGGTTCACAGAAGGTTCTGTTTGGGACTGACCAGGATCCGAGTCCATCCGAGGTTCAGCTCTGAGGTTTTTAGATGCTTTAACACTCATTAAAATTCATCTATAACCACTTTAAATCACCTCAGAACCTGTTATAGTCCAAGTTAAACCACTTTAAAACCTACCTAAATCCGTCTATAACCACTTATAATCCACTCAGAACCTGTTATAGTCCAAGTTAAACCACTTTAAAACCTACCTAAATCCGTCTATAACTACTTATAATCCACTCAGAACCTGTTATAGTCCAAGTTAAACCACTTTAAAACCTACCTAAATCCGTCTATAACCACTTATAATCCACTCAGAACCTGTTATAGTCCAAGTTAAACCACTTTAAAACCTACCTAAATCCGTCTATAACCACTTATAATCCACTCAGAACCTGTTATTTACATTTAGTCATTTACAGATGACGCTTTCAAAGTGACTTACATTAAGGTTCCATTCACCAGTGTCACAGCTGGAACACCACTGGAGGCAGGCCGTCAGGAGGAAAATTGTCTCAAATGTTGACTGTTACTAAATTTAACAATCTTTTTTTTTTTATTTATTATTTCAACGTCATGTATGTTTTAAAAATGACTTTGAAAATTAATTGAAATTGAAACAGTATAAAAATAATTCACGTCTTTAATGAAAAGATGTGCTCCCTTTGGTCATATTGTAGAATCAGCCTAACCTTTAACCTTTAAACCTTTGTTCCGGGTCTGGTCGGCAGCACTTTCCAGACTCGATACTTCTGCTGCTCGGCTGTTGGAGGAGATTAAGGTCATGTTTCTGCCCAGTGTCTCCGTCTCATTACTGAGCTGGACCACTTTCAAAACTCATCAAGGCTACGTTCGTATGCTTGTTTTTTGACTGATTTGATTTCGTCCACGTCGAGGATTGGTTTGGAATTCTTTCACATATTTCTCACGACTTTCTTTGATCGGTCACTTCTGGAAGGGAACCGGAACTCTCCTCCTTTACGTTTACAAAGTTCTTTATGTGATCGACAAAAAGCGTTTTCCTTTAAAATGCCACACTTCAATAATTTTCACATTTACTTTATGACATACACCAAAGGATTTCTTTATTTATTTATTGGATCCACTTTTTTACATTAATAACACTCTCAGATAAATATTAACAATCAAAACTGAAAACACAAAAGACAACATCTTTAAAAACCCATTCACAGGTTTTAAAATACAGCACAGAGTCTCACTGTATTTACCGTCCAATATTCACAAAGATTTTCTGTTTCAAAAGATACTGTTTTAACAACTTCATAAAACCAATTTTACTTTCTTTAACCCTTTTAATAAAAAAAACAACCCTGTTTTTTGGAGTGTCTGCTCGAAAATGACATGTCCACAGTAAACTGACTGAAGGTGTCAGAATGAAGGGGGCACTTGGGTTTGAGTGAAACCTAAACAAGTTCCTTAGACAGATCCAGAGACAGAAACGGACCTGAGTGTAACAATGTAGTCAATGCCCACATCACTCAATAATAATAATAATAATAATAATAATAATAATAATAATGAGCTGAACTTACAACATTAGCTTTAGACCTCTGTTTCTGATTCTTTATGGACCATAATCGACCAAGATCCCGACCCCTCCCTCTGTTCTGTGTTCACACATGACCTGAGCAATAAGAATGAAATAAAGTCACTGTGTCCTTCCTGTTTTTACCTGGAGTCGCTCACAAATCCCTCATATTCCTCACAAACAGTAAAGATAATTATCAGTAACTTTATTTACAAAACTTACTCTGGTCTAAAGAGCTACTGTTTGTTTTATTTATGTAAATGTTTTATGACTGCATTTGAATGAAGTCTCATCAGGAGCAGGACAGAGACAGAAAAAAGATCCGAGCTGCAGAGGACAGAAGTTACACAGAACTGCAGCAGAGCGACTCCAGAGGCGACAGGTGATAAACAGCAGCTTCCAGTCAGAGCAGCATGACTCAGCAAAACCAGGCCGACTCAGCGCTGGTTTAACGCAGACTCAGAGAAAACCGCTGCTGACACAACGCCACTGATGGACCTGCAGAAAAACACACACAGTAGTTTTACCAGAACTGGCTTGTAATCTGCTTCTGTTCTAAGTAGAAATCAAACTAAAATTAGTTTGGTAGATTTAAGAGCCGAAAGACTGGGAAAAAACTATTAAAGGGACAACGAGAGCCAGGACAAGGCTTTTTTTTTCTTTTTCTTTTTTTTTTTTTGTGTTTGTCAGTCAGGTGTTGATGGAAGAGATGTGTTTTAAAGATGGTACAGAATCTACTGATCTTGTAGCAGCAGTAGATCATTCCATTGAAAAAGAGTAGCGGTCCCGGTCCAAGCACTGAGCCCTGTGGCACCCCTGTATTGAGATGTTGGGACTCAGAGACCTCGTTTCTCCAGGATACTCTGAATGACCTATCCGAGAGCTAAGACTTGAACCATTGCAACGCCATTCCAGAGACACCCATCGCCCTGAGAGAGGACAGGAGGATGTGATGATTAACAGTGTCAAAAGCAGCAGACAGATCCAGTAAGATGAGTACAGATGACTTGGATGTTGCCTTTGCCAGTCTCAGAGCTTCTATGACTGAGAGCAGGGCAGTTTCGGTGGAAGTCTTCTCTTTAACACAGAAAACGCGGATTGGAGAAGAGAATAACAGATTTTCTAATCAGACAAATCTGATTCAAATCCTCGTAAACAGATAAAGTCAGGTCCTGCTCAAACGGACTTGAAACTTGCAGTGTTCAATGTCAGGTCTTTGGGAAACAAATCTATTTTTAATTAATGATTTTATAACTTCAAATAAGCTTGATTTTATGTTTTTAACAGAAACATGGTTAGACAGCAGGACTGGAAATACGGTCCTTATTGAATCAACCCCATCGAATTTCACATTTTTATCCAAAATACGGGAAAACAAAAAGGGTGGTGGTGTATGTGCCTTTCTTAGGGATAATATTCTTATCCAGAAGCTATCACTTGGTGAGTTTTCATCATTTGAGTATGTGTCATTCAAAATGGAGTTGAGGTTTTCTCCATCTATTTTATATGTAGTTCTTTACAAACCACCCCAACAATGTCATGATTTTATTAATGAGTTTACTGAAATGCTTTCGGTTATCTGCACAGAATTTGAACAAATAATCATATCTGGTGATTTTAATGTGCATGTGGATAATGTTTGTGACAGAAATGCCAAAGAACTTTCTACTATTCTTGATACTTTTGGTCTTTGTCAGCATGTTAATGAGCCGACCCATAACAGAGGTCACACTCTGGACCTGGTCATTACTAAAGGTGTTCATAGATGTCACTGTGATTGATGTTGCTCTATCTGATCATTTATGTGTCTTTTTTCATCTGTCCATAATTCCAAAGGTGCTGCTGGACCCTAAAGTAAAGTACTTTGAGTTACCCAGTGAATGAATTGTGCTATTGAAATAAAATGGCCTTGCTACACTTGCCCGAGTTCATTTTTTAAGTGTATATTTTCACACTTCACACATTCAACTTGGAAAGATCATTCAGAGCTGTGGCTTGTGTGACAGCAAATAAAAACACAAAAAATAATAATAACAGTTGTATTTACTTCATTACAGTTAGAGCCAACCATAAATAATGAATAAATAAAGGTCACTTTAGTTTTGAGCAAACGATGGAGATTCTTTTGCTTTAAATTTCATTTCATAAATTGCTTTGTAGGTTTTTTGTTTCACAGACATTTTATTCACTTAAAAAAAAAAAAAAAACATTCAAATGGACGAGTTAATATTAGAGTTAAAGTCAAGACCAGACAAAGACCAGGTCAGACCAAGACCAGGTCCAGATCAAGACCTCCCTTTTTCTGCTAAAATCTACTTCATCCACATGGAACTAAAAAAAATACTATTTTAGTTTTCTTGTTCATTTGTTGAATGTAGTTATTTAGAAAGTTATAAGAAAACATTTTATAAAGACAAAGAAAGGAAATGGTCCTTTAAAAGTAAACTGCCTTTTTCTAAACATCTAGAAACAAAATAGAACGGACTGGATTTGAACAGGTTTTAGATGGATTTGAACAGGTTTTAGTTGGATTTGAACAGGTTTTAGATGGATTTGAACAGGTTTTAGTTGGATTTGAACAGGTTTTAGTTGGATTTGAACAGGTTTTAGTTGGATTTGAACAGGTTTTAGATGGATTTGAACAGTTTTTAGTTGGATTTGAACAGGTTTTAGTTGGATTTGAACAGTTTTTAGTTGGATTTGAACAGGTTTTAGTTGGATTTGAACAGTTTTTAGTTGGATTTGAACAGGTTTTAGTTGGATTTGAACAGTTTTTAGTTGGATTTGAACAGGTTTTAGTTGGATTTGAACAGTTTTTAGTTGGTTTAGAACATGTTTTAGTTGGATTTGAACAGGTTTTAGTTGGATTTGAACAGGTTTTAGTTGGATTTGAACAGGTTTTAGATGGATTTGAACAGTTTTAGTTGGATTTGAACAGGTTTTAGTTGGATTTGAACAGTTTTAGTTGGATTTGAACAGGTTTTAGTTGGATTTGAACAGGTTTTAGATGGATTTGAACAGGTTTTAGTTGGATTTGAACAGGTTTTAGTTGGATTTGAACAGGTTTTAGATGGATTTGAACAGGTTTTAGTTGGATTTGAACAGGTTTTAGTTGGATTTGAACAGGTTTTAGATGGATTTGAACAGGTTTTAGTTGGATTTGAACAGGTTTTAGTTGGATTTGAACAGGTTTTAGATGGATTTGAACAGGTTTTAGTTGGATCTGAACAGGTTTTAGATGGATTTGAACAGGTTTTAGATGGATTTGAACAGGTTTTAGTTGGATTTGAACAGGTTTTAGTTGGATTTGAACAGGTTTTAGATGGATTTGAACAGGTTTTAGTTGGATTTGAACAGGTTTTAGTTGGATTTGAACAGGTTTTAGTTGGATTTGAACAGGTTTTAGATGGATTTGAACAGTTTTAGATGGATTTGAACAGGTTTTAGTTGGATTTGAACAGGTTTTAGATGGATTTGAACAGGTTTTAGATGGATTTGAACAGGTTTTAGTTGGATCTGAACAGGTTTTAGATGGATTTGAACAGGTTTTAGATGGATTTGAACAGGTTTTAGTTGGATTTGAACAGGTTTTAGATGGATTTGAACAGGTTTTAGATGGATTTGAACAGGTTTTAGTTGGATTTGAACAGGTTTTAGTTGGATTTGAACAGGTTTTAGTTGGATTTGAACAGGTTTTAGATGGATTTGAACAGGTTTTAGTTGGATTTGAACAGGTTTTAGTTGGATTTGAACAGGTTTTAGCTGGACTTGAACAGGTTTTAGTTGGATTTGAACAGGTTTTAGATGGATTTGAACAGGTTTTAGTTGGATTTGAACAGGTTTTAGTTGGATTTGAACAGGTTTTAGTTGGATTTGAACAGGTTTTAGCTGGACTTGAACAGGTTTTAGTTGGACTTGAACAGGTTTTAGCTGGACTTGAACAGGTTTTAGATGGATTTGAACAGGTTTTAGTTGGATTTGAACAGGTTTTAGTTGGATTTGAACAGGTTTTAGTTGGATTTGAACAGGTTTTAGTTAGATTTGAACAGGTTTTAGCTGGACTTGAACAGGTTTTAGTTGGATTTGAACAGGTTTTAGCTGGACTTGAACAGGTTTTAGATGGATTTGAACAGGTTTTAGTTGGATTTGAACAGGTTTTAGATGGATTTGAACAGGTTTTAGTTGGATTTGAACAGGTTTTAGCTGGACTTGAACAGGTTTTAGATGGATTTGAACAGGTTTTAGTTGGACTTGAACAGGTTTTAGTTGGATTTGAACAGGTTTTAGTTGGATTTGAACAGGTTTTAGCTGGACTTGAACAGGTTTTAGATGGATTTGAACAGGTTTTAGTTGGACTTGAACAGGTTTTAGATGGATTTGAACAGGTTTTAGATGGATTTGAACAGGTTTTAGATGGATTTGAACAGGTTTTAGCTGGATTTGAACAGGTTTTAGATGGATTTGAACAGGTTTTAGATTGGATTTGAACAGGTTTTAGAAATATGGATCTGTCTTTGTAGTAAGTAACAGGATCCACAGGGAGGCGCTCACGAGACTCAAGGGACCCCCATCCTGAACATTTCCGGTGTTTTTCTGACCAGACCTGGTCCACGGGGTTTCTTAGCTCAAAGCTAAAGCCACGTTTGTTCTAAAATGTCAATCAAAGTCCAGAGACTGAGAGTTTTGGTGAATGAGCGCCTGACTGCGGCTGCGCAAGAGATCTTTTTGCTGTTTGAAAGAACAATAGCGGAGTATGAGGAGGAAGTGTGTCGCTGTAAAGAGGAGAACAAGAGGAAACAACAGCTGCTGGACTCGGTGCTAAAGCCAGAAATCCTGTTCAACAGAGGTATTTGGTTTACCCGTTTTCTAAAACCAAAGATAAACTTATAAAAGTCTTAATATATCGACACAAAGGTTGATGTTAGTTAAAACCAAAAAACTCATGTTACTTTCTGTTGCAGATGTCCTGAAGGTTCAAGAAGAATCCTGGCCGAGTTTGGATCAGGAAAACTCTTGCACTAAAGAGGAGCATCAAGAATTGAGCATCAAACATGAGGTGACAGAGTTCTCGTTCATCCCTGACTTGTTAAAAGATGAGGTTGAGGAGAACAGAGAGGACTGTGGAAGAATGGGACCAGACTTAGAGCCAAGCTCACAGACTGACGATCAGGCTCAGGAACAAACTGACAACGAGGACGACTGGGAACCTCCCTCCAGCAGTTCAGCTCAACAGAAGGAGACAAAAGCTGATAGAGACGACCCCAACCAGGTCCACAGTAATAATCTGGACAGAGGTTCACAGGAGACACTAAACGGAGTGCTGTCTGTGTTTGGAGTGAAACCTAAAATGATCAAAAAACATGTCTTGCGTAATGCAGAACTTCAAAGACACATTTGGTCTTGTGCGGGAGAAAAACCCTTCAGTTGTTTCGCCTGTAACAAATGTTTCACACGGAAATCTGCTCTGAAGATACACATGTCCATTCACACGAAGGAGAAGCCAGTCAGATGCTCAGAATGCGACTCCAGATTCACTCAAAAGCGGTCTTTGGTGGCTCACATGAGGACGGTCCACAGAAAAGAGAAGCCCTTCAGCTGTTCGGTTTGTCAGAGGTGTTTTCCGAGGAAATACAGTCTTCACTTGCACATGTCGACGCACACAGGAGACAAGCCCTTCAGCTGTTTGGTTTGTAAAAAGAGCTTCACACGAAAGAACAATCTAAGATTACACATGTCGACTCACACGGGAGAGAAACGCTTTGTTTGTGGCGTTTGCAACAAAGGCTTTACGCGAAAAGATCGTCTCACTTCACATTTAGTGGCACATACAGGAGAGAATCCTTTTCCCTACTAAAATACTCCTGTTTTATTATTTTATATTAACTTGTGTAGTATTTAAACCATTTTAGTTCAGGGGCACCTACAACACAAATCGTTCTAAAATAATCTTTAAATCACAGTTACAATTTTCCCTTTGTGTTAAAGTACAAATACATTATAATGTCAGTGTCTAATCAATCACAAACCGCAAAAAGGTAACTTTACAGGTTGTTTCCTTAGACCTGCTAAATACAAATTTATTTTCTCGGTTGTCTTTGTAAACTGTCTTTCTATTAAAATTAAAACCAATCAATATTGCCTCTGCTCGTGTCTATGAAATTATAATAACAAAGTTATTTTATCTCTCAAATTCTAAAGCTAAGGATATTCATGGATTTGACACAACATTTGGAATTACCAATAAAAAAAAACAGTTCAATCGAGGAGAAAACAGCAAATGTAACTCCAATTTACAAATCAGGAGATAAACAGTTACAGACCAACGATCCCACTCTGTTTCGTCCAAGGCTGTAGAGAAAGTGGTTAGTGAGCAGATAACTACTCACCTCCTCCATCTCGTGCAGTTCAGTTTCAGAACTAATGATTCCTCTGAGACTGCATGCTGCTATTTATAGAATCACTCAAATCAAGTCTAGACGCAGGTGCTATTCTTTTAGACCCACGTAACGCTTTCGACACAGTTCATCCTAGAGTACTGCTGTCAAAGCTGGCTCATGGAAACCTTTAGCTCGATCAGATCCTGTGTTGGAGCGCTCAGTGTGTTTGTGTAAATGATGCAGTGTTGCATCATGGGTGTTCCACAAGGATCTGTCCTGGGGCTACTTTTGTTCAGCTTTTATATCAGTGACCTCTTCTCCCGTGTGTGATGTCCAGATGTACGCATATGCATTCACTTTTAAAAATCATATAAAGTTTGTCAAACGTAAAAAAAACAAAACTTTTTTTTATAATTTTAGATCCATTAGAAACTCATTGACAACTGAAGGAACCAAAACCTACATGAATGCAATGATACTTTCTCATTTAACTTTTGGTATTTCATGTTGGTCCCAATAAAACCACTGGACTCTTTATAAACAAGCACTCAGGATCCTAGACGGGAAAATATGACAATATTATTGTTTTCTTTTATTGCAATAACTGAATGGAGCAAACATTAAAGCAAGACTTAAAGAAATATTAGAAAAAAGAAAAACACTACTACAAGCACAGTATTGTCAGAATTAGTTTGAGTTTTAAACTAGAAAAATACATAATGTAATCTGTAATTTATTTGACAGGGCACTCGGTGGAATATGTAATCCAGTTATTACTCATGTCATTATTGTACTTCTACTATAGACTGTATTTATTATTACTTCCATTTGTATATACTGTATTGTTTTTATTTTTTTGTGTTTATGTTTATAAAATAAAACCTGTTTGAATCCATCAAAAACCCGCACTTGTAGAATAAGAATACAATCAGAAGAGATTTAATGTGTCCCTCTTTGCAAAGACTTTGAAGACCTCTGGGAAATGTGTTTATGAGAAGTGGAATAATTTCTCCAGAAAGTGGTGGTACAGTTAAAATCAAACCTTTAAATAAGAACATCCTCCAAAACAGGAAGTGTCTGAGTTTAACTGTGTTTCTGTTGTGAGCTCCGCGCGCTTCAAGAGAGGTTTACAGTGTTTGTTTGTTTTTTTAAATGTCTGTGAATGTCCAGAGACTGAGAGTTTTTGTGAATGAGCGCCTGACTGCGGCTGCGCAAGAGATCTTTTTGCTGTTTGAAAGAACAATAGCGGAGTATGAGGAGGAAGTGAGTCGCTGTAAAGAGGAGAACAAGAGGAAACATGGAGCAGGTTTGTGACAGAAAAAACACAAACTAATAAGAACCCGAATCCCGTATTTTCTGCTCTTTTTTTTTTTTTTCGTTCTTGCAAGTTGCTTCAACAGAAATGAACGCATTAATAAGTTTGCTCCGATCAGGATTTTCGAGACTGATCACTCATCGACCACAGAGTCTTTTAAATTTCCACTGCATTAAGTTCACCTGGCCTTAGGGGCGTGTCTAGGTTTATTTTCTTGTGGGGGCACAGACTTGAATTACAGTTTTTATTCAAATAGCCCACAGTGTGCAGTGGGTGGTACAGTGTTACAACACATGAAGTTTTTAAAGATCCTCTCAGCTTCAGGGTCGTGGATGGACGTGTACTGACGTTTCAGTCATAGATGTGAATAAGTGTACATGTATATGCCACTAAATGTACAGGACAGAGTGTCCCTGAACAATGATTAGATGTAGTGCAAAGTGATGTTTTTGTCTTGTTTGGATGAGTCTGGAGCCAACAGGAGACACAACTGAAGACATGAAGTCAAGTGTTTGTGGATAAGCATCTGAACTGGAGCAGCAGTGAGAGAATAATATATAATTACTATGAGGGGTGCACGTGCACGTGGCCGACTCAAACATTCTCGGCTGACTCCGGTCTTTCTGTGAGGAGTCTGCATGTCCTCCTCGTGTTACCGTGGGTTCTCTCCGGGTACTCCAGCTTCCTCCCACCGTCCAAACACATGCATGTATAGGTTAATAGGTAACTCTAAAGTGTCCCTATTGAATGAATGTGAGAGTGAATGGTTGTCTGTCTCTAAATGTCAGCCCTGCGGTCAACAGAAATGAGAAGCCCTTCAGGTGTTAGTGAAAAGATCTTCAGACGAGATTATTCATGTCCGTTTTTGACAGTTTTTGTGGCGTTTGCAACACATTTAGCAATACATCATTGTCTTTTAGTAACTTGTATAATCTGAAAATTTAATCACGTTTTTATTTTATTTTTCAAGATGGATGTAACAATTCAAAGAGGGGATTTTCTTCCAGTAATAAAAAGATGCTCACAGAGTGTTGCAGTAAGTTTCACTGCCCATTCTGTTCCCCAAAATGGTTCCACCCCACAAAACTCTCTAAAGTGCAGAAACATCTGAAGGGACATTTTAATCGATCGATTGAACATGAAGGTAATTTACAGTTTTTAAAAGATCATGAGGCAATCAAAGTGCAATCCTCTGCTTTGGTGTTTCAGGTTTTACCATTCACCAGTGTGGCCTCCTGCAGAACGCGGTACCATTACCATAACCCGTTTGGTAACTCAACAGTCTTACGAAAGACAGATTTCATTAGACACTTAAAAACAAGAAACTGGAAAAGCCAACCACTTCCAAGAGCCACCACCACAGCATCTGCCAGCGCTGCCCCCACAGACAGTGTCTCAGACCAGGTTTAAGGATATGACAATGTATTGATTTAAAACTGAAAGGTTCAATCAAATGGAATGAAAGAAACCAGTTAAATTCTAAAGTAATTGTCTTCATTTGATCTCTTTGCCATTTATTATTAATAATTTTCACAGAAACACTTATGTACAATATATTGAATGTGTTTTTTGTACTCGGATTTCAGTTACATTTACATTTAGTCATTTGGCAGACGCTTTCATTCAAAGTGACTTACATTAAGGTTCCATTCACCAGTGTCACAGCTGGAACACCACTGGAGGCAAGGTGGGTTATGTGTCTTGCCCAAGGACACAACGGCAGTATGTGGGGAGGAGCGGGATGTTATGTTTTTTGGGATGTTTCGTGTGGGGATTGAACCGCTCACCCGCCGGTCGAAGGACGGCCGTTTTCAAGTTTCTGTTCTACTTTTGTGACTCTACAGCTCTGTTTGGAAATATGTGACTGTGAATAAAGAAAATAAAAGTAAAAGCAAACTGTAAATGAGAAAAAAAAGCAATTTATTTAAATAATTTTGTATTGTGGAAATAAATCTCTGACGGTTTTGTTGTGCTTCACATTCATTTATTTGACTTGTTCCTTTAAGATAATGCTTTGTAAAAATTGCACATTTTCACAAATAAACTTAAGACAGAAATTTATCAAAGTTACATCTTGAAATATTTGTGGTGGAAAACAATATTCTTTTCTTCAAACAAGGCAGCTTTGGGCCATTTTGAAAGAAACTTTTTGAGTTCAAATCCAACTCAAACCTGCACTAACTTCTCTGTTAGAGATCCACGCCCGGTGCATATTAGAAGTGATGGAAGATAACAGAGTATTCTGCAGTTTTTCTCCAGAAGGTGGCGGTAAAGCACAAATCAAACCAAAAACAACCAAAGAGGAAGTGTCTGAGTTTAACTGTGTTTCTGTTGTGAGCTCCGCGCGCTTCAAGAGGTTTACATTGGTTTTAAAAATGTCTAAAGAGCAAACACTGAGAGTTTTGGTGAATGAGCGCCTGACTGCAGCAGCTGAAGAGATCTTTTTGCTGTTTGAAAGAACAATAGCGGAGTATGAGGAGGAAGTGAGTCGCTGTAAAGAGGAGAACAAGAGGAAACAACAGCTGCTGGACTCGGTGCTAAAGCCACAAGGTCGTGTTAAACAGAGCAGGTTTGTGCTTTTTATTATTATTGTACGTCTGTCATTGTTTTATAAAACCTAAAGCTCTTGGGCTAATTACGAACGATCCGCTCCATTGTTCAATTATGATTATTTGGTGATTATTTAAATCACGGTTATTTTTCACAATTATTCATTGACTTTGGAAATCTGTTGGATTTATTGACGAAAACTGTGAATTCTCCTTTAAAATAATAATAATAATAATAATAATAAACTTTATTTTATAAAGCTCCTTTAAAGGCAACTTCTCAAAGCACTGAACAAAAACAAGCAATACAAAGTTCATGCAATAAAAGTAACATCAACTATCAAATGCTAATTTAAAAAAATAAGTCTTAAGTCTACCTTTAAAAATGTCATAGCCCTGTGCTTCTCTAAGATCAGGAGGCAGAGAATTCCAAAGGACAGGAGCATAGGAAGAAAAGGCCCTGTCACCCATTGAAACGTATAAATAAATTGATTTGGTGTTGTTTCTGCTAAACTACTGTTTTAGTGACTGTTTGTGTTCTTTATTGTCTCTCCTGCAGAAGTCCAGATCCAGAAGGTGAGTCATGAAGACGCTGGCCCGAGTCTGGAGCAGGTAAACACTGGGCTGCTCCAAATTAAACCGGAATCAAAAGAATGGAGCATCAGCCAGGAGTTAGAGTGTCACACGTTCCTGTCACTGACTCCTGTATGCTCAGAAAACAAGGACCGATCCTCTTTTCTTCAACAAACGCAGCAGGACGGAGAAGACCCGGAGGGAGAGGACAACGGAGGTTTACAGTCGGATCATGAAGACGAGCGAACAGAACACTCTTCGGACAAGGAGGACGACTGGACTCAAAATTTGGAGCCTCCTGAATTTGAAGAAATGGAAACAGAAGAGAGTGACGCGGCTCAGACAAAGGACAGAGGTAGAAACGGACAAAAACACGGGAGTTCACTCGAGAGTTGTCACATTAAACTCAAAAACAAAACACCTGGAAGTTACTCGAGAGCTACATATCGATCCCTTAAATGTTTCCAGTGCGACAAGTCTTATCAGTGTGAAGCTGACTTAGTGAAGCACACAAGGACACACCTACAAGCCAAACCCTTCAGCTGTTCAGACTGTGGAGCGACGTTTACGAGAAAAGACAGTCTTAAGACGCACATGGGGCTCCATACGGGACAGAGGGCGTTCACTTGTGGGATCTGCGAGCAGGGCTTTAATCGGAGGCTTCACCTGGCGCTCCACTTGGCGGTGCACCACGCGGTGGACCAGACCCTGAGCTGCTCGTTCTGTGAGCAGAGCTTTACCACAAGAAATGACCAGAGGTCTCACCTGATGACGCTGCACCGGAAAGAGCTGTACCAGATTTTCAGTTGAGGATGGGTCATATGGGCTGAAGATTATAGCTCAGTTTGTTATGCCTTTCTTTTATAGTTAGTTATGACATTCCTGTTTGTTTTTGTACAGACGAGGTTCATTAGAGCCAGTGGGGGAGTTACAGGTGCTTTACACGCTTTATGGGTCCGAGGTTCGAGGAGCACCGTACGGAGGGACGTGGAGTCAGAACAGGCCTGAGGTGTGGGATTTTCAGTGGGGCAATCACCCACCAACTGCACAAGTTCTCCCACTTTAAAAGATGAGAAAGGCCTGTAGTTTTCATCATAGGTTCACTTCAACTATGAATGCTTATGATTTTTAAAGAATTAATTTACAAATGATGGAGGAAATTAAGTATTTGGTCAATAACAAAAGTTCATCTCAATACTTTGTTATATACCCTTTGGCATCTGGCCAAGGAGCTGTGAGTCTGAAAAACCGGTCTGGTCCTGTTCCACGAGCCAGTGTAGGAACCACCGGAACTGTCTGATCTCAGACGGTTTCTGGGGAATGTGTGCGATGCCTGGACCACTACTGCCCCCAGTGTTTAGGAGTTGAACTGTTTTCTTCTGTTTTCACTGGTTTATAAAAAGTTGTTTTTGTTTAGTTTTTTTAGTTTTCTTTTTTAGTTGGTTGCTTTAAAAATGGAAAAGAAATGACTGAATGTTATCAATATTTATATCAGATGTGTCTCTTTTATGGAAAAAGGTGCCTTAAAATGTGAATCGTACACATCCATGTTTTAATTGAAACGAGGCAGGCCTCTAGACGCTTGATGTCAGTAGTATTATTCCCTTTTATTGGTAGATACAGCTGTGTATCAGCGGCATAACAGTGGAGGTTTACTCCATAACTTCTGATGATTTGTCCCAATGGTGTAACATATAGTGAAAAAAGTATGGGACCAAGCACAGACCCTTGTGGCACACCGAATTTCACTGGTGCCGTGGAGAAGGATTTATTAAAAGAGACAAAATGAGATCTGTCACACAGATAGGATTCTAACCAAGCAAGAGCAGAGCCAGGGATGTCAAACACATTCTTTAGTCTGTTGATTAGCACTGCAGGATCAATCGTATCAAATGCAGCGCTGAGATCTAGCAATAACAGTAGAGCCGATGAGTCCTCGTCAATCTGAAGGAGGAGATCGTTAGTCACTTTAACTAAAGCTGTTTCAGTGGAATAAGAGGCCCTAAATGCAGACTGAAACGGCTCGAGGAGGTCATTTTCTGATAGATATAGAGTAAGTTGTTTTAACACAACTTTTTCTAGGACTTTAGATAGAAAAGGTAAATTGGAGACAGGACGGTAATTATTTAGGCATCCAGAATCCAGAGTAGGTTTTTTGAGTAGGGGTTTGACCACAGCCTGTTTGAAGAGGGAAGGAATGGTGACAGTAGACAGGGACAAGTTTATAATGTTTAACATAATTTGCCCTACATAGGGCCACAGTTCTTTAAGCTGTTTTGCTGGCAGGATATCCAGAAGGCACGTAGTTGCTTTACATGAAGAAACCACCTTTGTCAGCTCAAGGGATACAGGATCTAGGACTGAGAGACGAGAGGTCAGTGGATCCAAGTGAATGGGACCCGGAGCTGAGGAAGACAAAACCAAAATATTATCCCTGATATCTTCAATTTTATGTTTAAAGAAATCTAAAAAGTCTTGTGCACTAAAGGGAGAGGAGTCTTCAGTTGTTCTTGGTTGGATTAGTTTAGCAACTGTCCCAAATAGAAACCTGGGGTTTTGCCGGTTTTCTCTGATTAGAGATGAGAAATAAGCCGTCTTTGCAGTGCTGAGGGCGTGCTTATAGGTGTTTACACACAAACACCACTTTTGATAATTTAGATTAGTTTAAAAGAATGTTTTAAAAAAACGTTTTAATAAAAGAAAAGCAGGAGCTGCTGTTGGAGGAGAGCAACTGAGACAGGGACAAGCCTGTTGACTCGTTGCTGTCGTTATAAAATGTGGAGAAAATTCAACAAAATAAATAAATGCGTTAAGTTTGAGTTGGACTAGTGCCATACATTTTCTATAATGTCAAAGGAAATGTTCTTCAGAGCCGTGCACAGACATGGTTTGTTCAGTGAAGACAGAACACAACAAAAAAAAACTTTATATTTTTGTTTCTGAAACAAGCAAGAAGGACTCTTAAATATCTTTATTCAAAGGAAGCGCTGTTGCCAGTGGGACTCCAGGCCAGCGGGAGGCGCTGTGGAGCCACTGTTTCTGTGAAGCTCACGAGAAGATCTGGAGCAGCGGCACATGTCAGAGCTAGCGTTTTGAAATTTAGTGTTTGTAAAAATGTCTGTAAAAGTCCAGAGTCTGGGAGTTTTTGTAAATGAGCGCCTGACTGCGGCTGCGCAAGAGATCTTTTTGCTGTTTGAAAGAACAATAGCGGAGTATGAGGAGGAAGTGAGTCGCTGTAAAGAGGAGAACAAGAGGAAACAACAGCTGCTGGACTCGGTGCTAAAGCCACAAGTCGTGTTAAACAGAGCAGGTTTGTGCGGTTTCACATTTAAAACCCAAATTAAGTTTAGTTAAATAAATCCATTCAATCCTTTCACTTTAATGAAAGAACGAATTTGTTTATGTCCGTGACATTTAATGCAGAAACATTTAAGAAACAAAAACACATTTCTCTTTTATTACTCTCTCCAACAATGTACAGGTGAGATAATCTGAATAAACATTGTTCAGTTCATTTAACTCAGTATTATTCGAATGACTGCGCATTTATTCTTGTTGATCAGTTTCGTGTGTGTGTGTGTGTGTTCATAAGACAATAAAGATCCAAGTTCCGCAAAGCCTAACATGACATTATTATGTGGAGCACATTTGTCTTTGGAACTGTAGATTCTAATAATCCTACAGTTTTAGTAAAAGACCAGTGATAATGAATAACCTGAGCTCGAGACTGAACTTAGAATAACTTAATTTACTGGATATTTGATTATAATTACTCAGAAGTAGGAACCAAAAGTGATATTTTTGTGTAAAGTTATATTTATCGAATGAATCTTAATACTGTTTCTGTTCAGTTATTGATGGAGAACCAAAAGACTATATCTGAGCACCGTAACCAGTCAGAGCTAAAAGTACCATCCTCACATAAATAAATATCAACAGTAGGTATTATATTAGCTTGTTTGTAAAAGAAATGTAGTTATTATTCACAGAATAAAACTTGACTGATAACTGTTCTGCATTCAGATGGATTAAACTGAGGAAACCTTTCAGCTGTTCAGTTTGTAACATGACAAACTGAACAGTTTAAAAAAAAAGGGGGGGAAATAGTTTTTGGGCACAATTATGACGACCAGGTTACAGCTGTGTTCTCTGGGGTTTACTGCTGGGATTCTTACCAAAGTGAACAGTCTCATAGTTTAAACCTGAAATACTAGAACGGTTACAGAGCTGAACAGTAGTTTGCACAATTCTGAGCTAACAATGTTTTTTTTTGTTACCTTTGCCTTACAGACATCCAGATTCAGGTGGTTAGTCTTGATATTAAAGAAGAAGAAGAAAAATACATCGTCCAAAAAGACCATCCTCCAGAGTCTGGTTTTACAGCTGAGCCAAGACAGACTGAGGAGAACAGAGAGGAACCTAAAGCAGAGGACAGCGGCTCCACAGAGCCACAGGGACCTTTAGGACCAGAGCCTGAGAAAACAGCTGAGAATAATGAAGATCCTCCATGCAGCAGTTCAGATCAACAGAAGGAGACAGAAGCTGATGGAGACGACTACAACCAGATCCATAAAGAGGATCTGGACAAACCTACGGCTGCTCAGAACTCAGGTTTATTTACAAAGTCCCAAAAACTTTTTAAAAAGGAGTCGTGGCACTATTTTAGGAGAGAATAGATGTAATAAAATGTATGAATGTGAAGTCTGTGGAGATAAATTTAGAGGTAATAGTGAAAATTTAAGGCTACACATGTTAATTCACAAGAGAGAGTTACCTTTCAGCTGTTCAGTTTGTAACAGGACAAACTGAACAGTTTAAAAAAAAAAGGGGGAAATAGTTTTTGGGCACAATTATGACGACCAGGTTACAGCTGTGTTCTCTGGGGTTTACTGCTGGGATTCTTACCAAAGTGAATAGTCTCATAGTTTAAACCTGAAATACTAGAACGGTTACAGAGCTGAACAGTAGTTTGCACAATTCTGAGCTAACAATGTTTTTTTTTGTTACCTTTGCCTTACAGACATCCAGATTCAGGTGGTTAGTCTAGACATTAAAGAAGAAGAAGAAGAAGAAGAAAAATACATCGTCCAAAAAGACCATCCTCCAGAGTCTGCTTTTACAGCTGAGCCAAGACAGACTGAGGAGAACAGAGAGGAACCTAAAGCAGAGGACAGCGGCTCCACAGAGCCACAGGGACCTTTAGGACCAGAGCCTGAGCAAACAGCTCAGAATAATGAAGATCCTCCATGCAGCAGTTCAGATCAACAGAAGGAGACAGAAGCTGATGGAGACGACTACAAACCTACGGCTGCTCAGAACTCAGGTTTATTTACAAAGTCCAAGAAAACCGGTAAAAAAATGAGTCGTGGCACTATTTTAGGAGAGAATAGATGTAATAAAATGTATGAATGTGAAGTCTGTGGAGATACATTTAGAGGTAATAGTGAAAATTTAAGGCTACACATGTTAATTCACAAGAGACCTTTCAGCTGTTCAGTTTGTAACAGGACAAACTGAACAGTTTAAAAAAAAAAGGGGGGGAAATAGTTTTTGGGCACAATTATGACGACCAGGTTACAGCTGTGTTCTCTGGGGTTTACTGCTGGGATTCTTACCAAAGTGAACAGTCTCATAGTTTAAACCTGAAATACTAGAACGGTTACAGAGCTGAACAGTAGTTTGCACAATTCTGAGCTAACAATGTTTTTTTTTTTTTTTTTTTGTTACCTTTGCCTTACAGACATCCAGATTCAGGTGGTTAGTCTAGACATTAAAGAAGAAGAACAAAAATACACCGTCCAAAAAGACCATCCTCCAGAGTCTGCTTTTACAGCTGAGCCAAGACAGACTGAGGAGAACAGAGAGGAACCTAAAGCAGAGGACAGCGGCTCCACAGAGCCACAGGGACCTTTAGGACCAGAGCCTGAGAAAACAGCTGAGAATAATGAAGATCCTCCATGCAGCAGTTCAGATCAACAGAAGGAGACAGAAGCTGATGGAGACGACTACAACCAGATCCATAAAGAGGATCTGGACAAACCTACGGCTGCTCACAACTCAGGTTTATTTACAAAGTCCAAGAAAACCGGTAAAAAAAGGAGTCGTGGCACTATTTTAGGGGAGAATAGATGTAATAAAATGTATGAATGTGAAGTCTGTGGAGATAAATTTAGAGGTAATAGTGAAAATTTAAGGCTACACATGTTAGTTCACAAGAGACCTTTCAGCTGTTCAGTTTGTAAGACGGGGTTCACAAGTGAAGTTCAGTTGGAGAAACACATGGAAATTCACAAAGACAATGATAAAGAAGGGTCTGTGCTGCTTCAACAAAGACAAACCGAGAACAGAGAGAGGAGAGAGGACTGTGGAGGAGCGGAAACAGGAATGAGCTTAGATTCAAATACTTCTGGATTAGAAAGAGAAGCTGAAAACACAGAGAATAGAGAGTTGGATCAACAGATGGAAACAGAAGCTGATAAAGACGACAACAATCCCGTTCATGAAGAGGAATCGGACAAACCTACAGCTGCTCAGAAACCAAGTTTATTGACAAAGTCCAAGAAAACTGGTAGAAAAAGGAGTCGTGGCACTATTTTAGGGGCGAGAAGATGTAATAAAATGTATGAATGTGAAGTCTGTGGAGATAAATTTAGAGGTAATAGTGAAAATTTA
This sequence comes from Perccottus glenii, assembly GCA_024416835.2. Lineage (NCBI taxonomy): Eukaryota > Metazoa > Chordata > Actinopteri > Gobiiformes > Odontobutidae > Perccottus > Perccottus glenii. The sequence continues at coordinate 29,131,862 of CM044559.2, forward strand.
AGGCTACACATGTTAGTTCACAAGAGAGAGTTACCTTTCAGCTGTTCAGTTTGTAAGACGGGGTTCACACGTGAAGTTCAGTTGGAAAAACACATGGAAATGCACAAAGACAATGATAAAGAAGGGTCTGTGCTGCTTCAACAAAGACAAACCGAGAACAGAGAGAGGAGAGAGGACTGTGGAGGAGTGGAAATAGGAATGAGCTTAGATTCAAATACTTCTGGATTAGAAAGAGAAGCTGAAAACACAGAGAATAGAGAGTTGGATCAACAGATGGAAACAGAAGCTGATAAAGACGACGACAAACCCGTTCATGAAGAGGAATCGGACAAACCTACAACTGCTCAGAAACCAAGTTTATTGACAAAGTCCAAGTCAAAAGATAAAAGCAGTGTTCAGAAAAGTAATAAAATGTATGAATGTAAAGTCTGTGGAGACAAATTTAGAGGCAATAGTGGAAATTTAAGGCTACACATGTTAGTTCACAAGAGAGAGTTACCTTTCAGCTGTTCAGTTTGTAAGACGGGGTTCACACGTGAAGTTCAGTTGGAAAAACACATGGAAATTCACAAAGACAATGATAAAGAAGGGTCTGTGCTGCTTCAACAAAGACAAACCGAGAAGAACAGGGCGAGAACAGAGGGAGAGAACATGAACAATGACAACTCTACAGGTAAAAAAGTCAACCCCTGCTCTGTTTGTGACAAGAAATTTATGACCAAGGCTAAATTAAACAGACACATGTTCGTCCACACTGGAGAGAAACCTTACAGCTGTCCAGTTTGTAAGAAATCCTTTGCCCAGAAATACAACGTTCAGACCCACATGCCGGTTCACACGGGAGAGAAACCCTTCACCTGTACGGTCTGTCAGAAGAGCTACCGGCGAAAGGATGACCTCCGGACGCACATGTCGACGCACACGGGCGAGGTTCTGTTCAGCTGTTTGGTCTGTAAGGCCGTGTTCAGGCAGAGGAACAGTCTCCGGACACACATGAGGAGTCACGCAGGAGACAAGCCCTTCAGGTGCTCACTGTGCAGTAAGACGTTCGTTCAGAAGTCGAACTTTAATCGACACATGGCAGTTCACAACGGAGAGAGACCCTTCGTGTGTCCAGTCTGTCCTCAGAGGTTTATACAGAAGGGTGACGTCCACAAACACATGAAGGTCCACAAGAGTTAATTTACAGTAATTAAAGCAGCACAATGTAACTTTTACCCCAAAATATGAATCCAGATGATCATTATGGTTTCTTAAAACAAAGAGAATAACCCTTTTATTTTTTTTTTAAGACAGTGTGTCTGGTTTCAAGGCAAACTAGCGTCTCTTGAAAACTAATGACATCTAAAATATACATTACATTAAGGATGTTTATACATTATTTATGAAACGTTAACAATCCCACATGAGTTCAGTTTTTCTTAATAAAGCCTGAATTAAAACATGATTTATTGTCTGCAGTAGTTAATTGTATTTACTTTTTGTTTTCCGTTTGATTAAAATGTTATCAGTTGTAATTTATTGGAGCTGATCAAACTTCAGTAATTTCATGTAATCATAAAAATGTTTCTTGGAAAGTCCTGCATATTTTCTGGAAAGTTATTCACAGATCTTTATTCTGTCTCAAAACTCTAGAAATCAGGAGTTTGGACCTGATTTTTTTAAATTTTGTTTTTCACAAACTGAGCAGTGCCTCGACAGAAACGGCTCAGACGAGATTCAATGTAAAATCAGAGGTTTTTGATATTTTCAAAGACAGGGTTATTGTGCTTTTAATAGGTGTTTTTCTATACAAGTTTTTGTGATAAAAGATGCATTTTATTTCTTTATAAAATGTAAACAATGCAGTGAATTTCAAAAATTAAACTTGTTTGTTGCTTTGTTTTTGTAGAATTTATGATGTGACAGTTTTGAATTGTTCTAAATGTATTTGAATGAATTAATAAAATTAAAACAAAACGTTAAAGCTCCTTCACTGTGAGGATTACTAGAAGAAGGTTTTCAAAGGTGACTGGCCACAATTTTGTTATTTCTTTTGTTTTAAGGATTAAAAGTGAAAATTGTTCTGAATCTAAAAAGCACTGGAAAATAAATATCATTATGAACACTAAACAGAACCTTAATGATAAAAATCTAAAATATGATTTTGTTAATGAAGCAAATTCTTTCTTTTTGTTAGATTATTTAGATTTTATGTAGAAAAGTTTCAGGTTAAGCCCCTCCCTCTAGAGATAAAGCTCAGCTCTTAAAGTTGAACTCAGAATTAGAGACAAACGTGTTCACCTTGAAAACTGAGTCCAGTTTACTTCAACCTTTTCTTCGAGATGACCCGGACGACTGAGAACCTTCACAGAAATATTTGCATATGTTTATTTTTTATAGTATTTTTTTTAGTTCAGATCTCACGCATCAAACTCAAGGCCCCGGGGCCAAGTGTTTAATGTGGCCCTCCATTTGGGACTAGGTTTTAGATGGATTTTATTTGTTCATGAATTCTTATTGGTCAAAACCTGTTCAAATCCAACAAAACCTGTTCAAATCCAAATAAAACCTGTTCAAATACAGCTAAAACCTGTTCAAATCCAAATAAAACCTGTTCAAATCCAAATAAAACCTGTTCAAATCCAACTAAAACCTGTTCAAATCCAAATAAAACCTGTTCAAATCCAACTAAAACCTGTTCAAATCCAAATAAAACCTGTTCAAATCCAAATAAAACCTGTTCAAATCCAACTAAAACCTGTTCAAATCCAAATAAAACCTCTTCAAATCCAAATAAACCTCTTCAAATCCAACTAAAACCTGTTCAAATCCAACTAAAACCTGTTCAAATCTAAATAAAACCTGTTCAAATCCAAATAAACCTCTTCAAGTCCAACTAAAACCTGTTCAAATCCAACTAAAACCTGTTCAAATCCAAATAAAACCTCTTCAAATCCAAATAAACCTCTTCAAATCCAACTAAAACCTGTTCAAATCCAACTAAAACCTGTTCAAATCTAAATAAAACCTGTTCAAATCCAACTAAAACCTGTTCAAATCCAAGTTAAACCTGTTCAAATCCAAATAAAACCTTTTCAAATCCAACTAAAACCTGTTAAAATCCAAATAAAACTTGTTCAAATCCAAATAAAACCTTTTCAAATCCAGCTAAAACCTGTTCAAATCCATCTAAAACCTGTTCAAATCCAAATAAAACCTGTTCAAATACAGCTAAAACCTGTTCAAATCCAAATAAAACCTGTTCAAATCCAAATAAACCTCTTCAAGTCCAACTAAAACCTGTTCAAATCCAACTAAAACCTGTTCAAATCCAAATAAAACCTCTTCAAATCCAAATAAACCTCTTCAAATCCAACTAAAACCTGTTCAAATCCAACTAAAACCTGTTCAAATCCAAGTTAAACCTGTTCAAATCCAAATAAAACCTTTTCAAATCCAACTAAAACCTGTTAAAATACAAATAAAACTTGTTCAAATACAAATAAAACCTTTTCAAATCCAGCTAAAACCTGTTCAAATCCATCTAAAACCTGTTCAAATCCAACAAAACCCTTTTCAAATCCAACTAAAACCTGTTCAAATACAGCTAAAACCTGTTCAAATCCATCTAAAACCTGTTCAAATCCAACTAAAACCTGTTCAAAGAGGAACAGAGTTTAAATTCAACATGAAAAGTCAGTGTGCTACTAATGTACTTGTGTTATGTACATTTATAGTTCATTAGAGTTTATTGGAGGCAGGCTGCTGGGATGTGTCTTAAATAAGTTGTGTCCTGATCTTTCTCAGCGTTCACAGAACTTTAAGACTGGAGTGTTTTTTATGCAGCAGGGGTTTGTGGCTTTGAAAGAGTCCTGTTAATGTAACAGCGTTCAGAGTGTCAGATTTATTCACTAAAGAAATAAAATACAAAGAAATACCCCTAAATAAAGGAGGTCTTTGAAATCTTCTCTCTGTTGGATTTCCAGTTTTAGTTTTTTTATTTCATTTGAATGATTTACAGTGTAAGATTAGCCCCCTCAGCAGAGTCCAAACAAATCTATGAAGGGTTCAACAAACTGAAGTTATATCCAGTTTTAAGATGATTTCATGACAGAGCCCTAAGTTCATTTAAAAAGAGCGCAGCTGTTTTTAAATCTTCACACTGGTCTTTTTACCTGAGTTGCGTAGTTTTAAAAAAGCTTCTCTTTCATCTTTTAGGGACAATGCATTTAAATTTTTTCTTGTCCTGCTACTTTATAATTATTTTGCACCTTCGGCTGTTTCAATCTAAATAATGAAGAGTGGTTTTATTTCTCTCTTACAGGTGTCTCGTCTGAAACAGGAGAAGACTGAGGAACGAGAGGAACAGAACATCAGAGAAGAAGAGTGGCACTTTTAACCAAAATAAACCCGAGGAGAGGTCTGTGAACGAAAAGAATCAGACGTCAGCTTAGATCCACATTTAGAATCAGACTAAAGAGCGAAATGATGACGACTGGATTCAACCGATGGATGTCGATGAAAACGATTACAACCAAGTCGATACAAATACTTAACGTAAATACAGCTGCACAAAACTCAAATCTAAATATTAATTTTAAAAGATCTGCTGCAAAAAAGACTGAATCCACACAAATGCAATGTTTGTAACAAGAGTTTTAGGAGTGTATCTGATTCAAAGAGGCACGTCAAAGTCCACACGGGAGAAAAAACCTTTCAGCTGTTCAGTTTGTGATCTCAGCACACACATAAAGATACACAGAGAGAACAAACAAAAGAGAAGTCGTCTCAGAGTCCCACATTTTTATATCCAATATATTTTTGCATTTTTATAAATTTCTTTCAATAATTTTTCTCTCAATATATCTTTAATTTCTTTTTTTTCTTTTTGTACATTTCATTATATTTATCCCAATTTTTTTAATACAATTTATTTTAGTTTTTAGAATTATATATAATTTATATCATAGTTTTCTGTCCAGCTGAGGGCACTGTCAGTGAAATAGGGATAATTCTACCAGTTGTGTGTCTCCTCAAATCAATGCAAGAATGTATATTTTTGGAATTAAAATGTATGCGATGCTACTAGCTAAAACCTACGCAGTGTTACTTCATCTAAAAGGTATTTATATATATTTTTTATGAACTATAAAATGTAGCAGTGATGTAGAATCTAAAACTGGTCTTAGATCTTTGGACCATTTTATAAAGGTCTAGAAAAAGGTCAGAAAAGCCTTTTAATTTAAACAGGCCTTAAAATGAAATTTACAAAAATCCATTTACTGCATTAAGATTATTTTAATTACTATATTTTTATATATAATTATTTTATATTTTGATTTGTTTTATTTTATTTTGAACAGCAAATATTTAGTTTGTCAGAGATTGTTCCACTAAACCTTTCTTATTATTTTATTTATTTTTTGTATTGGAATCTAAAGTCCTGTGTTTGGCTCTGTCAGGGCAAGTCTGTTTCCATATTTTTACTGCCAATTTTAGTCCTGGCTTAATCCTGGTTTAGACCTGGTCTAAAACAGAGAGGTTTTGGATCCAAACCGAGCCACTCCTGTCTTTATGTTGAGGTTTTTATGAGAGTGATCTGACAGTAATCCAGCAGGGGGCGACACTGCGCAGAGCTCTCACTGACAAACAGGAAGCACATCCATGGACACAGCTCTGAGGATTTCTGCCGCTGTACGAAACTGAACTTAGAGAGAAATACGTTTGTGAAAATGAACGGTACAAATGAGGATTATGAAGAAGAACTCAAACCTAAATCACTGCAGGACTCAGGTTTGTCCATCTTCCTACACTTTTTATTTTATTTTTGATTCTAAATTCCTGGTTAAAGGCTGGATAAGTCGTGGATGGTCTGTTATTTCTATAAAAACCGTCAGATGGATGTACTGTACACTTGTTGTGGGCAATGTTTGCAACAATAATGTGACTCAATAAAAGTGAGTGTCTTAAATCATAAATGTATCCAGAGAAAAGGTGAAAGAAAGTGCCCTATCTACATTCTGCTAATGTCATAAAAGGGATTATATATCTGCACAATCCAACAAAATTAAACTATATAGACCTTTATATACCTTTATAATAACCTTTATGGAAATAAAATGTATTGCAGTGTGGTCTATTTCTGAGACATTTGGGAATTTGGCTGAAAACTGTTAAAGTCTTGTAAGTTTCCACAGAGACCTACCATTTTTTATTTCTGTCTCTTGAGTTCAATAGATTTCCTGAAATACAAGATACTAGGGTAAACAATGGGTTCTAGGACGTTACATTTATTAACACTCCTCAGAACCTCATAGATGCATACATCCCTGTGTATGGCATAATTCACTAAATCTATTATTATTTTTACTTGTTTTTATGTCCTGCAGGTGTCCAGACTCTGACGAGTCAGCGAAAAGAGGCTTCCCCAAGTCTGCATCACATTAAAGAGGAACCAGAGGAGCTGTGCATCGAACAGAAGAATGAAGAGCTCACATTTATCCGTGTTATTGTAAAAAGTGAAGATGAAGAGGAGAAGTTCTTTCAACAAAGACAACCCGAGGAGAACGCAGAAGAAACAGAGGGAGAGGAGTGTGGAGGAGCAGAACTAGACTTAGATCCACATTTAGAATCAGAAACAGAGGAACCAACTGGACACTCTTATGACAATGACAATGTTGCAGGGAACAGCTCAGTTTATGAACAGACATTCCCGGAATTTTCACTTTTACAGAAAAACCTTAACACTTGTTCAGTTTGTAAGAAAAGTTTTGCAAAGAAGTATCAACTCAAGTCCCATATGCTTATGCACACAGGAGAGAGACCTTTCAGTTGTTCTGTTTGTGAAAAGTCCTATAAACAAAAAGGGCATTTGAAACTGCACATGGCCACTCACAGAGAGCAGCGACCATTCAGCTGCTCAGTTTGTGAGAAAGGCTTTACGTACGAAACTAACCTCCGGTCACACATGGCCACTCACGCAGGAGACAGACCTTTCAGCTGTTCCGTTTGTCTTAAAAGCTTCACCCGTAAAAGCGTTCTGAGATTACACCAGGCAACCCACACTGGAGACAGAGCCTTCAGCTGCTCAGAGTGTAAAAAAGGCTTCACGCAGAAGAGTCATCTGAGTTTACACGTACTGACTCACACAGGAAACCAACCCTTCAGCTGTTCGGTTTGTAAGAAAGGTTTCACACAAAAGAGTCACCTCAGGTCTCACATGACGACTCACTCGGGCGAGAAACCATTCAGCTGCTCCGAATGTGAGGCGAGATTTGTCCGGAAAGAGCACCTGAGTCGACACATGGCAGCTCATAACGGAGAGAAGCCCTTCAGCTGCTCAGTCTGTCAGAAAGGTTTTACACAGAAAAGTTATGTTTTAAAACACATGAAGACTCACTCGGGTTAAAATAAAGTTTGATATTTTTGTACACTTTACACTAATTTATGTTTCAACAAAGTAGACACACACTGTCGACCGTGATGACGGCAGAGGAAGTGGAAGAAGATGAATAAATGTTTACAGACTCTTATACCTGTTTAATTGTTGTAGATGTTTTTTTTTGGAGAATTAGTAATGACCTAAAGTGTTTTTGTTTTGTGGCTCAGCTGTTTCCAAATTTTGAGAAATCATCTGAATCTGAAAATTATACAATAACTAGAACATTTGTACAAAGTCAAAGTGCAGTAATTGCATCAACACCCTCAGAACAATCTGAATAGTTGCTGTAGTTACTGGTATTTGGTAGATTTGGTATTTCTCTGAAACGGGCCATAATTGAACTGTAAGATTTTGTAAGAAAATAAAACAGATGAACTTCTTTTTGACAGAATGTGTAGAACAAGCTCCGAGCTGTGGCCTGTTCTTACACTGAGGATGTGGGTCTCTGAGGCAGGTCTGGTAAAAAGTATTATCAAAGCACCACACATTTAAACTGAAGTGTTTACGACAGTAGGCCTTTGTTTAATGAACAGGATTTAGGTCTTGAACCTGTGTCTGACTGGACTCCTGATGTGATCAAAGAGCTTACTGTCATTTTGTTATTGCTGCGTTTACGGTCAAATGGATAAAAGAGTGAATTTCCCAGTCCCACACTTTCCGGTTTCATTTCTGCTTCAATCAGGGACTTCCATGTGATGCCCACGGCTCTCCAGAGGTGGTGTCTGTCTCTGGTTCATGAAATTGCTTCCGGGTTGGTTTGACAGCAGCGATTACAATTGTTGAGATAAATCAAGATTTATGTCCGATATTTTCAGCGCTTGACCTGGAGAATAAACGCAGAGCCGCAGTGCGCTGTTAGCTCCGACGTAACGCTAAATAAGTTCGTAAAAATGTCTGTGAAAGTCCAGAGTCTGAGAATTTTGGTGAATGAGCGCCTGACTGCGGCTGCTCAAGAGATCTTTTTGCTGTTTGAAAGAACAATAGCGGAGTATGAGGAGGAAGTGTGTCGCTGTAAAGAGGAGAACAAGAGGAAACAACAGCTGCTGGACTCGGTGCTAAAGAACGCGCTGCACAAAACAGGTTTGTTCTTTAATCAGTGCAGCTCGTGACAATGCCTTCAACCAACTTGAACTGTAACATATAATATATATATATATATATACATATAATATATGATAAAGTCTGTGTAGTCAGTGTGACGATAAAACACTGTCACCGCTGTCATATTTATAAAGAAAAATTAAATAGATATTGAAATATTAAAACACTGGAAGAAATACCTCTGCTGTTCAGAGCAAGCCTTTTCTGTTATCATGTTTCTATCTTTTTCTTTTTTAATGTATTGGAATAAAAATAATGATATGTTCTCTCCTGCAGGTGTTCAGATTGAATCAAAGAGTCATGAAGAGGTTGGGCTCAGTCTGGAGCAGGAGGAAAACACTGAGGACTCTCCAATTAAACAAGAACCAGAGGAACTGAGCATCAAACAGGAGGAAGAGCAGCTGCAGGAGTTCACTCGTGTCGTTATAAAGAAAGAAGAGGAAGACAACAGCTTAGATCGACATTTAGAGTCGGAGACAGAGGAACAAACTGACAACTCTTCCGATAAAGACTGCGCTCAGAGCTTGGGGCCTCCAACTGAAGAGGAAAGTGATGGAGAAGAAGAAAAACAAGTCAACATAAAGAGCTCTAAAAAACAGACAGCACATAGAACTAATGACAAGAGACACTGGGAGAGTATTCATGATGAAGGCGAAGTGGGAGGTAAAGCCAGGCCACATGAATGCACCGTCTGCGGGAAGTCGTTTCTGCTCAAGACGCATTTAAAAAACCACCTGACGACCCACACAGGAGAGAGACCCTACAGCTGTTCAATTTGTGAGAAGACATTCACTCAAAAAACAGGCCTCACTTTACACATGAGGTCTCACACGGGAGAGAAACCTTTCAGCTGTTCAGTTTGTAGTAAATGTTTCACGCAGAAAGTTCACCTTAACGCACATATGGCGGTTCACACAGGAGAAAAACCCTTTAATTGTCAGATTTGTAGTAAAGGTTTTGCTCATAAACGTGCAGTAGATTCCCACATGGCCATCCACACTGGAGACAAACCCTACGACTGTTCAGTTTGTAGTAAATGCTTCACGTACAGGACCAGTCTGAGGATGCACATGAAGACGCACACAGGAGAGAGACCTTTCAGCTGTTCAGTTTGTAGTAAATGTTTCATGCAGAAAGTTCACCTTAATGCACATATGGCGGTTCACACAGGAGAAAAACCCTTTAATTGTCCGATTTGTAGTAAAAGTTTTGCTCATAAACGTGCAGTAGATTCCCACATGGCCATCCACACTGGAGACAAACCCTACGACTGTTCAGTTTGTAGTAAATGCTTCAAGTACAGGACCAGTCTGAGGATACACATGAAGACGCACACAGGAGAGAGACCTTTCAGCTGTTCGGTCTGTTGTAAATCCTTTGCTCACAGGAACAGCCTGAGGTTACACGAGGCCAAACACACCGGAGAGGAACCCTTCAGCTGTCCAGTTTGTAACAAGGCGTTTCTACAGAAGTGTAACCTGACATCACACATGACGTCTCACACGGGAGAGCGGCCGTTCAGCTGCACACAATGTGACGCTAAGTTCGCCCGGAAGCAGAACCTGGTCCATCACATGACGAAACATGTCGGGGAAAACCCTCTGGCCTGTCCGGTTTGTCACGAAAACTTTACTCAAAAGAGCGAAGTGTTGAATCATATAAAGAGCCACGTGGGACAGAGTGTGTCGAGTGTGACGGTTACATTATAAACTCATTTTACCAAGAGTTTAAAGAGGACTCGCATGCTTAAGTCAATTTAGTTTTTACACTCCGGATCGCATTAGAAACTTAGGTTAAAACCAGACCTTGAGATCCCAGACAGAACCTGGTAGGGCTGATCAATTATGGAAAAATCATAATCATAATTATGACTCAGTGGCTCAGTGGTAGAGCAGTCGTCCTATAACCAGAAGGTTGGCGGTTCGATTCCCACTTTCCCCTGTTCATTCTGTTGTTGTGTCCTTGGGCAAGACACTTAACCCTTGCCTCTAGTGGTGTTCCAGCTGTGACACTGGTGAATGGAACCTTAATGTAAGTCACTTTGGATAAAAGCGTCAGCTAAATGACAAAAATAAATATATATATATATATATATTTATATATATATAAAACTCTAAACTGATTTTTTTGTTTGTTATTTTCTTTCTTCGTCATCCCCAGGTTTTAACGGCAGCCTGTTGTATCTGTTGAAACACTGTTATCTCCGATGTCACGTGATGTTTATCTTTTTTTAAGATCTTGGTTTTGTACGCTATGTTTACAACTTGTACTAAAAAACAAAACAGACCATTGACTCTCGTAACACTTTAATAAAGACCAATACAAACCATTTACAGATTTTTTTATTTTACAGCTGAATATTCTAACTCAAAAAATGTGTCTGTTATGCTTTGTGTATTTAAATGAACACAATGTCAGCTACATTAATGTGTCCCATAAATTAGACAAAAGTACATTTATTTTGAAGGAAATGTTCCATGGTCCTGAAAATTAAACATAAGATAATTACTGCAACATTCAGTTTAACAAATTTATGTTAGAGTTTTTTAAATACACTCTAGGAGAACACCATTGTTGAAAACAAATCATAAAAAGCTAGACTGGAATATGCCAAACTACATGTTGACAGGCCACAAAGCTTCTGGGAGAATGTCCTATGGACAGATGAGACAAAAATGGAACTTTTTGCCAAGGCACATCAGCTCTATGTTCACAGACGGAAAAATGAAGCATATCAAGAAAAGAACACTGTCCCTACTGTCAAACATGGAGGAGGCTCTGTTATGTTCTGGGGCTGCTTTGCTGCATCTGGCACAGGGTGTCTTGAATCTGTGCAGGGTACAATGAAATCTGAAGACTATCAAGGGATTCTAGAGAGAAATGTGCTGGCCAGTGTCAGACAGCTTGGTCTCAGTCGCAGGTTATGGGTCTTGCAACAGGACAATGACCCAAAACACAGCAAAAAACACCCAAGAATGGTTAAGAGGAAAACATTGGACTATTCTAAAGTGGCCTTCTATGAGCCCTGACCTCAATCCTATTGAGCATCTTTAGAAGGAGCTGAAACATGCCGTCTGGAAAAGACACCCTTCAAACCGGAAACAACTGGAGCAGTTTGCTCATGAGGAGTGGGCCAAAATACCTGCTGAGAGGTGCACAAGTCTCATTGACAGTTACAGGAGTCGTCTGATTGCAGTGATAGCCTCAAAAGGTTGTGCAACAAAATATTAAGTTAGGGCTACCAACAATTTTGTCTAGGCCTGTTCCATGAGTTTATTTTTTAAAATAATTCTGTTGAAGCATGGTTGAAAAGCAATGTCTGATTTTCATTGGTTAACATTCATAGAATTTTGATTTATTATTACTTTGTCAGAATAAAGTTTTTTCTGTGACCATTGTGAGTTTTTCTTTCATTGACCGAAGGGTACCAACTATTTTGTCCACGTGTGTATGTAGAAATCATAAATTAACCTTATAACCTTTTATTGTGGTGCATTTGTGATGAGCTCAGAGGTTTTTCAGACGTTTGGGGAAAATAAAAAAGTGTACAATTGACATGAATCTGAGGCGAACACTGAAATATTGTAACTGTATCAAAAGTGACTCTTACACTTCAAATATTTCCAGATTTGAAGAAATACAAAGCTGAACATGTTTGTAAAAAAAGAAAACTGCAAAACTGAACATTTAGTTTTTAAATAAACTCAGTGAAACAAACCTTTTTACAAATTTCATGTCTGAAGTTGTTTGGGCTGTAATATACAATTCCTCTGTTTTATTTAATTGATGTCTAAATGAAGTGTATATCAGTGATAATCTAAAGTCCTTTGGCTGCAGTAACGTTAGTTCAATGTGAATGACTGCTGCAAACGTAGTGTATAATATTTAAAGTGCCATACATCGATTAACAAACCAATCACTGCAGTAAAACAATTAGACCCGCCCTTCTCGCTGAAAGAACCAATCGTAGGCCACATCATCAGGACAAAGAGCTCATGAAATGTTGGTAAAATAATTGTTGATTTGTAAAACTGAAAGGTTTTGTCTCATATTGCAGCTCAGTCACTATTTTAACTGTTCTAGTGTAGGTCGTTCTACAGATTTTAGGCCACATAAAAAATACATAAAAGTATCAGAGACAAATGTAAGAAAACAAACTGAATGGTGTTTCTGCTGTAGATGGTCTAATATTCATGAATCTGAGACAGTCATGAGTGAAATACAATAATAAAGATCTGTAACTGCTCCTCGACCTGTTGACCTAACCTACTTCAAACAAATGCATATTTTACATCCAGTCTCTTTAAATAAATAAAATGCTGTAAATACTTCTCAAATCAATGTTCAGTTTCTAAAGACAGGGTCTCAGTTTGTGTAACTGGTCTCAGTTCAGTTTAGTCCTGGTCCACTTTCATCTCCTTGTTGCTCCAGGTTTAGTTTGTGCTCTCTGATGCAAGCGCATGTCAATCCAGTCACAAGGTTTTTCGTTTTTTCCAGTTTTTGGTCCGTTTTGGTGCCACGTCTGTGGCAGCATTTACACTTGTCCACACAACATAAGAGTTTGATTTAATCGACAACAAGCCTCCTCTGTTTTATTAAATATTATGCAGAACAATATTATGCTGAGCAATTGTTTTTCTTAATATATCCTTCTAAATGTGACATATCTATATTTACAACATTGCTCCAATACTAAATGTGAGAATGTAAAGAGCCTAGGGTCTACTCCGGACCCGTCTGTGTCATCATCAGGTCTTCTGTATGAATCTTCATGTGCCTCTTTAGACACAGCTGAGATGAGAAACTGGAGTTACAGACTGAACAGCTGTAGGGTGTCTCTCCTGTGTGAACTGTCATATGTCGCAGCAGGTTTTTATTCAGATTAAACCTCGCTCCACATTCTGAACACCCGAAAGGCCTGTCTTGAGAGTGGATTTTCATGTGCGACCTCAGATTATCTTTCCTGTTAAAGGTTTTATTGCAAACTGAACAGCTGAAGAGTTTCTCTCCCGTGTGGACAACCATGTGTAACTTCAGGTGTTGTTTCAGAGTAAAGCGTTTGTTACAGACTGGACAGCTAAAGGCCTTCTCTCCTGTGTGGATTAGAATGTGTCTCTTCAGATTCTCCATTCGTCCGAACGTCTTCGTACAGAGAGAGCACTGATATTCTGCTATGCTATTGACAGTTATGGCGTTATTTATGAATAAGTCTATATCGTCCATTGAACTCTGGCTCTTGTCGTCGGATGTTTCTTCAGTTTTGAAAAATAAACTGGCCTCTGTGCTTTGTCCCGGGTTATAGTCGTCTCCTTCAGCTTCTGTCTCCATGTGTTGAGCTGAACTGCTGGCTCTAGGTTCTTCTTCATTGTCTGTGTCTGAAAAGTTATTCTCCGTTTCATGTGGCTCTAAGCTGACGTCTGTTTCCGCTCCTCCACAGTCCTCTCTGTTGTCCTCGGTTTGTTTCTGATTCAGTATAAACTCCTCGACAGAATCTAAGTGAGTAACTATATGTGACTTTAGATTGCTCTTTTGGATAAACCTTTTCTCACAAACTGGACAGCTGAAGGGTTTCTCTCCTGTGTGAAGCAGCATGTGGCGTTTTAATTCCTGTTTACGCCCAAGTTTCTTTTTACAAACGGGACACTCGTGTTTGGTTTTACATTCTGCATCAGTCGCAACGTTACTCTTGAGTAGAAGGCTTTGTGCAGCTGAGAATTCTCCATCAGTTTCTGTCTCCATTAGTTGCGTCGAACTGCCGGCGATAGGCTCCCAGCTCTGAGTCCAGTTTTCGTTGTCCGTTTCCTCTGTGTTCTCCTCCGTTAGTATTTGTTGAAACATTGAGGACTCATCTTCGCTCTTCACAGAAACAGCAGTGAACTCTTGGAGCGGCTCTTCCTCCTCCTTGATGCTCAGTATTTGGACAGACTCTATGTCTTCCAGCTCCAACCTGGGGCTTGCTTCACCCGGACTCTCCTGAAGAATCTGGACGTCTGTAACAAAAGTACAAGACACACACTGACCATCTTTAAGGTTCAGTACATTTCTTTATTTTGACACAATTTACCCAACTACCCTTTGCTCTATCCATGTATTGGATTTTTTTTAAATAGGGTTCTCCAGACCCTCTCTATCAGAGCCTCTCGACCTAATGGACGATGTAAAAAGTGTCACAATATTGTTTCGATCCTGAACAAATCAACTGCTGCAGATGTTTTATCAGCAGTCTAGTGTGGACAGTCCCAGAAAAAGCGAGAGAGCAGCTGGTTCAACTATAGTTATTAGTCTGGAGACTCTGGTTAACTGAACAACATGGACCATCCTCTGCATTGGGCTTTTTGACAGAACCCCTCCCATCAACTTATTGATGAGTCTGAGGAAGAGGCCTTACAACTGAATTTTCTTTTGGGAACTAATAGTTTAAATGGAATATATTTATTAATGTTTAAGTTACTGTTGAAGTGGGTCCGAGGCCAATGTGTGAAAAAGCAGTAGACCGTTGTTTCCATTTGTTTGTTGTGGAATGTTATTGTAATGACCTAAGCACTTGATAGAAACTCATTAGCCTCTGTCTCTGTCCAAACCAGACACGTCCAAAGTCCGGCCCAGGGCCCAATCATGGCACACGGTCAGATTTATGTGGCCCTCAGCTTCAGTGATAAAATTGATTGATTATGGACCCAACGGCAGCATTATACAAACAAGTTCAAATCCAACCAAACCTATTTCAAATCCAACTAAAACCAGTTCCAATCCATCTTAAACTTGTTAGAATCAATATATTTATATGATAATGCTGCTTTGGAAGAATATAATGTTTGATGTAGGTCTGTTTTACTGTAGGATCAAACATTTAGACAAAACACACTGCTGGACAGCAGTAACACTGGTGATTGGTGCAGACTCAGGGTTTAAATGGTTACAAAGCAGAGACAGTGTTGTGTAATAATGTAACTGTGTTTATTCATAGTTTGGTATTATTTTACAAAAAGCAACAGGGATTTATTTCTGTTTTCTGAACAAAATGAAACTGGATCAAAATTAAAATCTACGTAAATCAATTTAGATAAATGTGTGTAGCCTAATATGTGTTGTTGCTTTAGAATTCTGCAGGAAATAAAAAGCTGTTTAAGGGAAGCTGTACATGTAGATTACAATAACACAATAATCTTTAACTCATTTTAAGTTCAATACTCAATGTATCTGTGAATGTGATATTTCATCCAATAAAAGAGCTCCTTCTGGACTGTGGGTAACGGGATTCTGGTTCATATTACGTTTCACTTTCTCCAAAAGCCCTGTCCTCCTCACATACTCGGATACATTGAAGCAGACGAGGGCTGCACAATTATTTTACAAATCAATTATCGCAAAAAATCTTCTCACAAACAAAACTTTAAATCAAAAAAAGGGATGTCTGAAAAACGTTTGGTTCGGACTTGGTTTAGACCCGGTTTAGTCCTGGGTTAGTTCTGGTTTAGAATTGATCAGTCCTGGTTTAGACTTGTTTAGTCCTGGTTTAGACTTTCCTAGTCCTGGTTTAGTCCTGGTTCTGTTTTGACTAGTGGACGTTTGACTAGTGGAAGTTCGTTGAGTGCGTCTTTTAGCACGTTTTATTTTCTCTTTTTTATGAAGATTTTCGTGCTTCTGAAAATAACAATACGACGAAAAGCTGGACTTACAAACTGAACAGCTGTATGTTTGGTCGCCGCTGTGAACCGTCATGTGTCGGATCAGGTTTTTATTCAGACCGAACCCTGCGCCACATTCAGGACACCTAAAGGGTCTCACTCCGGAGTGGATTTTCATGTGCGCCCTGAGGTTATCTTTTCGGTTAAAACTTAGCTCACAAACTGAACAGCTGAAAGCCTTCTCTTTTGTGTGAACTGAGAACATGTGAGACTTCAGATGCTGCTTCAGCGTAAAGCCTTTCTTACAAACTGAACAGCTGAAAGCCCTCTCCCCTGTGTGAATTAAAATGTGTCTCTGTAAATGGTCCAGACGTCGTAATGTCTTACCACAAACAGAGCATCTAAATGGTGCTTTTTTACTGACTTTGTTTCTAGTTATAGCATTATTTACGTCAAAATTCATACCCTCCATCGAACTGTTGTCGGCACGTGTTCTTTTACAATTTGGGGATGGACTTGAGTTTTGCACAGAGTCCTTTTTGTCGTCTTCGTTGGCCTTTGTCTCTGCCTGTTGAGCTGAACTGGCGGCTCGGGTTTGAACCCGGTCTTTGATGTTGTTACTTTGTTCCTCTGTTTCTGATTCTGGATCCACGCTGACTTCAGTTTCTGCTACTTCTCCTCCACAGACCTCTCCCTCTGTTGGTTTCTCTTGGTTCTCCTCGGTTTGATGCTGCTGCAGAAATGTCTCCACGGCGTCGGAGTGGATCACTACATGCGCCTTCAGGTTGCTTTTTTGTCTGAATTTTTTCTCACAAACTGGACAGCTGAAAGGTTTCTCTCCTGTGTGAACCAACATGTGTCTCCGTAAATCCTGTTTACGCCCGAGTTTCCTTTGACAAACAGAGCATTCGTGCAGGTTTGGTCCAGATACGTCGTCGTTTATCATGTTACTCATCTTTTCGGCTGAGTTTTGGAAACCATTGCCGTCGTCTGCTTTTGTCTCCATCTGTTCCGGAGAGCTAGTCTTTTCAGCTAACATTACTGAGGTTTGGGAACCGGCGTTGTCTGCCTTTGTCTCCATCTGTTCCGGAGAGCTAGTCTTTACGGCTGAGGTTTCTGAGTTTTGGGAACCACTGACGTTGGTTTCATCCGTCTCCATCTGTTGCGTCGAGCTCCTCGCTGGAAGCTCCGAGTCTTCATCGTTCTCAGTTTGTTCTTCATACTCACTCTTCACAATAACCTCAGTAACATCCTGGAGCTGCTTATCCTCCCGTTTGATTCTCAGTTGTTCAGATTTCTCTTGATCTTGACTCTCCGACTGAACCTCAACATCTGTAAGAGCAAAGGACACATATGGACCATATTTAATTTTGAGACGCTCTTAAATCTCCTTAACTGTTCAATCCTAGAGAAATATCAATTCCTAAGTTTTGAAAATCTTAAAGTTTTTAAAAGTAGCTGTCTCATTTATAGGTCATTGAATGGAACCACCTCCACCACACCTGTGGATTTTATTAAAAGAGAAATAGCAAAACTAATACGAGGTCAATTACTCGGGGGGACTGTGAAGTACTTTTTAGAAAGTCTACGTTTGCACAAAATGTCCTCTCTATTAAAGGCTGCACAAATTGGAACAGTATACCCATGGAAATTAGGGGTAACCCCACCTTTGCATCATTTAAGAAACAGCTAAAAAGATGGCTGAATAATAATCAAAAATGTGAACATTAGGTAAAAATGTAGATTTCGATAGGTAGATTTATTTATATTTTTATACAGTAACAAGTAGATTTATTTATATTTTTATACAGTAACAAGTAGATTTATGTATATTTTTATATAGTAATAAGCATGGCATGTCTGTGCACAGGCATTTACGATAGGTACTCTTAATGTTTTGTAGCTTTATGTGTATCAGTTGTTATGTATGTTTGTGCTTTTTTTCTTTTGTTTTCTGTATGTCTGGGACTACGGATGGAAACTAGCACTGTGCTAAATCCGGCGTATTTACGTCAATTTCGATTGTACGTTCATTAATATGCACTGTCCCTTCTAAATAAATAAATAAAAAATAAAAAAAAAACTATAACTTCAATATTACACATGATCAATCATTTGTGACCATGCCATGTGTAAACGGTCCATCAGCTCATGGAGGTGTTTCTCGACTACAGTCAGAGGTGGAACAACCTGAGGAACCACCTCCATGAAAACACAGGTGTGGTCTTTAAAACAGAAGCGTAAAAAGCAGAATGTCTAAATAGGGTCTAAAAGTTATGCATATAGAGTTTTTCATTCATTCATTTTCTTCTGCTTGGTCCCGTTAGGGGTCGTGGGAGACTGGAGCCTATCCCAGCAGCTCTGAGTCTGAGGTGGGTTCACCCTGGACAATGGCCAGTTGGTCGCAGGGTTAACACTTTGAGAAAAACCACATTTATTCACTAGGGACCTGTACATACATGTGTTTGGGCGGTGGGAGGAACTGGAGTACCCCGTCCAGGGTTTGAACTCATGACCTTCTTGCTGTGAGGCAGGAGTGCTAACCACTCTGCCACGTGCACCCCGCAATAACTTAATGTATCTATTTTGAAACTTTTTATGACTAACCTTGAAACTGGCACCAAATAAATGGTTCAATAAAACACTTTTAATTCAGTTTAAGTGAACATACTCCAGACACTTTAATTCTTATTTATCCACATTATATGTACTTTTATCCACATTATATGTACTTTTATCCACATTATATGTACTGTACGTGGATGCTCCAGTTTCTGTTAAAGGTTGGAAATGTGGAGTTTGTAAATGCAGCTGTGAGCTCAAAAGAAGAGGACATTAATATGCAACGATTGTATTTTCCACGTCGTGTATTGTTGTCTGTAAACCTTTTAACTGGTGATTGTTCAAACGTTAGACACACAATATTCCTGCTCCATTAATTACCTTGTGTTGTTTAGCTTTAATATTATATACACCATACAACCGGAAATGCATCTAAAAATTAAACAGAGTAAAGTTATTCTATAAAATGACAATCTTGTACATTAGATTAGATTCACTTTGTCTCAAAGGTAAATTCCAGTTTGCAGAAGGGTCTGTTTCCACCAAAAAGCCACCGCACGCTTTGTAAACGCCTTAAACAGAGGTTTATTTAGAGATTCAATAAATGAACATCGCTGCAGGAAACAGTGTTAGATTTTAAAAGGAGCATAATTAATACAGATATTATTGAACCAAGCAGGTTTTCTTTGATGTAAACCGCACACACCTGCTTTTTGAACCACGACTTGTGGCTTTAGCGCCGAGTCCAGCAGCTGTTGTTTCCTCTTGTTCTCTTCTTTACAGCGACTCACTTCCTCCTCATACTCCGCTATTGTTCTTTCAAACAGCAAAAAGATCTCTTCAACTGCTGCAGTCAGGCGCTCATTCACAAAAACTCTCAGTATCTGGCCTTTTTCAGACATCTTTACAAACTTCCCTTTAGCTCTGGCTTTAGCTCCGAGCTAACAGCAGGAAACCGGAAGTGCTCTGTAACGGTCACGGAACACTGTGACGTTGTGCGTTAACGCCCCCTTTTGGCGCCATATCACCGACAACTACATTATTTTCTACCATTTCTTTTATTCACAAATAATAAACATGTTCATAGCTTTATTATAAAAAACAACACGTTAGCAGCTCATTAATCACACAAAACTTAAGTTAGTTCTGAGATATTCCATACATTTGACATTACGTGGATGAACTTGTAAAAAAAAAAAAAATGCTAAAGAGGAGAGATGTTGACAAAGATTTATGTTGTGCAATCAATACAACTTATAAAAGTAGGTTATTACACTGGAGAAATATATAAACACTGAGAAATATCCCAATACTACATTTACAGAATGAGTACGAGTATTTAAACATGGTCCTGAGTCCAGATATGAGTCCTGAATATTACTGAACCAGACACAGATTTTTAAGCCAAGTTCAAGAAAAAGTAGAAGATTTACAGTTGATACTTTTTTCCCTAAACTTTAAATCCAGAGGCTGCAGCAGTTTCCTACAATTTAAGGTCACACTCTTCCATGTTTCTGTCAGATTTGAACAGGTTTGAGTTGGATTCGAACAGGTATTAGATGGATTTGAACAGGTTTTAGTTGGATTTGAACAGTGTAGACATAGAATGGAGTGTTTTTACATTTAGTCATTTAGCTTTTACCCAAAGCCACTTACATTAGGTTCATTCACCAGTGTTACAACTGGAACGCCACTGGAGGCAAGGGTTAAGTGTCTTGCCCAAGGACACAACGACAGTATGAACTGTGGGGAGAGCAGGAATTGAACCACCAACCTTCCGGTTGAAAGACGACCGCTAGACTCAACACTACAAAACCCCTTCTTGTTGGAACATGTTTTTTTAATCACAAGGACCAGGCAGTATTCATTTCAGAACTGCTCCAACAGCTGAGCTAGGATTTAAAATTCCAGTATGAACTCTCAAATGACGGGTTAAATTTGTCCTTCGACTAAACCTGGCATTACACTCTGAACACCCGAAAGGTTTCTCTCCGGTGTGAGTCCTCATGTGAGAAATAACATGAACCTTCTGTCTGAAGCTTTTCTTACAGACTGCGCAGCTGTGTTTGCCTTGACCTCCTTCGTCTGCTGTTTTCGAACTGCTGTGAGAGGCCATGTGCTTCTTGAGTCTGTGTTTTTGTGAATAACATTTTGAACAAACTGGACACCTGAAGGGTTTGTCTCCCGTGTGGACTACAATGTGTCTCTGTAAATCGTGGTTGTCTCGACATATCTTTTTACAAATATAGCAATCGTATTTCTTTTGTGCAGATCTTAAGTCTTTATTTACTGTGATGCCACTAATCTCTAACAAAGCGGCAGAATTAAATCCAGAAAATGAGCTTCTCTCTTTCTGGACTTCATCATCGTCGCCTCCTTCAGCCTTTGTCTCCATCTGTTGAGCTGAGCTGCCGACGGGGAGCTCCCAGTTGTCATTGTTGTCAGTTTGTTCCTCGTCCTCACTTTTCACAACAACATAAGTGACCTCCTGCAGCTGTTCTTCCTCCTGTTTGAGGCTCAGTCTTTGTGGAGCCTCTTGAATCTGAAGCGTGTCTGTGTTCTCTTGGTCCAGAGAGGAGCCTTCTTCATCGTGACTCTCCGGTTGAATCTGGACACCTGAAAGAATATAGTACAAGAAACATGTTGGGAATATTCAGGTTTCCTCTGATCAGGTGAATATTTGTTAAGGGCCTGACATGACCAACATCCTTTTGCTGCCTGCTCTTTTTTGGTAAAGTTTTATTTACCAGTTATTTCTTTGAGGCGACATCTGTAAAAATACTATTGAAAAGATGCACAACAGGGCAAAGATATGCATCTATCTACATTCATTTATTATTTTATGTTAAATACATAATTGCAGTAAAATTAGTTCCACGCTGTTTGAATATTTACCTGGGACCTGCTCCCTTCACAAGACCTCATTCATAATGAGCTCAGAATGTAAGAAATAAATGCTTTAATAAATTACTCTTGAGTAGAAGGCTTTGTGCAGCTGAGAATTCTCCATCAGTTTCTGTCTCCATTAGTTGCGTCGAACTGCCGCGATAGGCTCCCAGCTCTGAGTCCAGTTTTCGTTGTCCGTTCCTCTGTGTTCTCCTCCGTTAGTATTTGTTGAAACATTGAGGACTCATCTTCGCTCTTCACAGAAACAGCAGTGAACTCTTGGAGCGGCTCTTCCTCCTCCTTGATGCTCAGTATTTGGACAGACTCTATGTCTTCCAGCTCCAACCTGGGGCTTGCTTCACCCGGACTCTCCTGAAGAATCTGGACGTCTGTAACAAAAGTACAAGACACACACTGACCATCTTTAAGGTTCAGTACATTTCTTTATTTTGACAAAATTTACCCAACTACCCTTTGCTCTATCCATGTATTGGATTTTTTTTAAATAGGGTTCTCCAGACCCTCTCTATCAGAGCCTCTCGACCTAATGGACGATGTAAAAAGTGTCACAATATTGTTTCGATCCTGAACAAATCAACTGCTGCAGATGTTTTATCAGCAGTCTAGTGTGGACAGTCCCAGAAAAACGAAGAGAGAGCAGCTGGTTCAACTATAGTTATTAGTCTGGAGACTCTGGTTAACTGAACAACATGGACCATCCTCTGCATTGGGCTTTTTGACAGAACCCCTCCCATCAACTTATTGATGAGTCTGAGGAAGAGGCCTTACAACTGAATTTTCTTTTGGGAACTAATAGTTTAAATGGAATATATTTATTAATGTTTAAGTTACTGTTGAAGTGGGTCCGAGGCCAATGTGTGAAAAAGCAGTAGACCGTTGTTTCCATTTGTTTGTTGTGGAATGTTATTGTAATGACCTAAGCACTTGATAGAAACTCATTAGCCTCTGTCTCTGTCCAAACCAGACACGTCCAAAGTCCGGCCCAGGGCCCAATCATGGCACACGGTCAGATTTATGTGGCCCTCAGCTTCAGTGATAAAATTGATTGATTATGGACCCAACGGCAGCATTATACAAACAAGTTCAAATCCAACCAAACCTATTTCAAATCCAACTAAAACCAGTTCCAATCCATCTTAAACTTGTTAGAATCAATATATTTATATGATAATGCTGCTTTGGAAGAATATAATGTTTGATGTAGGTCTGTTTTACTGTAGGATCAAACATTTAGACAAAACACACTGCTGGACAGCAGTAACACTGGTGATTGGTGCAGACTCAGGGTTTAAATGGTTACAAAGCAGAGACAGTGTTGTGTAATAATGTAACTGTGTTTATTCATAGTTTGGTATTATTTTACAAAGCAACAGGGATTTATTTCTGTTTTCTGAACAAAATGAAACTGGATCAAAATTAAAATCTACGTAAATCAATTTAGATAAATGTGTAGCCTAATATGTGTTGTTGCTTTAGAATTCTGCAGGAAATAAAAAGCTGTTTAAGGGAAGCTGTACATGTAGATTACAATAACACAATAATCTTTAACTCATTTTAAGTTCAATACTCAATGTATCTGTGAATGTGATATTTCATCCAATAAAAGAGCTCCTTCTGGACTGTGGGTAACGGATTCTGGTTCATATTACGTTTCACTTTCTCCAAAGCCCTGTCCTCCTCACATACTCGGATACATTGAAGCAGACGAGGGCTGCACAATTATTTTACAAATCAATTATCGTAAAAAATCTTCTCACAAACAAAACTTTAAATCAAAAAAAGGGATGTCTGAAAAGCGTTTGGTTCGGACTTGGTTTAGACCGGTTTAGTCCTGGGTTAGTTCTGGTTTAGAATTGATCAGTCCTGGTTTAGACTTGTTTAGTCCTGGTTTAGACTTTCCTAGTCCTGGTTTAGTCCTGGTTCTGTTTTGACTAGTGGACGTTTGACTAGTGGAAGTTCGTTGAGTGCGTCTTTTAGCACGTTTTATTTTCTCTTTTTTATGAAGATTTTCGTGCTTCTGAAAATAACAATACGACGAAAAGCTGGACTTACAAACTGAACAGCTGTATGTTTGGTCGCCGCTGTGAACCGTCATGTGTCGGATCAGGTTTTATTCAGACCGAACCCTGCGCCACATTCAGGACACCTAAAGGGTCTCACTCCGGAGTGGATTTTCATGTGCGCCCTGAGGTTATCTTTTCGGTTAAAACTTAGCTCACAAACTGAACAGCTGAAAGCCTTCTCTTTTGTGTGAACTGAGAACATGTGAGACTTCAGATGCTGCTTCAGCGTAAAGCCTTTCTTACAAACTGAACAGCTGAAAGCCCTCTCCCTGTGTGAATTAAAATGTGTCTCTGTAAATGGTCCAGACGTCGTAATGTCTTACCACAAACAGAGCATCTAAATGGTGCTTTTTTACTGACTTTGTTTCTAGTTATAGCATTATTTACGTCAAAATTCATACCCTCCATCGAACTGTTGTCGCACGTGTTCTTTTACAATTTGGGGATGGACTTGAGTTTTGCACAGAGTCCTTTTGTCGTCTTCGTTGGCCTTTGTCTCTGCCTGTTGAGCTGAACTGGCGGCTGGGTTTGAACCCGGTCTTTGATGTTGTTACTTTGTTCCTCTGTTTCTGATTCTGGATCCACGCTGACTTCAGTTTCTGCTACTTCTCCTCCACAGACCTCTCCCTCTGTTGGTTTCTCTTGGTTCTCCTCGGTTTGATGCTGCTGCAGGAAATGTCTCCACGGCGTCGGAGTGGATCACTACATGCGCCTTCAGGTTGCTTTTTTGTCTGAATTTTTCTCACAAACTGAACAGCTGAAAGGTTTCTCCTGTGTGAATTAAAATGTGTCTCTGTAAATGAATGTCTTACCACAAACAGAGCATCTAAATGGTGCTTTTTACTGACTTTGTTTCTAGTTATAGCATTATTTATGTCAAAATTCATACCCTCCATCGAACTGTTGTCGGCACGTGTTCTTTTACAATTTGGGGATGGACTTGAGTTTTGCACAGAGTCCTTTTTGTCGTCTTCGTTGGCCTTTGCCTCTGCCTGTTGAGCTGAACTGGCGGCTCGGGTTTGAACCCGGTCTTTGACGTTGTTACTTTGTTCCTCTGTTTCTGATTCTGGATCCACGCTGACTTCAGTTTCTGCTACTTCTCCTCCACAGACCTCTCCCTCTGTTGGTTTCTCTTGGTTCTCCTCGGTTTGATGCTGCTGCAGAAATGTCTCCACGTAAGGCAGTGGATCACTACATGCGCCTTCAGGTTGCTTTTTTGTCTGAATTTTTTTTCACAAACTGGACAGCTGAAAGGTTTCTCTCCTGTGTGAACCAACATGTGTCTCCGTAAATCCTGTTTACGCCCGAGTTTCCTTTGACAAACAGAGCATTCTGCAGGTTTGGTCCAGATACGTCGTCGTTTATCATGTTACTCATCTTTTCGGGCTGAGTTTTGGAAACCATTGCCGTCTGCTTTTGTCTCCATCTGTTCCGGAGAGCTAGTCTTTTCAGCTAACATTACTGAGGTTTGGGAACCGGCGTTGTCTGCCTTTGTCTCCATCTGTTGGAGAGCTAGTCTTTACGGCTGAGGTTTCTGAGTTTTGGGAACCACTGACGTTGGTTTCATCCGTCTCCATCTGTTGCGTCGAGCTCTGCTGGAAGCTCCAGTCTTCATCGTTCTCAGTTTGTTCTTCATACTCACTCTTCACAATAACCTCAGTAACATCCTGGAGCTGCTTATCCTCGTTTGATTCTCAGTTGTTCAGATTTCTCTTGATGTCTTGGGACTCTCCGGACTGAACCTCAGCATCTGTAAGAGCAAAGGACACATATGGACCATATTTAATTTTGATGCACTGTCCCTTCTAAATAAATAAATAAAAATAACTATAACTTCAATATTACACATGATCAATCATTTGTGACCATGCCATGTGTAAACGGTCCATCAGCTCATGGAGGTGTTTCTCGACTACAGTCAGAGGTGGAACAACCTGAGGAACCACCTCCATGAAAACACAGGTGTGGTCTTTAAAACAGAAGCGTAAAAAGCAGAATGTCTAAATAGGGTCTAAAAGTTATGCATATAGAGTTTTTCATTCATTCATTTTCTTCTGCTTGGTCCCGTTAGGGGTCGTGGGAGACTGGAGCCTATCCCAGCAGCTCTGAGTCTGAGGTGGGTTCACCCTGGACAATGGCCAGTTGGTCGCAGGGTTAACACTTTCAGACAAACCACATTCATTCACTAGGGACCTGTACATACATGTGTTTGGGCGGTGGGAGGAACTGGAGTACCCCGTCCAGGGTTTGAACTCATGACCTTCTTGCTGTGAGGCAGGAGTGCTAACCACTCTGCCACGTGCACCCCGCAATAACTTAATGTATCTATTTTGAAACTTTTTATGACTAACTAACCTTGAAACTGGCACCAAATAAATGGTTCAATAAAACACTTTTAATTCAGTTTAAGTGAACATACTCCAGACACTTTAATTCTTATTTATCCACATTATATGTACTTTTATCTACATTATATGTACTTTTATCCACATTATATGTACTGTACGTGGATGCTCCAGTTTCTGTTAAAGGTTGGAAATGTGGAGTTTGTAAATGCAGCTGTGAGCTCAAAAGAAGAGGACATTAATATGCAACGATTGTATTTTCCACGTCGTGTATTGTTGTCTGTAAACCTTTTAACTGGTGATTGTTCAAACGTTAGACACACAATATCCCTGCTGCATTAATTACCTTGTGTTGTTTAGCTTTAATATTATATACACCATACAACCGGAAATGCATCTAAAAATTAAACAGAGTAAAGTTATTCTATAAAATGACAATCTTGTACATTAGATTAGATTCACTTTGTCTCAAAGGTAAATTCCAGTTTGCAGAAGGGTCTGTTTCCACCAAAAAGCCACCGCACGCTTTGTAAACGCCTTAAACAGAGGTTTATTTAGAGATTCAATAAATGAACATCGCTGCAGGAAACAGTGTTAGATTTTAAAAGGAGCATAATTAATACAGATATTATTGAACCAAGCGTGTTTTCTTTGATGTAAACCGCACACACCTGCTTTTTGAACCACGACTTGTGGCTTTAGCGCCGAGTCCAGCAGCTGTTGTTTCCTCTTGTTCTCTTCTTTACAGCGACTCACTTCCTCCTCATACTCCGCTATTGTTCTTTCAAACAGCAAAAAGATCTCTTCAACAGCCGCAGTCAGGCGCTCATTCACAAAAACTCTCAGTATCTGGCCCTTTTCAGACATCTTTACAAACTTCCCTTTAGCTCTGGCTTTAGCTCCGAGCTAACAGCAGGAAACCGGAAGTGCTCTGTAACGGTCACGGAACACTGTGACGTTGTGCGTTAACGCCCCCTTTTGGCGCCATATCACCGACAACTACATTATTTTCTACCATTTCTTTTATTCACAAATAATAAACATGTTCATAGCTTTATTATAAAAAACAACACGTTAGCAGCTCATTAATCACACAAAACTTAAGTTAGTTCTGAGATATTCCATACATTTGACATTACGTGGATGAACTTGTAAAAAAAAAAAAATGCTAAAGAGGAGAGATGTTGACAAAGATTTATGTTGTGCAATCAATACAACTTATAAAAGTAGGTTATTACACTGGAGAAATATATAAACACTGAGAAATATCTCAATACTACATTTACAGAATGAGTACGAGTATTTAAACATGGTCCTGAGTCCAGATATGAGTCCTGAATATTACTGAACCAGACACAGATTTTTAAGCCAAGTTGAAGAAAAAGTAGAAGGTTTACAGTTGATACTTTTTTCCCTAAACTTTAAATCCAGAGGCTGCAGCAGTTTCCTACATTTTAAGGTCACACTCTTCCATGTTTCTGTCAGATTTGAACAGGTTTGAGTTGGATTCGAACAGGTATTAGATGGATTTGAACAGGTTTTAGTTGGATTTGAACAGTGTAGACATAGAATGGAGTGTTTTTACATTTAGTCATTTAGCTTTTACCCAAAGCCACTTACATTAGGTTCATTCACCAGTGTGACAACTGGAACGCCACTGGAGGCAAGGGTTAAGTGTCTTGCCCAAGGACACAACGACAGTATGAACTGTGGGGAGAGCAGGAATTGAACCACCAACCTTCCGGTTGAAAGATGACCGCTCCACCACTGAGACTCAACGCTACAAAACCCCTTCTTGTTGGAACATGTTTTTTTAATCACAAGGACCAGGCAGTATTCATTTCAGAACTGCTCCAACAGCTGAGCTAGGATTTAAAATTCCAGTATGAACTCTCAAATGACGAGTTAAATTTGTCCTTCGACTAAACCTGGCATTACACTCTGAACACCCGAAAGGTTTCTCTCCGGTGTGAGTCCTCATGTGAGAAATAACATGAACCTTCTGTCTGAAGCTTTTCTTACAGACTGCGCAGCTGTGTTTGCCTTGACCTCCTTCGTCTGCTGTTTTCGAACTGCTGTGAGAGGCCATGTGCTTCTTGAGTCTGTGTTTTTGTGAATAACATTTTGAACAAACTGGACACCTGAAGGGTTTGTCTCCCGTGTGGACTACAATGTGTCTCTGTAAATCGTGGTTGTCTCGACATATCTTTTTACAAATATAGCAATCATATTTCTTTTGTGCAGATCTTAAGTCTTTATTTACTGTGATGCCACTAATCTCTAACAAAGCGGCAGAATTAAATCCAGAAAATGAGCTTCTCTCTTTCTGGACTTCATCATCGTCGCCTCCTTCAGCCTTTGTCTCCATCTGTTGAGCTGAGCTGCCGACGGGGAGCTCCCAGTTGTCATTGTTGTCAGTTTGTTCCTCGTCCTCACTTTTCACAACAACATAAGTGACCTCCTGCAGCTGTTCTTCCTCCTGTTTGAGGCTCAGTCTTTGTGGAGCCTCTTGAATCTGAAGCGTGTCTGTGTTCTCTTGGTCCAGAGAGGAGCCTTCTTCATCGTGACTCTCGGTTGAATCTGGACACCTGAAAGAATATAGTACAAGAAACATGTTGGGAATATTCAGGTTTCCTCTGATCAGGTGAATATTTGTTAAGGGCCTGACATGACCAACATCCTTTCTGCTGCCTGCTCTTTTTTTTGGTAAAGTTTTATTTACCAGTTATTTCTTTGAGCGACATCTGTAAAAATACTATTGAAAAGATGCACAACAGGGCAAAGATATGCATCTATCTACATTCATTTATTATTTTATGTTAAATACATAATTGCAGTAAAATTAGTTCCACGCTGTTTGAATATTTACCTGGGACCTGCTCCCTTCACAAGACCTCATTCATAATGAGCTCAGAATGTAAGAAATAAATGCTTTAATAAATTACTCTTGAGTAGAAGGCTTTGTGCAGCTGAGAATTCTCCATCAGTTTCTGTCTCCATTAGCTGCGTCGAACTGCCGGCGATAGGCTCCCAGCTCTGAGTCCAGTTTTCGTTGTCCGTTTCCTCTGTGTTCTCCTCCGTTAGTATTTGTTGAAACATTGAGGACTCATCTTCGCTCTTCACAGAAACAGCAGTGAACTCTTGGAGCGGCTCTTCCTCCTCCTTGATGCTCAGTATTTGGACAGACTCTATGTCTTCCAGCTCCAACCTGGGGCTTGCTTCACCCGGACTCTCCTGAAGAATCTGGACGTCTGTAACAAAAGTACAAGACACACACTGACCATCTTTAAGGTTCAGTACATTTCTTTATTTTGACAAAATTTACCCAACTACCCTTTGCTCTATCCATGTATTGGATTTTTTTTAAATAGGGTTCTCCAGACCCTCTCTATCAGAGCCTCTCGACCTAATGGACGATGTAAAAAGTGTCACAATATTGTTTCGATCCTGAACAAATCAACTGCTGCAGATGTTTTATCAGCAGTCTAGTGTGGACAGTCCCAGAAAAACGAAGAGAGAGCAGCTGGTTCAACTATAGTTATTAGTCTGGAGACTCTGGTTAACTGAACAACATGGACCATCCTCTGCATTGGGCTTTTTGACAGAACCCCTCCCATCAACTTATTGATGAGTCTGAGGAAGAGGCCTTACAACTGAATTTTCTTTTGGGAACTAATAGTTTAAATGGAATATATTTATTAATGTTTAGAGTCTGAGGAAGAGGCCTAACAACAGGGGAACTAATAGTTTAAATGGAATATATTTATTAATGTTTAAGTTACTGTTGAAGTGGGTCCGAGGCCAATGTGTGAAAAAGCAGTAGACCGTTGTTTCCATTTGTTTGTTGTGGAATGTTATTGTAATGACCTAAGCACTTGATAGAAACTCATTAGCCTCTGTCTCTGTCCAAACCAGACACGTCCAAAGTCCGGCCCAGGGCCCAATCATGGCACACACGGTCAGATTTATGTGGCCCTCAGCTTCAGTGATAAAATTGATTGATTATGGACCCAACGGCAGCATTATACAAACAAGTTCAAATCCAACCAAACCTATTTCAAATCCAACTAAAACCAGTTCCAATCCATCTTAAACTGGTTAGAATCAATATATTTATATGATAATGCTGCTTTGGAAGAATATAATGTTTGATGTAGGTCTGTTTTACTGTAGGATCAAACATTTGGACAAAACACACTGCTGGACAGCAGTAACACTGGTGATTGGTGCAGACTCAGGGTTTAAATGGTTACAAAGCAGAGACAGTGTTGTGTAATAATGTAACTGTGTTTATTCATAGTTTGGTATTATTTTACAAAAAGCAACAGGGATTTATTTCTGTTTTCTGAACAAAATGAAACTGGATCAAAATTAAAATCTATGTAAATCAATTTAGATAAATGTGTGTAGCCTAATATGTGTTGTTGCTTTAGACTTGGTTTAGACCCGGTTAAGTCCTGGAGTTTAGTTGTTTAGTCCTGGTTTAGACTTTCCTAGTCCTGGTTTAGTCCTGGTTCTGTTTTGACTAGTGGACGTTTGACTAGTGGAAGTTCGTTGAGTGCGTCTTTTAGCACGTTTTATTTTCTCTTTTTTATGAAGATTTTCGTGCTTCTGAAAATAATACGACGAAAAGCTGGACTTACAAACTGAACAGCTGTATGTTTTGGGAGTTTTGGGAACCACTAATTTATCCACATTATATGTACTTTTATCTACATTATATGTACTTTTATCCACATTATATGTACTGTACGTGGATGCTCCAGTTTCTGTTAAAGGTTGGAAATGTGGAGTTTGTAAATGCAGCTGTGAGCTCAAAAGAAGAGGACATTAATATGCAACGATTGTATTTTCCACGTCGTGTATTGTTGTCTGTAAACCTTTTAACTGGTGATTGTTCAAACGTTAGACACACAATATTCCTGCTGCATTAATTACCTTGTGTTGTTTAGCTTTAATATTATATACACCATACAACCGGAAATGCATCTAAAAATTAAACAGAGTAAAGTTATTCTATAAAATGACAATCTTGTACATTAGATTAGATTCACTTTGTCTCAAAGGTAAATTCCAGTTTGCAGAAGGGTCTGTTTCCACCAAAAAGCCACCGCACGCTTTGTAAACGCCTTAAACAGAGGTTTATTTAGAGATTCAATAAATGAACATCGCTGCAGGAAACAGTGTTAGATTTTAAAAGGAGCATAATTAATACAGATATTATTGAACCAAGCGTGTTTTCTTTGATGTAAACCGCACACACCTGCTTTTTGAACCACGACTTGTGGCTTTAGCGCCGAGTCCAGCAGCTGTTGTTTCCTCTTGTTCTCCTCTTTACAGCGACTCACTTCCTCCTCATACTCCGCTATTGTTCTTTCAAACAGCAAAAAGATCTCTTCAACTGCCGCAGTCAGGCGCTCATTCACAAAAACTCTCAGTATCTGGCCTTTTTCAGACATCTTTACAAACTTCCCTTTAGCTCTGGCTTTAGCTCCGAGCTAACAGCAGGAAACCGGAAGTGCTCTGTAACGGTCACGGAACACTGTGACGTTGTGCGTTAACGCCCCCTTTTGGCGCCATATCACCGACAACTACATTATTTTCTACCATTTCTTTAATTCACAAATAATAAACATGTTCATAGCTTTATTATAAAAAACAACACGTTAGCAGCTTATTAATCACATAAAACTTAAGTTAGTTCTGAGATATTCCATACATTTGACATTACGTGGATGAACTTGTAAAAAAAAAAAAAATGCTAAAGAGGAGAGATGTTGACAAAGATTTATGTTGTGCAATCAATACAACTTATAAAAGTAGGTTATTACACTGGAGAAATATATAAACACTGAGAAATATCCCAATACTACATTTACAGAATGAGTACGAGTATTTAAACATGGTCCTGAGTCCAGATATGAGTCCTGAATATTACTGAACCAGACACAGATTTTTAAGCCAAGTTCAAGAAAAAGTAGAAGGTTTACTGTTGATACTTTTTTCCCTAAACTTTAAATCCAGAGGCTGCAGCAGTTTCCTACATTTTAAGGTCACACTCTTCCATGTTTCTGTCAGATTTGAACAGGTTTGAGTTGGATTCGAACAGGTATTAGATGGATTTGAACAGGTTTTAGTTGGATTTGAACAGTGTAGACATAGAATGGAGTGTTTTTACATTTAGTCATTTAGCTTTTATCCAAAGCCACTTACATTAGGTTCATTCACCAGTGTTACAACTGGAACGCCACTGGAGGCAAGGGTTAAGTGTCTTGCCCAAGGACACAACGACAGTATGAACTGTGGGGAGAGCAGGAATTGAACCACCAACCTTCCGGTTGAAAGACGACCGCTAGACTCAACACTACAAAACCCCTTCTTGTTGGAACATGTTTTTAATCACAAGGACCAGGCAGTATTCATTTCAGAACTGCTCCAACAGCTGAGCTAGGATTTAAAATTCCAGTATGAACTCTCAAATGAGGTTAAATTTGTCCTTCGACTAAACCTGGCATTACACTCTGAACACCTGAAAGGTTTCTCTCCGGTGTGAGTCCTCATGTGAAAAATAACATGAACCTTCTGGCTGAAGCTTTTCTTACAGACTACGCAGCTGAAAGGTTTCTCGCCGGTGTGCGTTGGCATGTGTAACCGAACAGAGAACTGATCCGTGAAGCTTTTCTTACAAATGGAGCAACTGTGTTTGCCTTGACCTCCTTCGTCTGCTGTTTTCGAACTGCTGTGAGAGGCCATGTGCTTCTTGAGACTGCCTTTTTGTGAATAACATTTTGAACAAACTGGACACCTGAAGGGTTTGTCTCCCGTGTGGACTACAATGTGTCTCTGTAAATCGTGGTTGTCTCGACATCTCTGTTTACAAATATAGCAATCGTATTTCTTTTGTGCAGATCTTAAGTCTTTATTTACTGTGATGCCACTAATCTCTAACAAAGCGGCAGAATTAAATCCAGAAAATGAGCTTCTCTCTTTCTGGACTTCATCATCGTCGCCTCCTTCAGCCTTTGTCTCCATCTGTTGAGCTGAGCTGCCGACGGGGAGCTCCCAGTTGTCATTGTTGTCAGTTTGTTCCTCGTCCTCACTTTTCACAACAACATAAGTGACCTCCTGCAGCTGTTCTTCCTCCTGTTTGAGGCTCAGTCTTTGTGGAGCCTCTTGAATCTGAAGCGTGTCTGTGTTCTCTTGGTCCAGAGAGGAGCCTTCTTCATCGTGACTCTCCGGTTGAATCTGGACACCTGAAAGAATATAGTACAAGAAACATGTTGGGAATATTCAGGTTTCCTCTGATCAGGTGAATATTTGTTAAGGGCCTGACATGACCAACATCCTTTCTGCTGCCTGCTCTTTTTTTTTGGTAAAGTTTTATTTACCAGTTATTTCTTTGAGGCGACATCTGTAAAAATACTATTGAAAAAGATGCACAACAGGGCAAAGATATGCATCTATCTACATTCATTTATTATTTTATGTTAAATACATAATTGCAGTAAAATTAGTTCCACGCTGTTTGAATATTTACCTGGGACCTGCTCCCTTCACAAGACCTCATTCATAATGAGCTCAGAATGTAAGAAATAAATGCTTTAATAAATTACTCTTGAGTAGAAGGCTTTGTGCAGCTGAGAATTCTCCATCAGTTTCTGTCTCCATTAGCTGCGTCGAACTGCCGGCGATAGGCTCCCAGCTCTGAGTCCAGTTTTCGTTGTCCGTTTCCTCTGTGTTCTCCTCCGTTAGTATTTGTTGAAACATTGAGGACTCATCTTCGCTCTTCACAGAAACAGCAGTGAACTCTTGGAGCGGCTCTTCCTCCTCCTTGATGCTCAGTATTTGGACAGACTCTATGTCTTCCAGCTCCAACCTGGGGCTTGCTTCACCCGGACTCTCCTGAAGAATCTGGACGTCTGTAACAAAAGTACAAGACACACACTGACCATCTTTAAGGTTCAGTACATTTCTTTATTTTGACACAATTTACCCAACTACCCTTTGCTCTATCCATGTATTGGATTTTTTTTAAATAGGGTTCTCCAGACCCTCTCTATCAGAGCCTCTCGACCTAATGGACGATGTAAAAGTGTCACAATATTGTTTCGATCCTGAACAAATCAACTGCTGCAGATGTTTTATCAGCAGTCTAGTGTGGACAGTCCCAGAAAAACGAAGAGAGAGCAGCTGGTTCAACTATAGTTATTAGTCTGGAGACTCTGGTTAACTGAACAACATGGACCATCCTCTGCATTGGGCTTTTTGACAGAACCCCTCCCATCAACTTATTGATGAGTCTGAGGAAGAGGCCTTAACAACTGAATTTTCTTTTGGGAACTAATAGTTTAAATGGAATATATTTATTAATGTTTAAGTTACTGTTGAAGTGGGTCCGAGGCCAATGTGTGAAAAAGCAGTAGACCGTTGTTTCCATTTGTTTGTTGTGGAATGTTATTGTAATGACCTAAGCACTTGATAGAAACTCATTAGCCTCTGTCTCTGTCCAAACCAGACACGTCCAAAGTCCGGCCCAGGGCCCAATCATGGCACACGGTCAGATTTATGTGGCCCTCAGCTTCAGTGATAAAATTGATTGATTATGGACCCAACGGCAGCATTATACAAACAAGTTCAAATCCAACCAAACCTATTTCAAATCCAACTAAAACCAGTTCCAATCCATCTTAAACTGGTTAGAATCAATATATTTATATGATAATGCTGCTTTGGAAGAATATAATGTTTGATGTAGGTCTGTTTTACTGTAGGATCAAACATTTGGACAAAACACACTGCTGGACAGCAGTAACACTGGTGATTGGTGCAGACTCAGGGTTTAAATGGTTACAAAGCAGAGACAGTGTTGTGTAATAATGTAACTGTGTTTATTCATAGTTTGGTATTATTTTACAAAAAGCAACAGGGATTTATTTCTGTTTTCTGAACAAAATGAAACTGGATCAAAATTAAAATCTATGTAAATCAATTTAGATAAATGTGTGTAGCCTAATATGTGTTGTTGCTTTAGACTTGGTTTAGACCCGGTTAAGTCCTGGGTTAGTTCTGGTTTAGACTTTCCTAGTCCTGGTTTAGTCCTGGTTCTGTTTTGACTAGTGGACGTTTGACTAGTGGAAGTTCGTTGAGTGCGTCTTTTAGCACGTTTTATTTTCTCTTTTTTATGAAGATTTTCGTGCTTCTGAAAATAACAATACGACGAAAAGCTGGACTTACAAACTGAACAGCTGTATGTTTGGTCGCCGCTGTGAACCGTCATGTGTCGGATCAGGTTTTTATTCAGACCGAACCCTGCGCCACATTCAGGACACCTAAAGGGTCTCACTCCGGAGTGGATTTTCATGTGCGCCCTGAGGTTATCTTTTCGGTTAAAACTTAGCTCACAAACTGAACAGCTGAAAGCCTTCTCTTTTGTGTGAACTGAGAACATGTGAGACTTCAGATGCTGCTTCAGCGTAAAGCCTTTCTTACAAACTGAACAGCTGAAAGCCCTCTCTCCTGTGTGAATTAAAATGTGTCTCAGTAAATGGTCCAGACGTCGTAATGTCTTACCACAAACAGAGCATCTAAATGGTGCTTTTTTACTGACTGACTTTTTTACTGACTTTCTTTCTAGTTATAGCATTATTATGTTCTTTTACAATTTGGGGATGGACTTGAGTTTTGCACAGAGTCCTTTTTGTCGTCTTCGTTGGCCTTTGTCTCTGCCTGTTGAGCTGAACTGGCGGCTCGGGTTTGAACCCGGTCTTTGATGTTGTTACTTTGTTCCTCTGTTTCTGATTCTGGATCCACGCTGACTTCAGTTTCTGCTACTTCTCCTCCACAGACCTCTCCCTCTGTTGGTTTCTCTTGGTTCTCCTCGGTTTGATGCTGCTGCAGAAATGTCTCCACGGCGTCGGAGTGGATCACTACATGCGCCTTCAGGTTGCTTTTTTGTCTGAATTTTTTCTCACAAACTGGACAGCTGAAAGGTTTCTCTCCTGTGTGAACCAACATGTGTCTCCGTAAATCCTGTTTACGCCCGAGTTTCCTTTGACAAACAGAGCATTCGTGCAGGTTTGGTCCAGATACGTCGTCGTTTATCATGTTACTCATCTTTTCGGCTGAGTTTTGGAAACCATTGCCGTTGTCTGCCTTTGTCTCCATCTGTTCCGGAGAGCTAGTCTTTACGGCTGAGGTTTCTGAGTTTTGGGAACCACTAATTTATCCACATTATATGTACTTTTATCTACATTATA
This sequence comes from Perccottus glenii, assembly GCA_024416835.2. Lineage (NCBI taxonomy): Eukaryota > Metazoa > Chordata > Actinopteri > Gobiiformes > Odontobutidae > Perccottus > Perccottus glenii. Next base: position 29,168,147 of record CM044559.2, read on the forward strand.
TGTACTTTTATCCACATTATATGTACTGTACGTAGGGGTGTGCCGGTTTCAGAATTGGTGATGACGGTTATGACGTGAGTCAAATGTGACGGTTGATAACATAACCGTCGGGGTTGGGAGTGCGTGGGGGTATTTGTTTGAATAAAACGAGCAGACACTGATTAGCTACTTGCTCTACGTTTATTTAAAATTAACAAACAAATCCTTAAAAAAAAAAAAAAAAACCGCAATGAGCGTGCTTTGTTTTAAATAAATCACACACAGTAAACAAAACCAAGTTCCGTGACAGGAACACCAACATGTTCCTGCAGTGCTAAAAACTTCGCTTCTGATGCTGTGCTTGTAGCACAAATACACATGTATTTACGTGCCAATTTTGCTAAGAGCGGATAGCGTGTTTCATTGTCTCGCCACCATGCTAGTGGATCTGCCGTAGAGTCAATTGGTTGTTCTTGGAGATAGCGGGTTAACGCCGTGTCAGCGCAGCTCTGATCGGTAAAGGGGCAGAGATTTCAGACCTCCATTTATTAAGGAGATCTCCAAGATTGTGCACAGACCTCCCTCATCTCCAGCAGCAGCAGCCTCCGAAGCACCACTAACTCCGCCCCGTTTCCCTCGTCAGCTGATACAGTTTCCCAAGTGAATCTTTTGTCTCCCCAATCCATCCCCATTGCCTCTGTATCGTGGGTCAAGGAAAGATGACTTTGCCAAAAGCTCCTGAGTGGCTGGCACTGTATTTGTGCTAATGTATGAGGCATAGGCCTACGCTGAGTTTCATTTACGATGAGATGCGCTCTAGTTCACAGTGCAGTGCAAGTGAGCGGCGGCGCTGGCGCTTCCATGCCACGGTTATCATTGTCTGCTATATTTGCTTTTTATTTATTAAAATACATGCAATTGGTTAATGAAACATTTATTAAAATTAAGATAACATTTGTACAAAACAGAATTCGTTTTTAAGAAAGGTTTTCTACAAAGCAAAATTTAATGAAGTGGTAAATATAAAAAATAGTTTAATGACACGGTTTTGGCGGTTATAGAGTTCTAATGACGGTGTTCAACTATAACCGCCAATCACACGGTTATATAATAACCGTCACACCCCTAACTGTACGTGGATGCTCCAGTTTCTGTTAAAAGGTTGGAAATGTGGAGTTTGTAAATGCAGCTGTGAGCTCAAAAGAAGAGGACATTAATATGCAACGATTGTATTTTCCACGTCGTGTATTGTTGTCTGTAAACCTTTAACTGGTGATTGTTCAAACGTTAGACACACAATATTCCTGCTCCATTAATTACCTTGTGTTGTTTAGCTTTAATATTATATACACCATACAACCGGAAATGCATCTAAAAATTAAACAGAGTAAAGTTATTCTATAAAATGACAATCTTGTACATTAGATTAGATTCACTTTGTCTCAAAGGTAAATTCCAGTTTGCAGAAGGGTCTGTTTCACCAAAAGCCACCGCACGCTTTGTAAACGCCTTAAACAGAGGTTTATTTAGAGATTCAATAAATGAACATCGCTGCAGGAAACAGTGTTAGATTTTAAAAGGAGCATAATTAATACAGATATTATTGAACCAAGCAGGTTTTCTTTGATGTAAACCGCACACACCTGCTTTTTGAACCACGACCTGTGGCTTTAGCGCCGAGTCCAGCAGCTGTTGTTTCCTCTTGTTCTCCTCTTTACAGCGACTCACTTCCTCCTCATACTCCGCTATTGTTCTTTCAAACAGCAAAAAGATCTCTTCAACAGCCGCAGTCAGGCGCTCATTCACAAAAACTCTCAGTATCTGGCCCTTTTCAGACATCTTTACAAACTTCCCTTTAGCTCTGGCTTTAGCTCCGAGCTAACAGCAGGAAACCGGAAGTGCTCTTTAACGGTCACGGAACACTGTGACGTTGTGCGTTAACGCCCCCTCTTGGCGCCATATCACCGACAACTACATTATTTTCTACCATTTCTTTTATTCACAAATAATAAACATGTTCATAGCTTTATTATGAAAACAACACGTTAGCAGCTCATTAATCACACAAAACTTAAGTTAGTTCTGAGATATTCCATACATTTGACATTACGTGGACATACCTGCCAACTTTCCAAAAAACCTTGGAGTGAGATTTTGTCAGGGGTGGTCAAAACAGTGCCGCGCAGCACGAACACAGCCACACAAGTTGGTGGCTCAGATATCAGAGTATTGAAATTGATGTTCACCCATGTTGTACCCTGCATTCTGGTGGTTTGGGGGCAAATATAGCTGAAGGTCCAACCCCAGGACATTTTGGATTAAGTAGATGTGATTTCCTGCATTCTAGTGGATTTTTGGGTGGTCTGCTAAAGACCACTTGCACCCATGTGCAATACCTGAACTTATTCTGGTTCATGTTTGGCATCAAAACTTGTAGGGCCTTCTACACTTGAGCTGAACATTCAACTAGAAAACTATTGTTGTGCCTAAATCCTTTAAATTTCTAGGAACACACATTAGCAATAACCTGAAGTGGACAATTAACGCTAAACAAATCATTGCAAAAGCTCAAAGACTTTACTTCCTCAGACAGCTTAAAAAATACCGGATCAGACATCAGCTCCTTGTTCTGTTCTATTCCGCTATCATTGAGTCCATAATTACATCATCAATAACAGTATGGTATGGTAGCACAGACAGCCAAACAAGGAAAAAAACTACAGCAGATTGTCAACAAAGCATCCAAGATTATAGGAAAACCACTGCCTTCAGTCGATTCCCTCTATAAATATCGGACTGTAAAGCAGGCAAAGAAAATCATCTCTGACCCCCTACATCCAGCGAACCACCTTTTTCAGCTTCTTCCCTCACGTAGGCGCTACAGGTCACTCTCTGCCAAGACCAAACGCTTCACAAACAGTTTTTACCCCACAGCTATTAGGACTCTGAACTACACTCTTTAGTCTAGCCTCTCCTCTTACACACTAGGCATGGTTATGTAACCACTGTATCTTGTATTGCTACATGTTGTGAAGTATATTGTCTATTTGTATATATTTGTAAGTATATGATGATGTAGAGCTTAAACATACTGTACCGAAAACAAATTCCACCGGCATTGTCGTGTGGCTAAATAAACAATCTATCTATCTAAATGACTGCCTATGGACCACAATAAAGCCTCATACATAGACCAGTGTTTAAGATTTAACCTAGGTAGGTTGATTGATATTTTGAATGAATGGTATAAGATAAGATAATCCTTTATTCGTCCCACAAAGGGATTATCTTATCTTATACCATTCATTCAAAATATCAGTATAACTGAAACCTAGCCTATGTTGTGAATGATTGTATTCTTAAGAGCACTTAATGATTTATATTCAGCCAAAAATGACAAGATTAGTTAGGGAGGGACATTATTCTTCATTCAAATCCTCCCAGCACATGGTCCATCAGAAACAAAGTGCAACAAAAAATGTTATTAAACAGTACAACTTTTTCCAAGTAATAAAACAGATGAATACATTACACAAATAACTTAAAATGAGGCATAATTAGTATCAAATACAGATCAGAAGCTGGTAAAGTCCTTGTCTATGATCTGTGGGCATGGTTATACTGGCCTGTGGTCTTCTTGGAGGCCTTGATGATATCTGAGGGGGGCTCCCATTTAAAGCAGGGCTCCAAATTGGCCATTTTTATGGTCATTATTGATGACAAGGTGCCATCCAATGCTAGGCTGTTTCTTCTTTTGGTTTTGTTCAGTCCCACAACTGAAAACACCCTGGCCTGTTAATAAAAAGATAAATGCCACGTGAATAAATGCTAGGAACTGATGTTTTGAACATGCAGCAGCCTATACTATGAGGTTAACAAGGTGCTCTCCTGCTATGACAGCTGATTCACTCATGTTCACAAATAAACACACAAGCAAATGATTTAATTCAAGATGTAAAGTTTAAGAGCGTAAGTACTCAAGGATGACATTTCATTGTAACATACCTAGTCTCAGTTGAGCTCAGATTTTCATCACCAGTCGTCTTCTCGCAGTAGTTTTCCCTGGTTTTCCCCGCTGTATTTCTTGTATCTTCTTCTTCTGTTGCTTGCTTCATTGTGCAGCGCATAGGGTTCAGGGACGCTTATTAGCGCCATCTATGGTCGGGGAGTTTGAAAAGGAACGAGCGATTCAGCGATTCTCGCCTCAAGATTAGATTTTTTTTTTTTGCGTGAGAAATGTGACGTGTGGCGTGAGTGCGTGTGAAAACAGGCAAAACCGTGTGTCACACGGCGAAAGCGTGAGAGTTGGCAGCTCTGCGTGGATGAACTTGTAAAAAAAAAAAAATGCTAAAGAGGAGAGATGTTGACAAAGATTTATGTTGTGCAATCAATACAACTTATAAAAGTAGGTTATTACACTGGAGAAATATATAAACACTGAGAAATATCCCAATACTACATTTACAGAATGAGTACGAGTATTTAAACATGGTCCTGAGTCCAGATATGAGTCCTGAATATTACTGAACCAGACACAGATTTTTAAGCCAAGTTCAAGAAAAAGTAGAAGGTTTACAGTTGATACTTTTTTCCCTAAACTTTAAATCCAGAGGCTGCAGCAGTTTCCTACATTTTAAGGTCACACTCTTCCATGTTTCTGTCAGATTTGAACAGGTTTGAGTTGGATTCGAACAGGTATTAGATGGATTTGAACAGGTTTTAGTTGGATTTGAACAGTGTAGACATAGAATGGAGTGTTTTTACATTTAGTCATTTAGCTTTTATCCAAAGCCACTTACATTAGGTTCATTCACCAGTGTTACAACTGGAACGCCACTGGAGGCAAGGGTTAAGTCTTGCCCAAGGACACAACGACAGTATGAACTGTTGGGAGAGTGGGAATTGAACCACCAACCTTCCGGTTGAAAGACGACCGCTAGACTCAACACTACAAAACCCCTTCTTGTTGGAACATGTTTTTTTAATCACAAGGACCAGGCAGTATTCATTTCAGAACTGCTCCAACAGCTGAGCTAGGATTTAAAATTCCAGTATGAACTCTCAAATGACGGGTTAAATTTGTCCTTCGACTAAACCTGGCATTACACTCTGAACACCTGAAAGGTTTCTCTCCGGTGTGAGTCCTCATGTGAAAAATAACATGAACCTTCTGGCTGAAGCTTTTCTTACAGACTACGCAGCTGAAAGGTTTCTCGCCGGTGTGCGTTGGCATGTCTAACCGAACAGAGAACTGATCCGTGAAGCTTTTCTTACAAATGGAGCAACTGTGTTTGCCTTGACCTCCTTCGTCTGCTGTTTTCGAACTGCTGTGAGAGGCCATGTGCTTCTTGAGACTGCCTTTTTGTGAATAACATTTTGAACAAACTGGACACCTGAAGGGTTTGTCTCCCGTGTGGACTACAATGTGTCTCTGTAAATCGTGGTTGTCTCGACATCTCTGTTTACAAATATAGCAATCATATTTCTTTTGTGCAGATCTTAAGTCTTTATTTACTGTGATGCCACTAATCTCTAACAAAGCGGCAGAATTAAATCCAGAAAATGAGCTTCTCTCTTTCTGGACTTCATCATCGTCGCCTCCTTCAGCCTTTGTCTCCATCTGTTGAGCTGAGCTGCCGACGGAGCTCCCAGTTGTCATTGTTGTCAGTTTGTTCCTCGTCCTCACTTTTCACAACAACATAAGTGACCTCCTGCAGCTGTTCTTCCTCCTGTTTGAGGCTCAGTCTTTGTGGAGCCTCTTGAATCTGAAGCGTGTCTGTGTTCTCTTGGTCCAGAGAGGAGCCTTCTTCATCGTGACTCTCCGGTTGAATCTGGACACCTGAAAGAATATAGTACAAGAAACATGTTGGGAATATTCAGGTTTCCTCTGATCAGGTGAATATTTGTTAAGGGCCTGACATGACCAACATCCTTTCTGCTGCCTGCTCTTTTTTTTGGTAAAGTTTTATTTACCAGTTATTTCTTTGTTTTTTTAGTTAACCTTTTTCTTAGTTACTCAACATAGTTCAATTCAATTTTATTTCTAGCCTCTATCAGGATGAAAGCTCAGGGGGAACCACTTCCAGGACAAACAGATCCCTCAGAGATGTGTCCAGGACAGTTACATTTGTGAAAGCTTGCCGTCTCCAGGACACATTCAAACGACCTGCTACCTTGTGTTGTTAAAATTGCTTCCATTGTTTTCCTCACTTGTAAGTCACTTTGGATAAAAGCATCTGCTAAATGACTAAATGTAAATGTAGGTTTAGTTTAGTTTTTATTTGTCAGGGGCCGCAGTCCCTGGGCAGGTGCACATAATAAAGACATCTGTCCCTCATCAAAGACACAGTTAAACTAATAAGAGTTGAGTGTATATGCCTTTAGAGGGAGGGGCTTAACCTGAGACAACTGTGATTGGACAAGAGCAGGTTTCAGGTGGTTAAGAGTTGAATGGACAGTGTGAGGCTCAACTGCTCCCTTCAGACGTGTTCATTTGCTGCTTGTTTATTTCTGTAAAGCCCTTTGAGGCGACATCTGTAAAAATACTATTGAAAAAGATGCACAACAGGGCAAAGATATGCATCTACCTACATTCATTTATTATTTTATGTTAAATACATAATTGCAGTAAAATTAGTTCCACGCTGTTTGAATATTTACCTGGGACCTGCTCCCTTCACAAGACCTCATTCATAATGAGCTCAGAATGTAAGAAATAAATGCTTTAATAAATGCAAAACTCTGCTTTTTTCGAAGTAAACTACACCAACCTCTTCGTTGTGGTGGATTTAGCACAGACATTTTCTAGAACAAGCCCGTGTCCAGCTGCAGCTCCGAGGCTAACCACAGAAAACAGGACGTGTTCAGTGACCTTTGCTGAACAGACTTATGTTGTGCGTTAACGCCACCTTCTGGAGTAAAGCAGCTCTACACATGACCGTGGTCCATACTTCATCCTGTAGCAGCGTGTTTGAAACACTTCTAAATAAGCACAACTTCAAACAACTGGAGAAAAAAACCTGATGAGTTTGACGTTAAAGTACAATTATCATGTCATTAGAAAACAGTTACAGCAAAGTCTATGATAAAAAAAAACTGTATCCACCATGGGCGTAGGTTTGGTCTCAGCTGGGGGCACCCCCCCCCCTTGTTGGCAATACAGAATATCACAATACAGAAGTGAATCTACTTCATCTCATTATATTGTATCCTTACCCTGATATACCATCCTGTATACTGTCCCTAAAGAGCTAGTATAACTGTATAATCTAAAAAATGCACTCGAAAAATAAAAATCCTGAGACTGTGTAATGCTGAACAACCAAACGTTTTATTAACATAAATTATGTACATTATTAGTATTTACGCTAACAAAAAATACTCTGCCACAAGGAAACAAATCAAAATAAATATAAACATTTTTGTATTCTAAACACTATTTACCCACCAGTACACTCACGTTAATCCCTAAGAATTTGAAATGCTGAGCATGATTTCCTTTAATCACGCTTTAATAATTCATAAAGACCTCACCTGAAGGTCCAGCTACTTCTTCCTCAACAAGTCTGAGTTTCCTATATGTAATTAAATGAACTAATGAATAAAATACACATGTATCATAGTAGGCATTCAACACATCATGTTTGTATTTAGTATTTTTTAAATATGATAGTGACTGGTCAGTACCTACTGCTAGTTTATTTGTGTGGCTAGCTAGTTATTTTGCCTACTTACACTCGGACTCTGCTTTATGAAAAAGACTCTAATATCCCCTTTTTTCTTCTTGGGCGGCATCTACAAAGTACAAAAAGGGGCAAAAAAACTGAATATTAAAATGTTTTTACTCTGGCCTTTGTATGTGTCAGAGAGACAGCCCTGGTAACTTACCGTCAGCGTCGTCAACATGCACACACACACACACACACAAAAACACACACACACAAAACACACACACAGTCCACACACACACACACACACACACACACACAAAAAAACACACACACAGTCCCACACACACACACACACACACAGTCCCACACACACACACACACACACACACACACACACACACACACAAAAAACACACACAAACACACACACACACAGTCCCACACACACACACACACACACACACACACACACACACACACACACACACACACACACACACACACACACACACACACACACACACACACACACACACACACACACACACACACACACACACACGAGTCACGAGTCAGGAATCAGAAAATAGTTCCATCATTTATAATACAATTGTAGCCTATAATGACTACTGAACCAGAAGGTTGGTGGTCCGATTCCCGCTCTCTCCACAGTTCATACTGTTGTTGTGTCCTTGGGCAAGACACTTTGCCCTCCAGTGGTTTTCCAGGTGTAACACTGGTGAATGAATAATAAATGTAATGCAAAGCCCCTTGAGTATCGTGGAAGACGCCAAATAAATCCAAGCCATTCAGCAAAAATAATTATTTAAGTAAGAGTAAACAAAGGAGCGTAAAGTCGCGAGATATTCAGGTTTGAAATTAAAGAAGTGATGAGGAGCAGTAAATACACAGGCTATAGTTTAATGGATTATTAAACCATTTTCCACTTGAATAACTTCCTGATGATAATACACTTGTTTTGTCCAAACAGGGTCAGATTCCAGGGCTTCGTCTTAAAACTTGAAACAGCTACAAATGGGTTTTAAAATTTTTCAAAAGTATTTTTTGTTGTAGCATCAATTTTCCCTTTTGTTTCTTGTTTAGAATTCTCTGTCTTTTTGAGGGCCCTATGAATGCACCTTAATAATTCATTCACTGGAATTACTAAATACTAAAACATAGCTTTTAATCCCAACAACAAGCTTTTAGCAACAGTCGAACTCAAGTTTAACAGCAGCGTTCATGTCCAGCCCTGGTGTTCTGAGAGAGTGACCGTGTACAGGACGATGGTTACAGTAGTTGCCTAAAATATGTACTTTCATATGACGATTTAAATTCGACCTCCGATTATATCTCGCATTACAAAATGTACAACTGAAAGGTCTCTCTCTTTGTGCTAAATGGATTTCTTTATGCGTCTTCAGATCATATTTCCGTCTAAAGCCTTTCCCACAGACTGAACAGCTGAAAGGCTTCTTTGTTCCATGTGTCAACATATGCTGTCTCAGATGTTTAAAGCTTTTCATGCAGATTGGACAGCAGTAAAGTTTTTCTCTAGTGTGAACTCGGAGTTGTCTTCCTAGAACATTCTCGAAAGGATTTGTTGATTTATCTCCAATGTAACTGTTCTGTTGAGCAGAACCCTCTGTCCTCGCTCTGTTCTTCTTGGTTTTTCTTTGTTGCTGCAGCCGAGACTCGTCTTTGTTATTGTCTGTGTGAATTTCCATGTGTTTCTTCAAATTAGCTTGTTGTGTGAACCTCTTCTTACACACTGAGCAGCTGAAGGGCCTCTCCCCAGTGTGAACTAACATGTGTCTTGGTAAATTGCCTTTATATCTTAATTTCTTTCCACAAACTTCACATTCGTGTGACTGTTGGGTTTTATGTCTCCAATCACTTAATACAGTGTCGCTCTTGTTTTTACCTGTTTCCCTGGGCTTCGTCAATAAATCTGGGTTCTGAGCAGCTGCAGGTTTGTCCGATTCCTCTTTACGGACCTGGTTGTAGTCGTCTCCATCAGTTTCTGTTTCCATCTGTTGAGCTGAACTGCAAGATAGAGGTTTCCAGGCTTCGTCGTGGACAGTTTGTTCCTCTGTCTCTGATCCTGAATGTCCATGTGGTTCTAAATCTGCCTCTGCTCCTCCAAAGTCGTCCGTTTCCTCTCGGTTCTCCTCGGTTTGTCTTAGTTGAAGCAGTGAGGCCTGCTCTTCGTTCTTCACAGAGACAGCAGTGAACTCTTGGACCCGTTCTTTCTCCTGTTTGGTGCTCAGTTTGTCTTTAATTTTGAGTGACAGTGAGCTCTCGCGCTTAAGGCTGAAGTTAACCTTTTGAGTCACTGATGGATCCTGGAAATCTGTGGGATACAAAATACAACATTTTAGGTCAAGGTTGAGTGAATCATAATAGACCACATTAAAAAAAGTGTGAGATATCACAATATTTTAAATAGTTATTGTATAACACATTTACCTGCAATATTTGAATGATCTTTTAAAAGGAAAAAAAGTCTCTGGACTAACTTCCACTTATCAAAACGGGAGCTAAATCAGTTTTAACGATAATACGAGGAGTAAACAGGATTTAAAAGGTCTTATCTTAGACTAAATGTAGACAAGAACCAGAACTTTTTCATTTGGACACACCAGTTTTATTTGGATCATTTTGACAAGAAAAAAAAAGTCAGTCTGTAAAATGGAAGACCACTATTTTATTGTGATACAGACATTGCAATATGACAAGAAATAAATGATAAATCTGATTTATTGAGCAGCCCTAGTTCACAAACAAAAAGTATTAAATCCATAGAGCGACCCAATGCAAAACCTTTACAGTTGAAAATGTTATATTTACAAATGAAGAAAACCACAAAAAGAGCGACAGCAAGACTCCATCTTAAGGCACATTTTTCGTAAAATAAAAACACAGAAATACAAAACAAATATCAAATAACAGAAAGATCCAAATTAGTGGCTCAGTGGTTAGAGTGGTCGTCCTTCAACCGGAAGGTAGGCGGTTCGAATCCCGCTTTCCTCACACTTCATACTGTCGTTGTGTCCTTGGGCAAGACACTTAACCCACCTTGCCTCCAGTGGTGTTCCAGCTGTGACACTGGTGAATGGAAGCTTAATGTAAGTCGCTTTGGATAAAAGCGTCTGAGAAATGACTAAATGTAATGTAAATAATAATTTTAATGTCAAACCCTGGTGTTCTGTGAGAGTGACCTTGTACATGACAATCGTTAGAGAACTTCTCTGAAAAATTAATTCTCAAATGATGATTAAAATTCAACCCACCACTAAATGCATCACATTCTGAACAACCGAAGGGTCTTTCTGCTGCGTGGGTTCCTTTATGAATCTTCACATTATATTTCCATCTAAAGCCTTTCGAACAGCTGAAAGGTTTCTCTCCTGTGTGTGAGATGTAGGTCCCGAGTCTTCATCTGTCCTCGCTCTGTTCTCCTCAGATTGTCTTTGTTGAAGAAGCACAGACTCCTCTTCATCATTGTCTGTGAGTTTCCATGTGTTTAACCAACTGAGCTTCTTGTGTGAACCTCTTCATACAAACTGAACATTTGAACGACGTCTCTCTCTTGTGAACTAACATGTGTTGCTGTAAATTTCCAATATTACCTTTGAAAGTATCTCCACAGACTTCACATTTATGAATGATATTGTGTCTCTCGTAATTGTTTTTACCTCTTTTCTTGGACTTTGTTAAACAATCTGAGTTCTGAGCAGCTGTAGTTTTGTTCAAATTTGTTCCTTCAGCTTCCAATTCCATCTGTTGATCTGCTTCTCCATTTTTCTTTGTTTCTAAATGTGGCTCAGTTTCTAAATGTGGCTCAGTTTCTAAATGTGGCTCAGTTTCTAAATGTGGCTCAGTTTCTAAATGTGGCTCTAAACGGATGTCCTCTCCCTCTGTCCTTGCTCTCTTTTTCTCAGTTTGTTTGTGTTGAAGCTGCACAGACTCTTCTTTATCATTGTCTTTGTGAGCTTTCACATGTTTCTTTAAATGAACCTGTTGTGTAAACTTCCTTTTACAAACTGAACAGCTGTAGGGTCTCTCTCCTGTGTGAACTAACATGTGTCTTTGTAATTTGCTTTTAAAACGTACTTTCTTTCCACAAACTTCACATTCGTGTGACTGTTGGGTTTTATGTCTCCAATCACTTAATACAGTGTCGCTCTTGTTTTTACCTGTTTCCCTGGGCTTCGTCAATAAATCTGGGTTCTGAGCAGCTGCAGGTTTGTCCGATTCCTCTTTACGGACCTGGTTGTAGTCGTCTCCATCAGTTTCTGTTTCCATCTGTTGAGCTGAACTGCTGGAGAGAGGTTTCCAGGCTTCGTCGTTGACAGTTTGTTCCTCTGTCTCTGATCCTGAATGTCCATGTGGTTCTAAATCTGCCTCTGCTCCTCCAAAGTCGTCCGTTTCCTCTCGGTTCTCCTCGGTTAGTCTTTGTTGAAGCAGTGAGGCCTGCTCTTCGTTCTTCACAGAGACAGCAGTGAACTCTTGGACCCGCTCTTCCTCCTGTTTGATGCTCAGTTTGTCTGGTTCTTCTTTAATTTTGAGTGACAGTGAGCTTTCTTGGTTAAGGCTGAGGTTGATCTTTTGTTGAGTCACTGATGGATCCTGGAAGTCTGTGAGATACAAAATACAACATTTCTAGGTCATGTTGAGTAAAGCCAACCAGACGCACCTTTAAATATGGTCCTTAAAGGCTCCACACCTGTTCTCTGTGTATTTTAATGCAGAGTCATTCTGTGGCAGACTATTTATGTAAAATAAGAGAAAAAAAGCATAAAGTAATTATGTTCCTGTTTTTGGAAGAATATGGATTTCCTATTGTATTTGACTATTATAAAAACCCAAAACCATTTTTCTGAAAAAACATGAAATCGTCCATATTGGATTTGCTCCAAACTTGGTGGAATCAAAGTCTGTGTATCCATAAGAATAAATGAAAAGTTTATTTATTTAACTTATTTACGTTTACATAAAAGGCTGAGTCCTGCAAAACAATCACATGTAGTTCAAATGTTATGGCTTTTCTTTTCTTGCATCAGTGTCTAAGCCCACAGAGGTCACAGAGGTCACAACCTCAGTATCATTTTTCCATTTGTTTATTAATAAAAGTGATCAAGAATATTTTCACTGGAGCTAAATGAACCAGGCTGTGTTTCTGTCACATGACGTTTTCAGAAAAAGAGTGGGTTCTTTAAACCATTGTTTCCAAAAAGGACGCAATAGAACTTCCCTTAATAATTTGTAAAAGCAGGAAGTGACCATGTGTGGTTAGTGTGCTGATTTTAAAATGAGATTAAACCACTGCATTAACATAACATGACTTAAAACCAAAAGAAAGACCATAAAAACAGGAGCAAAGCTTTAGAAAAAAATTCAATAACCGTAAACATTAAAAGTTTTTGACAAGTTTGGATCAGGACTCATCTGGCCTTTTTAAATATGATCCCCATAAAAACACTGGTTCAAACAGTGGCTTTAACAAAAAAATATTAGTTTCAAAAGAATAGGTCTATATCGTGAATATTCGTGACGCTGTGGTTATAATGTGTTTGTAAAGAGTGCACACACCTGCTCTGTTTAACACGACCTGTGGCTTTAGCACCGAGTCCAGCAGCTGTTGTTTCCTCTTGTTCTCCTCTTTACAGCGACACACTTCCTCCTCATACTCCGCTATTGTTCTTTCAAACAGCAAAAAGATCTCTTCAGCTGCTGCAGTCAGGCGATCATTCACAAAAACTCTCAGTGTTTGCTCTTTAGACATTTTTACAGAATCTCCGTTTAGTGCGGAACTAAACCTCAGACAGGAAAAACTGCATTCTTCTTCCTCCTTTTTGTTTCCGGAGCAGAGTAGAGCCCGCTGCCCCCCACTGGTCGTCTCAGATATTACACTTTACAGCTTCTGAAACTGAAAGCACAGGATTAACCTTTAACCTCTTAATCCATCGTCGGCGTAAAGGGCCCTGGGGGGTCAAACATGTGTCCCAGTTTAATGGGACAGTCCCACTTTTGAACAAATATCAATCACTGCAGCAAATGTCAAAACGACAGCACATAGACTTCGTCAGAAACAGAACACTGCATTAAAGAGGGGGTCATAGTGGGGGTCATAGTGTACTTAGATTCTGTTTTAATGAAGGTTTTTTTCTATTACTTAGTAACAGTGGGTTTGAGGAAAGTGTCCCAGTTCTGGAGAAGCTGTCTCTGAGCATTGAGCTTCAATCAGTTCCAGTCTGTTTTCAACTATCTTCGTTTTAATTGTCCGTGATGACATCACACACCTGCTGTTTCACCAGAACAAAAACATCCCTTTGGTTTTCCATCAAAGTTAACGTTTAGTTTTTTATAATTACACCAATGTTTTTAAGTGTTTTGACATGTTTCAACTCGAGCTAAACACTTAAAAACATGGTTGTGATTATAAGGTCAAAAGTTTCATCAGCATCGATCTGAAAAGCTGTTTCTACGTCTTTGAACCTTAAAAACACATTTGAATAAGGCTTTCAAATCTGAACAAAAATGTGTCAAAAGCCTACATTAGTGTAATTCTGCCTTTGAGACACTTGTTTCCGTTTTCCCGTCGCTGTGACCTTTCAGGTGACGAAGAAACCTGCTCCTGTGAACAAACCTCTCGTCACATTCCGAACATTTGTACAGCCACGCTCCAGAATGAACCGCCATGTGACGGACCGCGTTCTGCTTTTTACCAAACTGTGCCCCACATTCTGAGCAGCTGAAGGGTTTCACGCCCATGTGGCCCGCCGTGTGGAGTTTATAGTTGTCGATGTGTTTAAAAGCTTTCCCACAAATGAAACAGACAAAAGGCTTTTCTTCAGAATACAGTCTTTCCTGTTCAGTTAAGGCTCGCTCTTCTGTAAAACCTGCATCTGGTTTCTCTTCTGTGTGACTCGCCTCCTGTGTAAACTCCTGCTCACAAACTGAACAACTGAAAGGGTTCTCTCCTGTGCCGCCTGATGTTCTTTTTAACTTTGATAATGGGCTCAAGCGGTCACCAGCTTTACGTTTTTTGTTCTCTCCCGTCCCCGTCTGTTGAGCTGAACTGCTGGAGGGGCGTTCCCAGTCTTCATCGTTAACAGTTCCCTCCTCGTCTTCGATCTTCACAGAGACGTCAGTGAACTCCTGGAGCTGCTCTTCCTCCTGTTTGATGCTCACTTCCTCTGGTTCCTCTTTAACCTGAGCAGCCTCAGGGTTTCTCTGACCCAGACTGAGACCGACCTCTTCCTGAGTCTGAACACCTGCAGGAGACAATAATAACATCAATAATAACATCTTAAATATGGATATTCCTCTGAATCCATGCTGTTTGGCTTTAGTTTAGTTTAAGTTAGTTAAGTTCATCGACTGTTTATTCTTTACTGGGTTTGCTGCTGTGAAATATTACACGTAATGTCTTTGTCTCCCTGTAAGACAATTGTATTTACAACATCCCAACACATTCACAATCTGGAAGAAAAGCATTGGCCTGTCCCTTCTTCACTCTCAGGAATAATACTGCACACGTTTAATACATTATTAATTTATGTAAAAATGCTGTTTACAGTTGTTTTTGTTTGTGTTCTTCAAATAAAGCTAGAGCTCTAAAAAAAATCATCAAACTTGAATCAAACCACTGGTTTCAGGAGAAAATCCAACCTGTTCTTGGTTCTGTGTGCTGTGATTTTATAAAAGAGTCCAGCAGCTGTTGTTTCCTCTTGTTCTCCTCTTTACAGCGACTCACTTCCTCCTCATACTCCGCTATTGTTCTTTCAAACAGCAAAAAGATCTCTTCAACAGCCGCAGTCAGGCGCTCATTCACAAAAACTCTCAGTCTCTGGACTTTCACAGACATTTTTAAATAAACTTATCTCTGAACTTTGATAAACTGCTCCTCATCGTAAACGCTTCCTCCTTGAATTGAGACAATTTCAATAAATAAAGAGTCACTTAAAAGCAACAAAGTGACAAATAATATTCATTCTTGGAAATGGAAAGTCATTGCTCTTTTATCAAATAAGTTTGTCAATTACTTTATGACTAAAATGTATATGTAATGTAGAATATATTTGTCTGTATGATGCCGTCTGTATGATGCCGTTGGAAGGACGGCAGCGGCTCCAGGAGTGTACGAGTCCTCAACCCAAGACCCAGTACTTGTGTCGTTGGGGTTATCTACAAATAGAAACAAATGCATAATTAGAAATAAGTACAAAACATGAGAACATTATTAAACCATAAACAAATAAAGAGTAAAGGAAATAAACAGATAAAGAGTCTGAAAAAACCTTGTCCATTGTGTGTGACAGAAACTAGACTAGATACACGGACTGTCTGTACTGAGAGGTCTTATAACATTTATGGAAACAAAACGTTATTCCTCTCTCCATACAGTGTCCTTTACAATTACACATATGCCTTTAAAGATTTCTAGGACAGCCTTTATTTTATTTGATTTTTTTTAAACCTTTATTTAACCAGGAAAGTCCCACTGAGTACAAATCTCTTTTGTAGGGGAGTCCTGGCCCCCCAATGTGTGTATTGGGAGGGAGGAGGCACAGTGGGTTAAGTGTCTTGCCCAAGGACACAACGACAGTATGTGGGGGAGAGCGGGATGTTATGATGTTTTGAGATGTTTCGAGCGGGGATCGAACCGCCCACCCGCCGGTCGAAGGACGGACTGAGGGTTGTACACGACAGAGAAATACTTTTACTCCAAAACAGCACCAGAACTGGGCCAGTCACAGAAACTACTGAGACGAAGTGTAAAAGCTACAAAGAATACTTACATTAGCAGAAAAATGTAAAGTGTACTGTATCCAGTGCAACCTTCCTCTGCGTCTGACCCACTGAGCTCAGTGCGCATGTCTGAGAGATGTAGTCATGTGACAGCTCTGTAGGACCGCCCACTGGTTTAAACCTGTCAAAAAACCTGTTGAAATCTGCTTCAGAGACACAGCTTGTTGCAGACACAATATACAGGCCGCAGACTGAACACAGAGAGAGTGTCATGATCATAGATTGTATAAATTATGGATGATATCCGCCCATTGGTCCCTATTCACCAATATTGTCATTACGAATGGGCAATAAAATGGCCGTTACATCCGGGCTTTTCGGGTTTTACTCCATAGTAAAACAATAGTTTTTAGATAGCATAAACCAACATATTAATCAAAAATTCACCCCCCCCCCAGAGTTGTCACGTAGTAAAGACTTAGCTCTAGAGACCGGAGCCATCTTTTGTACCAGGCTGTAAACATGATTTCTACACTTGTAAAGTCGCCATTGGGTTTCTCTTTATATTTCCGCTTTTGGAGCCTGCCCTCTGGTGGACGGAGGTATATCGCTGTATTTCGCTGTAAAATCACCGTATGGCGGCGCCCTTACACGACGACCATTTAAGAGGTACCATGGGAGAGGCTTGGTCATGATGCATAAAAGGATTTATTTGGTTTATAGCATTTTTATGTCTTACACTTAGTAAGAAGTTGCATTGGCTCTGTTCTCGTAACTTTCCCAAAGAGTGCATTCCAAAAGTCACCTCTGGAGTGTTTTCTCTGCTGTGAGGCGTTTCTGGTCACGTGACAGCTGCCTCAGTACGACAGGTTTAATCCATAGATTGTATTAATATTAATTAATCGAGGAGATTAACCAATGACTGCAACAAGACCATTAGGACACGCCCCCTCCTTTGTATTCGGTACGAATGAATAAATAAAAGCAGATGGAGAAAAAAAGTTCTTTATTTCACCAAATCTTGTCTTATTTAAATAATTATTGGACAATGAGTACTTTAATAATATATTGGAGTCAGTGGAGGTGTTTAAAAGAACACAAACTCATATCTAAACCGATCAGATCTAATCAAGTGACATGAACACAAACAAGTGTAAGGATGAAGGAAGATATGCATTTGTTTATTAGTTTTGTGCAGAAGGGACCATAGTTTTACAACTTTATTTATTTATATTTAAACAAATAATACAGAAATAAAACATCCATTTTAATATTTTTTAACTGATAAAGCCATCTCAATAAGTCATAACAGAAAAGTGCTCCCAAGGAAACAGAGGACAGAAATATAAAACATGGAGTTTTCCTCCACGAGAGCCCCTCCTTGAACCGCCACCTTATCGTAGTTGAGGGGTTTGAGTGACCGAATGATCGTAGGAGCTATGTTGTCGGGGGCTATATGCCCCTGGTAGGGTCTCCCAAGACAAACAGCCTGAGCTTGTGCGGGAGGTTGAGAGATACCGACTAGAGATAGTCGGGCTCACCTCCACACAGCACTTGGGCTCTGAAACCCAAATCCTCGAGAGAGGCTGGACTCTCCACTACTCTGGAGTTGCCTGCGGTGAGAGGCGGCGGGCTGGTGTGGGCTTGCTCATAGCCCCCCAGCTCAGCCGCCATGTGTTGGAGTTCACCCCGGTGAACGAGAGGGTCGCTTCCCTGCGCCTTCGTGTCGGAGATAGGTCTCTCACTGTTGTTTGTGTTTACGGGCCAAATGGCAGTGCAGAGTACCCGGCCTTCTTGGAGTCTCTGGGAGAGGTGCTGGAAAGTGCTCCGACCGGGAACTCCGTCGTTCTACTGGGGAACTTCAACGCTCACCTGGGCAGCGGCTGGGATGAGGATCAGCACCTCCAAGTCTGAGACCATGGTTCTCAGTTGGAAAAGGGTGGCTTGTCCCCTTCAGGTTCCTGGATGCCTCCCTAGGGAGGGCATGTCCCACCGGGAGGAGACCCCGGGGAAGACCTAGGACACACTGGAGGGACTATGTCTCTCGGCTGGCCTGGGAACGCCTCGGTATCCCCCCGGAAGAGCTGGAGGAAGTGTCTGGGGAGGGGGAGTCTGGGCGTCTCTGCTTAGACTGCTGCCCCCGCGAACCGGCCCCGGATAAGCGGTAGAAGATGGATGGATGGAGTTTGTCTGAGCAGCTCAAAGGAGCAGCAGCAGCGCCTCCTACTGGACAGGAGTCTGGAGAATTACATCTAATAAGTAAATATAAATAAATACATTTTTAACAAAAAAGGAATTTCGTATAAACCTTTTTGTAATTCATCCTCATGTTTTCCAGCCCCACAGCCGTATGACACCAAACAGGAGGAAACACCAGGAGGAATGAAGACGGCACACAAACCATTAGCCTCTTAATTTTTCCAACATCAGGACCACAGTGAACACAGCGCCAGGGAATGTCCGATAGAAACCAAACAAACACTGCGTGAGTTCTTACTCCGGACCAGACTATCAGGAGAGAAAACACCCTAAATGGCTTTGTTAGATTTTGCAGAATGGACTAGTCTAATGTGACGATGCAAGTTTCCATTTGACCGAAACCTGGCGTCACACTCTGAGCAGCTGTAGGGTCTCTCTCCTGTGTGCGTCCTCATGTGCTGCTGAAGACACTGTTTTGCTCTGAAGTCCTTCTCACAGACCGTGCAGCTGAACGGTTTGTCTTCAGTGTGCGTTTGAAGGTGTTTAATGAGATTAGCTCTGACTGAAAACTCTCTCTCACAAACGGAACAGCTGTAGGGCTTCTCTCCCGTGTGAATGGTCATGTGATACGTCAAGAGCTGCTTGTAAGAAAAGCTGGCGTTGCACTGTGAACAACTGAAGGGCTTCTCACCTGTGTGGGTTCTCAGGTGGGTTTGCAGATGAACCTTTTGAGTAAAGCCTTTTTTACAGAAGGAACAGCTGAAAGGTTTCTCTCCTGTGTGAAGCTGAATGTGTCTGTTTAAACTGTAACTAGCCGAGAATCTCTTTCTACAAACGGAGCATTCGTGTTGTTTGGTTTTACCTCCAGGAAAGACATTATTTACTAAAGAGTTGCTTGTCTTTGGTGACGTTATGTTTGTTGAGGTTAATTTATTCTCCTTTAATCTCACTGTAGGTTCTTTATGGTTGTCTGAAGAGTAGTCAGTGTGTTCCTCGGTCTCTCTCAGTCTCTCTGTTTCCTCTTCATTTGTCTGAGAGACAGCACTGAACTCCTGGAGCTGCCCGTCTTCTTCTTTGATGCTCAGTTCCTCTGGTTCCTCTTTAATTTGAGGCGACTCCTCAGTGTTCTCCTGCAGCTCCAGACCGGGACCGAACTCTTCTTGACTCTGAACGCCTGCAGGAGAGAATATAAAAACATACATTTTCAATAACTGACACAGTAGGAGGGTGTGTGATATGATATTTTGACAATCTGCAAATGTAGAAAGATTGTGCTATAGTGAAGATCACGCTGACAGCTTCAGTTTCTACATATTTGTTTATAGCTCCATATTTGCTTCATGCAGAGTTGAAACAAGGAAACACTCATGAATCCCTTTTGTTCTGAGTCTTGCTCCTGCTGCTTGCTCATTAAGTTCAAACAGATATTGGTTATCCATATGTTCATTGATAGTCAGCAAATTGTGCTGAATGTTTCTGTTGGATGTGGCTCTGCAGAAATGTACAGTTCATCTGCGTAATATGTGTTTCAGTCAGGACTGAGGAAACATCAATAATTAGTGATTAAATTAAACTGAAACAACAAAAAAGTTATAACTAAGATGGTTTTCAATAACTGTACTACTTCTTGCTTCTGAAGAGTCCAGATGCTTTTCTTGCTGTTTGCTCCTGCTGTGCCCTGCTTTTTTTATCCTTTTTTTTTATCTCATCAACACAATCTTAGTTTTCTTATCTGATGAGCCGAGTGACTACAATCAACATGTCGGGAAGAAACAATACAAGAAACTATTGTGAAAACCTGCCAAGTGTACCTACAGGAAATCAGTGTGCTACAAGAAGAATTTTTGCCTTAGAATCTGAAAAAGGACTTCTTCACGAGACAAGGAAGCCCAGTTTCATAGAATAGGTGGCAAAAATGCTAATTTTAACCTAAACCTGGATGATACAAGGCTGTCTCTTGGAATAAACTTGGTGACAAGCCAAAGCGATAAAGAATGGAGAATGCTGGTATCGCTAAAGCATTAGCACCACCTGAAATAAAGCTAACAAACAGATATTAACCACTGGCTAAGCTAAATGTGACGTTAATTTTTCAGTAACGGAGTAATCTAATTAATTACTTTTCCCATCGTTGTAACCGTTATTGTTACTGAGAATGTAACGTGTTGCGTTACTACAATTTGTTTGAATAAAGCGCGAGGTGTCATGCTTTGGGGATGGGGAGATGATGACACTGCTGCAAAAGCAATGATTGACGCGGTCTCACTGACTTCCACTAAACACAAGACAGCGTCAGCGACAATGGATCCGTGGAAATTCAAAGGTGGTGTTCTCGAACTGGAAGTACCGTACTTCTCGTTAATTAAAATTAAAGGCAAGAATGTTTCTGTAACATGCCATGTCCAGGAAAAAAGACTTTATCCACGTCTGCCTCAAGTAACTCAAATCTTTTGAAGCACCTCACATCAACACATGCTAACACGACACTTGTTGCTGCTGCTAACCCCAAAGGCAGCTGCGTGAGTTCCAGTGAAGGAGACAGAGCCACTGTTAAAACAAGCAACCCTCGATTTTACGTGTCAGCAACAACCACTGGTTTAGTTGTTTAGATGAGGAGTATTTTAGAATAGATGAATGTATTATTCATTTTCTTTGAGAATGAACAACGTGTTAATCTACAGAGAGAGTTGGATTGTGTTCTGTTTATTGTGCAATAAATTCCTCTGCCTCGAAGCCTCTTTTAATTTATTTTAAAGCTCACGTTTGTTTCGCAATGATTTTTTTTTTATGTGACACAACGCCTTTACGTCACCGACAAAGCGGAAGGAGTTAGCGTTAGCGGTGTTTTGATATGAGGGTGTGTGCGCGAGCTGCAAAATGGAAGGCAGCAATAACAATAGTGATGAGCAAAGAATAGAAACAAACAGGAGAAAACGACCCAAACTGTCCAAGGTTTGGGATCATTGCTTATTAAAACGTAAAGAGAACATTGTGGCGTGTGTCCATTGCAAGATCGAGCTAGCATAGCCGGCATAGCCACTCGGGACAAGGTCAATTCAATGCAGCATTAAATAAATGTGATTGCTCGTCAAGATGAAGGCTGTTAAATCAAGTATGTTAACTATGTAATGGACAACCCACGATGGGCAGTACAATTATGTGAAAATATACCGCACGCGGATGCGGAGGGCCGTTATAGTTTATACCACGGCTACCAAAGGACTTAATTTACTGCCATAAAAAAAGTTGTGATTGGCTTTTACGATGAAATATACTAGATTATTTATAATGTGAAAACATGCATGTTGGTTTTATCATTTACAGTTTTTAAATATACATTTAAATTTATTTTACACACTCAAAGCATTATCCCATGATTGTATATCGAACATAGCACCTTGATAGTTCTCGCATATCACATTTTTATTCAATATCGAGCAGCCATAAAACAAATTATTCTAGTATTCACAAGTATTTAGTTTGATTGCCATGAATAGGATTTATAAATGCACAGCCATGAACTTGCTGTATAATAATGATATTATAGCTTACTTAGTAATAAATATTAATAATTATTTTTTCACGTCTTTTACAGTAAATCATCACAGCTTCGTATGAACAGATGTGCGGACAGCTACTTCATGTTCCACTGAGCAGCTGAGTTTTCAGAGAGCATTCCAAGAAGAAGACTTATGTTCAGAACATTTAGTTAACTTTTAGATCTGAAAGTTAAGTTGCATGACTTAAAGGCAGTGTTTTTGTATTATTATTATTAATTTAATGTATGCCTTAGTTTTGATACTTTAAAAAGTAATTTGAAAGTAATTAATTTTATTTGTTTTTGCATCTCAGAAAATGCTTTATTTAAAACCTCAAATGAATGGCACTTAAATACACTTTATTTTAATTGTTCACAGTACAAGTACAGACAGAGAAACAATGGGTAATAACTAAATGTTTATTTTTGATGTATGCATTGCATTCTATGCATTTAAAAAAAAATAACATTTTTC
This sequence comes from Perccottus glenii, assembly GCA_024416835.2. Lineage (NCBI taxonomy): Eukaryota > Metazoa > Chordata > Actinopteri > Gobiiformes > Odontobutidae > Perccottus > Perccottus glenii. The sequence continues at coordinate 29,190,765 of CM044559.2, forward strand.
TAAAAAAAAAAAAAAAGGAAACGTAGTTCTTTTTAAGAGACCTAGAGTCTTATTTTCTCTTGCATATTTAATATTGCACTTTAATTAAGTAAAAATACATTTTATCCGATTACTCGATTAAATTTTCAGTAGAATACTCGATTACTAAAATATTTGATTACTACAGCCCTACACTACTTAATGGCCAGGTCTCCCTTTGTTTCTTTTTACACAAGTTTACATTTGTGTGACTTAATTTTGCCATTGAATTTTATTTTCAATATTTATTTTTTATATGTTTTTATTTATATCATATGGAAGACTGCAATCTATTGAGTTCAAACAAATACCAAATGTTCTAAAATACTATATATAGTGTTTTTATTCTTCAATCGGTTAATTTAAACATCTTTGATATTTAAGCTGTTATAGAACAAACAAAATAACTTCAGTTACTTTGCTGAGTAACTGAGTTACTTTTACAATGTAGTAACTGAGTTACTAACTCAATTACTTTTTGGTTGAAGTAATTTGTAACTGTAACTAATTACTTTTTTGAAGCAAGATGACCAACACTGGTCCTGCTGACTCTGAGCGTTTGACACAGTAGATCATGTGGTCCTGTTACAGAGGTTAAAAGGACTGGATGAGCATCTCTGGTGATGCCCTCAAATGGTTCAGGTCTGATCTGAAGACACATGCGTCCTCTGGGCCAGTTAATTCACAGAAACAATGGGTCCAACCTTAACTCGGCGGATGACTCTCAGATGTTAATGTAACTGACGGCAGGCGACTATGGACCTGTGGACTCATGCTGCCTCCAACAGATCTCAACTTTCTACAACTGAACCCAGACAAGACAGAAGTCATTCCCTTTGGTCCACACACAAAGGAAAAGCATCTGCAGTCTCCTTGAGTCACTGAGCCTAAAAATCAGGTTATCTGGGGTAATAATGGACTCAGACTTGAACTTGAACAGCCATATTAAAGAAAAAACATCAACAGCTTTTTACCATCTCAAAAACATTGCCACAGTCAAGGGTATTGTGTCTAAACCAGACTCTATAAATACATTTTCTTCTTCTTCTAAACTCACTTTTCCACTCTTTACACTGGAGTCACAGCTTATGGTGTTAGAACAAACACAAACATCACAGACCCTGGAGATTCCTGTCTGACCTCATTTGTCAGAGATCCATCACCAGAAGAAACCAGAAGAGGCTGGAGAGACGCCGAGATCCCAAACTGGCAGATGGCTTGCCAGTTCACCAGCCACAACCACCAGAGGGCGCATTTTTGGCAAGCCACTTTTAAAAGTGGCAAGCCAAGTCGTCTGCCACTTGGCTTGCCACTTTTAATAGTGGCAGACCACTTGGCTGGCAACACTTTTGATGGTTTATGATGACTGGCGGCCATGGATCTAGCCTCTACGAAAACAGTCCGGGCACTTTTTTAAAAACGGCTGCTCGGACTTTGGCCACGTATCCTAATGCATATGCGACTTTATTCAACAGGTCAGAGAAAAATAGGCTATTTATATTATTAAAAATGCACACACATAATTGAAATAGAAAAAGCGTTTTGACAGCTGTAAGACATGTTTGTGAACATATGATCGAAGCCGTAAATCGTTAATTATGTGCTCATTTATACAATTATGTGTTTGGTACATTACTGTTAGCCTAGCCACATAGCCAGACTAGTAAATCGAGCACCGAGTGATTTTTGGAGTTAGAATGCAAATGACCACAAATTATTTGTCATTCATGTTAATATAGTAATTTGTACGTTTTTAAACAATGTGCTATTTACGTTTTAGGAGACATCCACTATAAATGGCTGAACAGTAATTAGACCTATCTATTACAATTGTAATATGAAAGCTAGATTTAAAGTCTTATAAACAAACTAATTTAACACTTATGTATTTAATGTATTTGAAGGTGTAATAGATCTTAAAAATTTGGACCAGATTTCCAAAAGCAATTACAGCAGATGTATACAATTAGTACATGTGGAAATTGTGGAAACCTCTACAAGTCCTTCCCAGGAGGTACAAACGTTTCATTATATATTTGTGAAGCTATTTATTTTTTAAATATCAGATTGTGAATATTTAAAAGAAGTCTGTGACAGTTTTTTTTTCATGTTGTATTGGCAAAGGAAAGTGGGGAGAACTCCAGGGCATCTATAGCTCCCCCACATCCTGGGTTTTGTGGCCCGCTTTGTGCCCCAAGTGGAGATGGAAGTGTGTGAGTGTGTCTGTCTGTCGTGTGTGTGTGTTTATGTCAAAATATATAATACAAATAAATAATTGTTTACTCGGATTGAGTTGTATCTTGTATGTGGCTACATTCAACATCACATTATCTGAATCCATCACAGCCTAATAGAAACAAACAATGGTGCTTATAGAAAAAATTGGGTTTCCAAAAGTAGTCATGTAGAGGTTTCTTTTTGTTGTTCAAGGTGAGGGCAGTCCAACAGTTTAGATAAAACCATTGCTGTAGGTTTACATTAGGATGCAGTAATGATGGCAATTTCAATATCTTACACTATATAAGACAAAGATAAGTTATAAAATAAATTGAAAGCCCTAGTTGCTGATTAGTTGCTCAATGTACTGAGTTTGCAGATAAGTAAAAATAAAAACACTTTTAATTGGCCAACCACTTGGCCTGTCACTTTTAAAGTGGCAGGCCAGTGCACAGGCCACAAAAAACAGAGGGAGCATTTTTTGGCCGGTCACTTTTGGTGGTTGTGAACTGTGCACTGGCCTGCCAGTTTTAAAAGTGGTTGGCCACTTTTAAAAGTGGTCGAACACTTTTAAAAGTGGTCGAACACTTTTCTAACTGGCAGGCCAAGGTTTTAGCCGTTATGAAAACAGGCCATCCGTCCAGTCTACTACCAATGTCAATGGCCAACCAGATTTTAAAACACCTTTTTTTGTTTAGCTGCAAATTGTTGGAAATATGTTATGGTGTATTACTTTGGATGAGTTAATTTATCAAAGTTTTTACCAGGACTTTATAATTATTTTTTTAATAGTGTAAGATATTAAATCTAAACCTAAGGCACTGGCCTTGTCAAAACGACCAATTTGTCAAGGGATCTGTCTGCAGGACTCTAGCCCAGAACAGCATTGATACATGGAGTTGTAAATAAAGTCTTTGTCGCCCTCTTTTGATGAATATAGAGAAGTGTTTGAACCAAGTAGAGCACAATGTGTGTAAACACTATGCCATTGAAAGATTTATGTTATAAAACTGCATACTTGCATACATACATACAAGAAGCCATTGTATTTAAATATTGTCTTTTAGAAAGTGACCTGACCTCTGATTAAAACGGTATCCAAAATGAGGTGGCATTAAAAAGAGACCACAATAGAATCATGTTTTTCACTTCTTTATTTCTCCTAAAATGTAAATAGCACATTGTTTAAAAACGTACAAATTACTATATTAACATGAATGACAAATAATTTGTGGTCATTTGCATTCTAACTCCAAAAATCACTCGGGGCTCGATTTACTAGTCTGGCTATGTGGCTAGGCTAACAGTAATGTACCAAACACATAATTGTATAAATGAGCACATAATTAACGATTTACGGCTTCGATCATATGTTCACAAACATGTCTTACAGCTGTCAAAATGCCTTTTCTATTTCAATTATGTGTGTGCAATTTTAATAATATAAATAGCCTATTTTTCTCTGACCTGTTGAATAAAGTCGCATATGCATTAGGATACGTGGCCAAAGTCCGAGCAGCCGTTTTAACAAAAGTGGCCGGACTGTTTTCGTAGAGGCTAGAACCATGGCCGCCAGTCATCATAAACCATCAAAAGTGGTCTGCCACTTTTAAAGTGGCAAGCCAAGTGGTCTGCCAGTGGCAGACGACTTGGCTTGTCACTTTAAAAGTGGCAGACGACGTGGCTTGCCAAAAATGCGCCCTCTGGTGGTTGTGGCTGGTAAACTGGCAAGCCATCTGCCAGTTTGGGATCTCGGCGCTGCTGAGAGGCTCAGAGCTGATCCATTCTCCTCTTTTAAAAATACACGACTAATTCATTATGAGGAGAAAATGCACAAACCTGCTCTGTTTAACACGACCTGTGGCTTTAGCACCGAGTCCAGCAGCTGTTGTTTCCTCTTGTTCTCCTCTTTACAGCGACACACTTCCTCCTCATACTCCGCTATTGTTCTTTCAAACAGCAAAAAGATCTCTTCAGCTGCTGCAGTCAGGCGCTCATTCACCAAAACTCTCAGACTCTGGACTTTCACAGACATTTTCTTTCTATTATCAGCGTCAAGGCCAACAGCAACCCTCTCAGCCTCTTTTCTTTGTGTCTGATGTCTGAACAGCTGAAAGGCTCAGCACCCCCTCCTGCTGGACTGGAGTCTGAAGATTCCCAGATCGTTTTATAACCCTGGAAAACCTAGTGATTAGAATTATATCATACTCATAATCATACATTTTTTTATGATAAATAATGTTTATTACAAAGATGGTTTAAGTAGCACTTGTTCTGAGACCCGTCTTTTGACTGTTTTGTGAAGGTCTTGGTCTCAAACTCATTTTTACCCAGCTTTGTTTCTGTCTTTGACATCATGACCAATCAGGACCAGAGATGGTAGAATCAAAACCTTGATAATTTTATATTAAGTTAAAAACCTCACTATTACACTGACCTCCGTGAGTCTGGACCTGGTCTAAGTCTGGACTAACTCTGTCTCCTTCAAACACTGACCTCCGTGAGTCTGGACCTGGTCTAAGTCTGGACTAACTCTGTCTCCTTCAAACACTGACCTCCGTGAGTCTGGACCTAGTCTAAGTCTGGATTTGGTCTAAGTCTGGACTAACTCTGTCTCCTTCAAACACTGACCTCCGTGAGTCTGGACCTGGTCTAAGTCTGGACTTATATGTATTACAGTGAATTGTGGACTTAGTCTTGACTACAGTTCTATGGATATGTCTAGGTTCATTTTTATTTTCTATAAAAGTGAATCTTTAACACTTCCAGGATTTCCTGCGTGTCTTGTATTTGTTTATATTTCATTGCATTTATTTTTTTGTGAAGCTGCAACAAAGACATTTCTCTCGTGGATTAATAATAATAATGGATGTGTTATTAATCCACAAACTAAACATCTGACTGATCACATTTTATTGTAATGTGATGAAACTGAACTCATTCTTGGGTCCAAGTGAGAACTCCAATTAAATAAATACTACATCAGACATTAATGTTTACTAATTCATCTACATGAAACATTTGATGCAGCACAAAAACAGAATAAATGAATTATCATGAGGCCATCACAGAGCACTTCCAGCATCTGAAGTCCAGAACTCAACCCAACATGAGGGTGACCCACACAACCACCTCCAGAGCAGAAAGTGCCCAGGCAGGGAGGGGGCAGCTCGAGGTGCTGCTGAGGTCCCTGACACTGTCAAATGAATGAAGTGCAAAAAGATCAAATATGTTTTGTCCCTTATTACCGTGGGACACTAACCACACGTCACAAAAACACGATCCTTACAAGTGGCACCTCTTTGTGAAGGCGACTGATCAGGCTCCAACACAAAACGGAAATAATGTTTCCAAACCTTTTTAAACGGTTTAGTACATACTGAAAGTATTTCATATATAGTCTTTAACTAAAGACTGCAGTATTACAGTATTTCTTTTGTATGAACCTGAGCAGCTGAAGGGTCATCCCCAGTGAGACTTCTCCATGTGGATTTTCATAGAAACTTTGTGCATGAACGCTCGGTCACAGACGCAGCAGGTGAAGGGTTTCTCTCCCGTGTGCGTCCTCATGTGAGTGTTCAGGTGTGACTTCAGGAGGAAGCGTTTACTGCAGACTGAACAGCTGTAGGGCTTAACACCTGAGTGCGTTCTCTCGTGTGTCCTGAGGTTACAGCTCTGCGTGAAGCTCTTATTACAGACTGAACAGCTGTAGGGCTTCTCTCCAGTGTGGACTCTCATGTGGATCTTTAACTCGTGCTTAAACAAGAATCTCTTTTGACAAACGGGGCATTTGTGTGGCTTCTTTTTAGCTCCAACGTCTCTCAGATCGTTGTTTACAGTGACGCTACTCTCTGGTGAAGTATTATCTGTTGAGCTTATATTAAACGTAAAAAAATTATGTTTATCTGTGCTTTTTCCTGAGTGGTTTATGTGGACTTCTTCTGTCTTCGTCTGTCGAGATGAACATCCGGCTGAAGGCTCCCATTCTTCGTTGTCCTCTAAAGACTCGTTATCTGAATAAAACTGTTGAAAGGGGTCTAGGATATAGTCCTCTCCGTCCGTTTCCTCGCTGTCCTCCTCTGGCTGTTGTGGTTGAAGCAGTGAGGGCTTGTCTTCGCTCTTCACAGAGACGGCAGTGAACTCCTGGACCTGCTCTTGTCTCTGTCTGACGCTCTGTTCCTCTGGTTCAGCTTTAATGTGAGTGGTCTGTGAGTTCTCCTGGTCCAGTCTGGGCCCAGCCTCGTCTTGACTCACAAAGTGAATCTGAACGCCGGCTAAAAGAAAAGGATACAAAGATTTAAGGCTGCATTTTGTAACTGTTCAATGCAATCTGTTTCATTAAGTCATGCCCTGGTCTCAATCAAACTCAATGTAACTCAAAGTACTTCATTTAAAAACAATAGGGCCTTTGTTTTATTCTGTTTTCTCAGTAAAATAGAATGAAAACAGATTTGAGCAAAAAAAAACAGACTCTACAGAGATAAAACAGATTTAATCCATACTGTTTAGAAAATGTTACATAAAAGCCAGAAGGAATAAATAAATAGTTTTGAGTTTATGTTTAAAAGGTCTGTTTTTTTGGCTCTTCTCAGATTCTCTGGAGGTTGTTTCAGCTTTTTCAGTCTGTAAATGTCACATTACAGCCTTTTCTCTTCTTTTTCCAAATGCATTTTAAACTTGTTCTTGGACCTGAGTATTTCTTTAAATCCTGTGTTCAGCTGTGACCAGGTCTCTTTTGGCTTTAGTTTAAGAACTTGTTTTTTGTCTCAGGTTCGACTATGAAGATGATTAGCAGGGTTTCCTGAGGATATTATTGGAAATGTGCTGCTGTTCTAAATCCTTCTTTGGTGCAGCAGCCTTGAATATTATTGTATCTGGCCGCTTTTCTCTCTCGGCGCAGTTTTAAATAAACGTGCTGCGGCTTTGAATGACTTTGTGAGCGATTAAATAAAAAATAATGGGTTTAAAAGAAACAAACCTGCTCTGTGTAACAGGTCTTGTGGCTTTAGCACCGAGTCCAGCAGCTGTTGTTTCCTCTTGTTCTCCTCTTTACAGCGACTCACTTCCTCCTCATACTCCGCTATTGTTCTTTCAAACAGCAAAAAGATCTCTTGCGCAGCCGCAGTCAGGCGCTCATTCACCAAAACTCTCAGACTCTGGACTTTCACAGACATTTTAGAACAAACGTGCCTCTAACTTTAGCTCTGAGCTAATCACAGAAAACACAAACGCTCCTGCTCCTCACTTCCGGGGGTTTCTTAAGTGTTAAATGCAGCACCGCCACCTGCTGGACGGGAGTCTGACGTACTTTCATTAGGGTTTTTTTTTATAATAAAGCGAACGAGACTTCACGAACTGTAGGAGAGACTAGCCTGTTATGAAGGTAAAATTTGTGGAACAGGAGTCAGCAACAATAAATCTTTTTAACAACTTTTAATCCTGATATTTTGTATATGTTTTATAAACATGTTTTATAAACATTATTATTAACAGTGCATCTGAAGGACCCTTGTGACTCACTAAGTCCTTTCTCATCAATAACATTATCAAACTAAAGAATACTCACACAATCACACTGAAAAAAGGCTCCAGAGTAGCTTTTATTCTGGTTTAACCACACACCCATAACTGTAATCACTTCATGAATACTTCATGTAACAAACGTGTAGGACAAAATAAATCAGAGAATCAGAATCAGAAAAATGTTTATTGCCATTGTCAGTGAACAAGATTCACGAACTAGGAACTTGCTTCGGCGATAAGGTGCAACATGAAGGGCATGCATAAAAATACACAATAAAATACAAAATAAATAAAATGGACAGACTAGATACTTTGAATATATACACACAATTTACAGTTCGTGGGAGTGTAGGACTAAAGTCCAAAGTGTAGGACTAAATGAAGAAAATTTAGAATCAAAACACGTCGAGGTACAAAACTCAAAAACATTGGTCTGTTCATTGGAAACTTTAGGAAAAATGTATCAAATCCCATTTCTTTTCTGTGTGAATTTTCAAATGCATCTGGAAATAAAAACGTTGTGCAAATCCTTTCTCACAAACTGGATCATGTGTTTGTGTTAGAAGGTGATCCAGACAAACCTGACCAGTGCTGGTGAAGATCATTGGGAGGGTCACGTGACAGGAAGAGCTGGCTAATATCAGATAATACAATTAGGGTTATTTTTTTGCATCAGAAAGTCCTCGGTAAAAGCTTCACCTGAAATCAAAAGCCAGCCTGATATTTTGGCCTCTTTTAGTTTGTATCATGCTTTTGCAGTGTCAGTGAAGTAGTCATCTCTGAAAATATTCTGTCTTAAATGTTTTTTCTGTCTTTTTGTTTTATTGTGATATATTACTACTTTAATTTAAATATTAAAAGGCACACACAATAAGTCTTGACTTCAGCCTACACCCTTTCAGTCTGCGCTTCACATTTAGTGAAAGTATTTTATTGTTTCATATTTATTTTTAATGACTGAAATAAACTGAATAAAATAAATAAATGTGATTGTTGTGTAAACAACTGCATTTATTAACCCCCTCCTCCTCAAACATCATTACCAGCCACTGAAGTACAATAATGTAGTTGTATACCTTTCTAAGCAACGTATTAAATTTAATTTTGTTGTTTTCCATTGGATGCTCAAAATAAACAAATCAAATCAATTTATAAAACCCATTTCTATTATGGTTCAAAATATCTAAACATTATTTTTTTTATTAAATCAAGCCACTTGGTAATATAAACATATGAAATATTAATTTATTTTTATTTTTTAATTCCAAATCCTACCTATAATAAGTAAACAGACCTGCTCTGTTTAACACGACCTGTGGCGTTAGCACCGAGTCCAGCAGCTGTTGTTTCCTCTTGTTCTCCTCTTTACAGCGACACATCTCGTCAGCAGCCGCATTTAGGCGCTCATTCACCAAAACTCTCAGACTCTGGACTTTCACAGACATTTTTACAAACTTGTGACTTCTAAACAAACCGGGGTTAAGCTGCTTATTACTGCGGTATTAGCGTATAGCAACACAGTGTAGCTTTGTGGCTATTTATACGAAACTAACGTTTTTTCTTTTATAAACGATGTCAACACCTTTTAGCGCCATCTGACTATTGTTCCATTTAATAAGTACAACAAATATTGATAATAAACAGTAAAACAAACCAGATTAAGGTGTTTAAACCAAACGCAAGTCTGATTGCGTCATAACCGTGCGACGAGAGGCTACGCAGAAGGCTAGAAGGTTCCAAGGGACGAAGCGAAGCTAACAAGCTTTATCTTTTTGTTTTTCATAAAACTTTTTGATTGTACTGAAAGACAGCGGGTAGGACACCATCCTTACGTTGTTATCGTCTCGGTTCTGGTGTTATTTAGGAGTTTTAATAGCGGTAGACTGAATAAAATAGGACAGCGCGTTAGCTTTTAGCGTCGTGCTGAGAACACGTCTTATTTGAAAACTCTCAGTAAACTAAACAGGGCTAATTCTAATTAAAACAACACAATACAACAGATAATATACAATTAACCGCCAGCAAAGACAACAATTGTGCATTTAATTCGTTGAGGTTTGCACTCGAACAGAGATTATACAGCTTTTACTAAACATGTTTCCATTTAAATTGTAGCTACATTCTAAAGCTAATGTCATTTAATATGGCACTCATTTTTTTTACCAGCACTTCACATGCTCAGATTTTAAAATCGATTTTTTTTCCCCCATTCGTTGTAGTTCCTATGGAGATTGTAACATAAAGATATTTACTTTTTGTAACAAAAAACTAGTTTCACTGATATTAATTCTGATGAGGGGTTTACTGTCAGTGACATCATGACTCGTGTCTAAATAGACATTATTTTTGTTATTGTATTACTGTGTTATATTTACTCTTATGTCTATATTTCTTTTAACTATTATTGTATCTAAAGGGTCTATTTAGTGTAATTAAGCTTCTTCTAGTGTGGTAAAATTGTTTGTTGGTGTATTACAGTAGTTCCCAAGCATTTTGTTAAAATGAAGTATGGTCAAATGGTTATTGATTCCCACAAAGTTTCTAAATGTGCAATACCAATATTAAACCTCTTGTACTGTGGTATATTCTATTATTTTGTAATGAGCCGATGAGAGAAAATCAGAAAGAGCCTGAAAGACACGTTTACAAATGAGCTTCAAACACTAATGCTGTCCAAATCTTCAATAAAACTGTCTCAAAGTCCTTGTTTAAACAGACTCCAGTGTAATGAGGGAAAAGTGAGTTTAAAGCCTGTCTGAAGAAAATGCACTTTATTTGAAGGATGCTGTTCGTATTTGACTCTCAGGACTCTGATGTCTAATTTTTTCTGGAATTATAAATTGTTCAAAGTTAAAACCCACTCAGCAGTCAGCTGTTTTCATAGGCCGCAGTAAACCTACACAAGAGATCTGCTACATGCATTAGTTTTACTTTAATAGACTTAACTTTATTGATCCACAGGAAAAGGGCTTTTTTACTCGATGGTTTCTCACTTTTAATAAAACCAATTGGTGTTGTGTTTGAAATTGTTAAAGACAAACTTATGTTTCTTTCTGTCACTGTTTACATCATGTTTCTGTTACATCAGTTTCCTCTTGGCCTCTGTCCAGCATTTTTCTCACTCGTTCTTGAAAATGCTCTATAGAAAAGCCTACTTTGACATAATCTGACAGTCTTTCGCGTCATGTTTCGTTTCAGTTTTCTTCAGGTGTCTCCTTCCTGTGCGTTGCACCGAGAGGTCCCAGCCTCCATCTTGAATTATGTCGGACACAAAGCGCCTTGCCGTCTCCATCCTCCAGTTCCTCCACAACCAGCTGGAGTCGGGAAACCTCACTTCAGACGCTCAGGAGAGCCTCGAAGGTCCGTTTAATTCAAAACTTTTGATATGATTAAGAATACACCAAGAGTAGGGCTGTGGTCCTGTTCAAGGCTTTACTGTGGAGCATGTGTCTCTGCAGAGGCTCATTTTACAGTTGAACTGGAGAAATACAAGAATTCGACTGGAGTGGGGCCGATAGACATTATTATTTATATAGAGTTAATATAGACAAGTTTTAAATAATTAAAACACTCTTTAGGAAACGGTCAGCTTCACGGGAGGCATCTGTCGTAGAGGAGAGAGAAAAATGGAGCCATACAAAACTTAAAACAATGTGGGTTATGTGTTTTAAAACCTATAAAAAAAACGTATATCTGTTTCCTCCATTCTCTTTTCTTCATGAGTTTAATTGGCCGTGACTTCCTGTATTTGGTCTAAAGTCTCCAAACTCTGTTTCACAAATGAACCGGACCTTGGACCGAGACCAAAGAGCAGCTGTTTGGTCTGAACCACGTCCTGGAGCTTTCACCTGAAGACTTGGTTTGGACCAAACAAGAAAATCTTAAGTCCAGACCAAACAGAGCAGCTGTAAAAGCCTCACTGGTCCAACTGCTTTTTGTAATTTAAAGCTCACTTTAATTATTTAAAAATGTTTATTGTGCAACACTAACCTAGAGTCTCAAATTTTAAACAGACACCTTTTAAAACAACTCATAATAAACGTAAAGCTTGAAAATATAACTTTTTCTGTCAATTTTATTTTTTTATTATTGAATAGTTTGTAAAAAAAACACTGAGTCAAAGGGACTGGTTAAATGTGGGTCTTTTTTTTTTAAATCCCTGTTTTCTGTGTTGTTGTAGTTGCTGTTCAGTGTTTGGAGACGGCTTTCGAAGTCTCGACCGACGACCAGAGCCTCGCCGTTCCTCTGACGTTACCAGAGATCTTTAACGCAGCCACAGCAAAGGTCAGTCACACGGGGACTTCAGGACGTGTCCATAAAGTCCGTCAAGTTGTGTTTCTGACGTCAAAAAGAGAAAACCTTTGGGCTTTGTTACTGTCTGTTGATTGGAACGACAGATAAAACCTCACTCGAGACAAACTGTGACTCAAAAGTCTACAAACATTATCTTAATCAAAGCTACAGTCAAAACAAAAAAAACTATTTAAATCCAAGTAAAACCTGCTCAAATCCAACTGAAACCTTTTTTCTTGTCTTGTGTAGTTTCCAGCAGAGTCTCAGGCCAACAACAACTGCAGCCCGAACAGTCTGAGTGAAGAACAGAGAGCTGAGGCCGAGCGACTCAAAACCGACGGTAATAACTGCATTTTTGCACTTCCATCGACGTTATTGTGCTCTCACCTGCTTCTCCGAGCCTCAGACTTTAACCAGACATCCACTAAAGCTGGAATACAACAGTCAATACGTTTCAGAGCTTTATATTTGTTTTAGTCTAGTAGCTGTTTTTGAATGAAACATAAATCATAGGCTGATAACCATCATATTGTCTTGAAGTAAAAAACATATATTTTCTGTATATTTTGGATTGTTTTTGTAGGAAATGATCAGATGAAAGTGGAGAACTACTCGGCTGCAGTGGAGTTTTACTCAAAGGCCATCGCCATAAACCCTCAGAACGCCGTCTACTACTGCAACAGGTATAAAACTCTGCTTTAAATACCTAATAACCTCAAAAATATAACTAACTGCCTCCTATCTGGTCTCCTACACAAATGCACTACAGTAAAGTTAATTCAGGACAAACTTCTACATGACACTGTTCTAACCAGAGGGTGCTGTTTTTCATCCACAGAGCGGCGGCCTACAGCAAACTGGGGAACTACGCTGGAGCGGTGCAGGACTGTGAACAGGCCATTCACATCGACCCCAAATACAGCAAAGCCTACGGACGGATGGGGTAAACTCCTGCTTTTACTGCTCTCCTTGACTCTCATTTATCAAACGTATATAGAACAGAACACGTCACCAGGTCAGGAGCTGGTGGGGTGTGCGCTCTGTTCTGGAAAGAGCCAGTACACAAGGCTTAAAACTGTTCAGGATTTAACATTATTGGGCTCAGACTCTACCCACCCTTCTCTGAGCATTTCCTGCTTAGATTTCATGCCTTAATGCCGTAACCTCTCAGTCAGTATAATATAGTCAATATATATGTTCAAATCAGCCGGTTGTGCGTGTGCTGTATTTGCCTTGCTACTCGGTTTCATAGATCTTGTCTGCTCTGGCGTAAAACCATTTGTGCTTTTTTTTTCTACTGAACTTGAGGGAGATGTGCCAAATTATATTGCTCTCAATAACAACAGTATAGACATATTTTTGGGTCATATATCTTGTTCTAGAACTCAAGGGTATAGCAAGTTATAGAAAGACAGAATATCTCTGTCACGAGACACAACCAGCGTCTGCTTCAGTGGATTCAAAAAGAAACGCAGTGTCCTCCAAACCCTCTGCAGCAAAGACAGAGGCTTCAGCAGCAAATAAACTACATAAAACTGTCTCTGTGTGAGGCGTCATTTCACAGCAGTCTCGTACAACTCACCTGCTGCAACAAACCGATCATGTGGAACGTCACAAATAAAACGTGTTTGTGTTTCAGTTTGGCTCTGGCCAGTCTCAACAAACACACAGAGGCAGTGGGTTACTACAAAAAAGCCCTGGAGCTGGACCCAGACAACGACACCTACAAGTCCAACCTGAAGATCGCCGAAGAGAAGATGGAGACCTCAAGTCCGGTGAGGGTTAAGACCTACTTGTGCTCACGTCAAAGTGTTTCAGTTAATTAGGCTCAAAGAAAGCTTTAGTAACTCTGCAAATGTTAATTTTGTTAATCCTTAAGCGGCCCTCCTCTGTTTTTGTTCATTTCCACTGCTCGTTGTTCGTGTCACTGCAGAGAAACAAGTTTTCTGTTAATTATCTTTCATCTGGAGATTAACCGCTAAAGTTTCACGCTGTTCTTCCGAGGACAGCTGCTACAAAGGTGATTTAGACCTGGTTTAACAAAAGTTAGATGAAAGACGGGAATATTGTACAAAGAAAAAGAGTGCATGATGTAAACGCTGCAGCAGGTGCTCTGTGGTCTAACTCTTGTGTGTCTCAGACGGCAGGGATGGGAGGAGTGGACCTGGCTGGACTCCTCAGTAACCCCGGCTTCATGAACATGGTCAGACTTTACTTAAATATTTACTCAATTCCAAACTTTCCAAAGTTGTACTTTTATTTTAGTTATGTTTAAAGTCTTTATAAAACGTTTTCCTGCAGGCTTCGTCTCTGATGAACAACCCTCAGGTCCAACAGCTGTAAGTCATTTATCATCAGTTTCCACAGTTATTGTTTTTAAAAGTGAATTATCAAATGGTTCTTTTCCTCATCTGTAATTCTCCCTCAGAATGTCAGGGATGATGTCTGGAGCGATGGGAGGAGGAGTAGGACCAGGACCAGGACCAGGACCTGGACCTGACCTGACCTGGACCAGTACCACGACCAGGACCTGCCGCCGGTGCAGCTCCGACCGGGGACCTGTCAGGACTCATACAGGCGTGAGTTTACTGTCGGTACGACTGAAAAACTGACTTGTATAAGGTCAATGTCAGATGTTAAGAGTGTGTTGTTTCATTCAGAGGCCAACAGTTCGCTCAACAAATGCAGCAGCAGAACCCTGAGCTGATCGAGCAGCTGAGGAGTCAGATCCGTAACCGACCGCCCAGCACCAGCAACGAAGAGCAGCCGTGACACTCAGGACAGGTATGGGTCCCACGGTCCGATTCTGTTCTGTCTTCAGATCCTGCTCAGGTTTCCGTCTCAAAATGTAATAAAGTTTCTGATAATATTGGAGACTTATGACAGAATGAAACAGTTACCCTCAGGTTCAGTGAAAGAACTGAGGTTCTCAGTTTTGGGCGTTTCCCACTTCTCTTTTCAATCGAGGGGAGGAGCTATAGACCCCTCCAAACAGAGATTTAATGGGCCACACCTAAAACGAAAGAGTCTCTTTTTACCCGGCTCGTCTGATATTAATGCACAACATCATGTCAGAACAGTCCTTTTGGTTTTTGTGGTCGGTCCATCCTTCAGTGTCTTGTGTCTGTGACCAGGGCCAGAGGAAACACACGTCGACACTTGCATCTTCAGCTGCAGTGGTGTCCTATTTCTAAGGGCCATAATCTTTGGAGAAACAAGGGGTAGAGCTGAGAGAGAAATAGGAACAGGCCTAGGTCTGACTCGTGGAAACTGTTCAGAATGTACAGAATTAGGACAAAGAACAGAACAGGCCTCAGTGATAGATTGAGTCATTTTTTTTTAATTAATAACTCTAAGTGCTGGTAAACAATTTGATTAGTATAACTCATTTATAATATAAAGTATATAATATACTCAAACCTCAGTCTCTGTCGCCACTTAAAGCCTAAACTAAACCAAAACAGAGTCAAGCTACAGGACCTACTAGAAGCTACTTATTCTTCTGTTCACTTGACTTTTTTCTGTTTTCTTCACAGATTGGACACTTTGGGAGCAGCTGTCTTTTTGTCTTTTTTCAAATCTCGATCTTTGAAACACGACGGACTCTGAAGGACGCTGTTTTTGCCATCACTGTAATATATACCGCATGAGAAGAAGAAGAGGCTCCCATCTTTATTCAGCAGCCTCACCAAAAACAGAGTTTTTTTTAGGAAAAACATTTAGCTTTACTTTGAATGTCCACTTCCACTCGTGTAATAAAACCAGATTGGACGAGAAACTGATATTAAAACTGGAGCTACAAATGTCTTTCTTTTTTAAAAACTACACAGTGTAACTTTGAATGCAATGTTTGTCCAGCTGCAAATGTAAATGAATGAGACGAGTGAGTGAGTGAGTGAGGCAGAGCTGTACGGAAAATTAAAATGAGCATCTCAACATTTTACACCTGTCCTCCTTCACGTCTCTTACTGCTTTTCTACAATTATTATTCAGAACCTAAACTCAGAGAAGAGGGTGTCCTTAGTCAGAGAGAATAGTTCTGGCCTTGGAAGAGGCTCAGAAGAAGAGCGCTGAAGACTAACGCTGAGATGGTCTGGAGGGTGGCTCTAAGCTGAAGACCCTGTGGCCGGTCCAGCAGAGGTGAGTCAAGCAGAAAACAGCTGCACTGAAATTATACTATTAAACGTTGAAGACCAGAAGTTAGGTTTAAACAAGAATTTAAGTCTAA